>OY720676.1:136145407-136745407 GCA_963170755.1 Amphimallon solstitiale | reverse complement strand
AGTTTCAAGTATGAGTCCTGAAATTGAATGTAATTATAGATTAGCGCTGCTTAAGAAAAGAAATTATTGGAAGTGGCAGATATCTCAATGTACTCTTACAAATCTTGGAACAGCGTATGTAAATTTATATTTAACAATTTCAAGGACATTTCTGTTCAAATAAAAATTAAATGCTATTCACATAACCCTCCATTTACTTCATATATGTACAAATTATGCAAAAAATGCCATAGCTATCCATAAAGATACACTGACGTCACTGGCGTGAGTTTACTATTTCAGGTATGCAAGTAATTGTCGGAAGTCATACTCTGCTAGTACTGTAAATGGTGGAACATTGTAATTTATGAAAGTTTCACATATTTATAAGATTTAATATTATAAAAATATTTCAAATTAAAATTTTGAGATTAGAATAGGATAATTTTGTCATTTAGTTCTTGTGTTTCATTACTTATACTTGCGTAGCTATAATATTAATGTTATCTACATTAAATATGCATCTTAAGTACCATCTCGAGCAATATGTTGTTAAATTCTCATAACTTAATTATATCATATTCTCAATTCTAACAAGCCAAGTATTTCCAAGAATTGCAAAGTCTAATCAGTGATCAAAAACAACAACCCAAATTGTTTGTTGAAATAAATTTACTACTATTAAGTATATTTACAAATAAGATTTTTATCCTCTACTCTGTTCGTAAATGTAACCACAAACAAGTCTAGCACAACAATGTCTGCAAATACGTGAGTACTCAAGATAATGAGATTACAAAGAGGTCTTTGTAGTTATCAATTGTTATTGTTTTGCATCTACACACGTAGTATATTTATAAATATGGTCTTTTTATTTTTTAATTAAATACATATTTAACTAGAATGTGTTCTATACAATATTTATATTTTAATTACTATCTGCTTAAATTTAATAATTTATTTAAAACATATTTTAATGAAATGACTAATTTATTTGTTCTTTATATTTCTTATACTACTGTTCTCAATGAATTAAAATCCAACAGTAAGGGAAATGTGTAAATATGCAAAACAATTAACGATATAAAGTTGGAATCTTAATTTCTCTTATTGTTAAGATTCTAACTTATATTTGCATATTTACACATGTACTAAGAGCGGATATTTAACTGGAACTACAAGGGAAAATGTTGGTATTATCTATCTAGCCATGACGAAAACAAGTGAAGGTCGAATATTTTTGCCGTCAAGTTGACGTTTTATGTTTACCAAATGTGGCTCATATTCAAGGAGTTTTGTTGTTTCTCTAGGGCCTTAACTAACAAAAGAAAAATAGTAAAATTTAGCTACAACACAGAAGCAAACAAATTTTGCCGGAGGTAGGAAATCAAGATAATTCTTGAGTCATCTTGTGAAAGGCCTCTTGAAGTAAGCACCATTAAAAATATAAAGAAAGTAGATGTTTTGGTCTTGGCAGATCAAAGAATAAGAGTTTCAATGACTGAATATGAAATAGGTACGTTGAAAGCTACGGCATTAAAAAATTTACACAAAGATTTAAGAATAAATAAGCTTTCAGCACGTTGCAATCCGAAATTCCTTATTCACGAACGAAAACTGTGCCGAGAACAGATTTGCGAAGAAAACTAGATGGTTTTGGTTGAAGACGAAGAGCTTTTTTCGATAATTACTATAGGTGATTAAGCGCGGGTGTAACACCGACAAAACAAGAATCCATTCAATTAATGGATTCTTGTTTTGTCGCTGGATCCCAGTGTTACACCTGTAGTAATTATCGAAAAAAGCTCTAAAGACCTAATAGGTCCAGGCAGATAAGAATCTTATTACTTGAATACATAAATAAAAGATTAGAATAACAGAATAAATCTATAAAGAAGAAATGAGAAAGTTGAAAACTGCCACACAGTCAAAAACGCCTCCCAACTGTGATCAAAACTGTTCCTTTATAATAATTGCAGAGTTCACAAAGATCGTCAAGTCCGTGATGTGACAGACGAGTGCGGCTTTGTAGAAATTGAACTTTCACTCTACAGTTTAGATTTGGCACCAAGTGACTATTACCCCTGTTCAAAATTGAAAAAAGCTCTTGAGGGGGACGCCGTTTTTCTTCGGATGAATAACTGAAAAGAAGCAATGGAGGAATTTTTTGGGGACTTAATTGCTTTTGACGGCATCACCGTATTGCAAAAACCTTGGGATAAATGAGTGACCATTAATGCATCATAGATTGACAAATAAAATATTACTACCTCCTAACTTTTTTATTTCACAGCTAAGTAGATAACATAAAAATCTCCCATCAAATACATGTCCGAATATTCGACAAAATATTTCATATCAATCGATATAAAAGTATTCAATTAAATAAAAAGAACTAATTTATTATATAAACTACAACAAATAAACATAAAATGCCTAAAGATCCTTCATTTTCTTGAAGGCAAGGCTGTTGATTGGGTTGTTCACGACAGGCTTATTATTATCTCCAAGAGTTAAAAATACATCAAAAAAAAACGTAAGGCTTTTGATATTACATATATATGTAATAATAATATACGTAAATGAACATGGATATCTCAGTTACTAAGCATACTAGATCAGGTTATCAATTGCAGGCATCAAAATGGACTCGAATCATTTTCTAGTTAAAAATAAAATAGGACAACAAACATCAAGAAAAAAATTCAATAATCATAATATAAAAAACCTGGAAGACGTAATAAAGAGAAAGAAAAGCAAGAAAGTAAATCTGAAACCTGTTGAGGTAAACAAAGAGTGGAGTACGCGTGAAAGCATCATACAAAAAAATCATCGCAGATCCTAGGTATGGAACAAAGGCAAGGGCGACTAAGAATAGAATGATTTAGAACACAAGACAACCTCAAGAAGTATATAGATTGCTAACAAAAAGACAATAATACATAGAAGCGAGAACGATAGAAAATTGATGAAGATTTCAACGAGCTAGAAAAGTGAAATAAATCATCAGAGACATAGAAATCTACCAGAAAATCAATAGAAGGGGGGGGTTACTTTTTAGGATAAGAAAGGAAATCTGTTGAAGAAGTGGACTGAACAGCTTAAAGAGATACTAGAGGGAAATAACTAACACACCGAAGAGGAAATATACAATAGACATCGTATAAATAAAACCACCTCTGTTAAGAAAAGCCAACATTGCCATCAATAAATTTAGACAAAGACAAACAACGCATCCCATCGGAACAGTTAGGTTTGTTGTAGTGATGGGCAAAATAGAGGACTAGGAATACTTTTTAATGCTAAACAGACTCGTGTTTTGTCGGCTCTCGATTAACACCGTGTTGCCTACCGGTTTCTTCGGAAGTCGACAAAACGAGAATCTGTTTACTCTCATGAAAAAGTACTCGTATTCCCCTATCTTGCGCATCCTTAGTTTGCTGAGCTGTTTTGCCAATAGTAGACATATCAATGCATAACTAATAAAAAAGAAGAGGGAAATGCATTAGAAATAGTCATACATAAGTTGATAACAAATATATCGACAAACAAATATATATTCCAAATTCCACTTTTTGCTTCCACGCGCCTTTTAACAAAAGTGAACACAAAAAGGTAAGATTTATGAGTATTTAAACATGTATTTTATTTAAATTTCCTTGTTGGTCATTGAAACTTGTACTGTTAATTAGTGAAGATTCGACTTATGTCTTAAGGTTTGCCGGACCTGCGTGCTACCAACTGTACCAAGACGGGACCGGACGTGAGATCGATTCATTTTTAACGTCGTACACAATTATCTCAAATTTGAAAATTTCGAATTATCGGGTTATAATATGTTAACTGTTGAAGATGCGTTTGCTTTTATTTTAGGTATTTTACTAAAAAATGCAACCTTACAATCAAGTAAAATTTTATAAATGGACGTTAGACGTCAATTGTTTTCTGCTACTTTCGCTAGAACATGAGATTCTTTATAATACATCAACAAATGTCTTATTATATTGTTTTGATTTCGCCCATAATAAAGATGTGATCATTTGTTTGAAATCACGAATTCTGAGTATGTATTTGGTTATACTCTAAAATATTAAGTGTATAACTTAACAAAAAGTTGACAGTGCCACGTAAATTGTTTTCCGCTGGGAATTTAACCTACCTGTATCTACTATATTACCATTAAAAGCTTTTCAAATAGATTGCAATTCTATTACAATTATAAATTAAATTAACATTCTAGAGACATATCTATAACGGAATGTTACGTACCTTGTAACTGGAATGAATGATCAGGTCGGCTTTTGCTTTCCCCGATGTGGTATACTTCTGCTGTTTTTGTCTAGAATCGTAAGCACTCAAGAACAACTTGTCGGTCTTGGTGTCCCGCTGAGTCCATTCAGAGTACATGCTCAGCTTCTTAAAATGCGGCACGTAAAACGGTTGCGTTTTATTCAATGTACAGTAAGTGGGTTTCGTCGAACTCTTTAGTCCTAAATAACTGAAATAATTTCCGTGTAAGATTTGATGATTGTACTTTTTCGCTACGCGGGGAGTATCAGGACTGATCAAGATCTGATTGAAGATAGTCGGAGTCAAGCCGTGATGCTGTTTTACACCGGGCATCATCGGTTTTATAGCTAAGCTATTGGGTCTCGCAAATTTTTTCGGAGCATCGACGCTAGATGGAGTTATACTGGGTGATTTAAGCACAGGTGATTTGGATTCATTGATTTTCGGCGATTTTAATTCATTTGTTTTCGGCGATTTCATTTCGTTTGTTTTCGGAGAGCGCATTTCGACTCTCGTTGTCATTTCAGTCTTTACCACAAGGGCGTTCTGCAGCTTAGGAGACTTATTTATATCAATCATCATCGATCTATCATGAAAACTTTTAGGGGAATAGCATTCCACAACCTTAGATTCTATAGGAGTCAATCTCATATTCGATTTTTGCAAGTGATTGCTGGATGATGATCTAGGCGATACAGCTGCGATATTACTAGAATAAGCCATATCCAATGGAGGATCTGCATTTATTGGTCCTGGAATCCCAGGCACGTATCTGACGATTTTCCCATTAACTAGTACATTCATCGGATTGTACGGTATTTGTAATTTAGGAGGTTCCGATGTCATCTTCTGCTGTAATAGGATTTGCTTTTGCGCGAAATCTATATTTTCCGAATTTCTTCTATCTACATCCATGTCTTTAGGAAAAGCAGGCATTGCTGATATGTTCATTTTCTCCATCTTTTGCCAACTATCTGTTGGTTTATCGTTTTTTACATCAACAAAAAGCGGCGCTCGTTGCGGAAGCACTATTTTAGCTGGAACAGGAATTCCGGGAATTGAAAGATTTGGTTGCTTTAACTTAGGAGTAAATTGCTTTATAGCATTTTGACTATAATCCATAATATTAGTATACTTATATGAGGAACTAGATACATTTTCGATTGAAGAACAATTTATATCATTCGTTATGTTCTTACCACTATCTACAATTACGTCTGGCCTATTAAAATTAAATTTGGCTTTAATCATATCAATACTAGGAGACATATTTGCACTTTCATAAACTCTAATGACATCGGGTGAAGATCTCTTTTGATCAGATTTATTATATGTACTTGATTTATTATGTAAAACGGTGCCACCAGATTGTAAAGTCGACTTAACAACCCGATTCTCACTTAAGCTTCCACTATAATCTGTATAATTTCTTTCGTACCTTTCATTTTTGCCATCGATTTTGAAGCTTTTTGTTTCACCGGTGGTGGTATGTGTAATTTTAACTTCCCCACCAAACATTTTAACTGGAGGCTTTTTGGATTTGTCATTTGATAAAGTCAATGGTGATAAAGAATAACGCGTTTTAGTAAGATCATTTGTGTTAGAGAAGGATGATTGAAAAGTTGTAGTTTGAATGCTATCGTCGAACGAAAAAGATTTGGATTTGTCGCTTTCCACTAATCGTGTTTTTCCCAAGAACGGTCCAGGTGACTTTAGGGGAAATACGGCATTTGGAATGTGTGGATTTGTATCGAAGGCGTTCTTGTTTTGCGTTAGAATCGACGCCACGTTAACCGAACTGCTCCTACTGTATCTAGCACCCGTTTTCGAGTAACCTTTGCAACTTCTAAGCTTGTGCAAATCCAATTCCGTAACAGTTTGAAAGATCATTTTACAGTGCGGACACTGTTTATTTGAATCGGCGTATAAATTCTTTAACAGCAACTCTTTAATCAAACTTTTCTGTCCTACAGGTTCTGACACTTCGCTCATAGACCTCTTACGATTCTTATTTGTTAGATTTAGGGGTTCATCTTCGCTTCTTTGATCTATAATGATACTGTTGCTGGGCGAATACGTTTCTCTATACCTGTAGTCGTTGTTGTTGTCAACATAATTGCAATCAGTATTCCTTTTCTTAAACATATACGGATCATTTAACACAATGGAGTTATTTTTATGTATTAATTCATCTATACGTAACGAAAGTAAATCAGAATTAGTGGATTTAGGCATTTCAAACGTTTTGTTTTCACTATTTTCTGCTTGTATATTCTCGAAAACTCCTTTGAAACGAGGTTTATACGGTTTTTGCCGAATGTCTTGTGTCTTGTGTGTTTCGTTCAAGCGATTTTCTTCTAGGATGACTTCGTTCTGTAGGTTATTCTGTGCATTCAACTCGGATCTTTCGACATCTGCGTCGTTTGTAATTTCTTGCGCCTTATTTCCCATGACTCTGTTTGCATGTGTTCGCGATCTACAATGTTTATATAAATTAGAACGTGTTTTAAAACTAAATCCGCAACTGAGGCACGGAAAAGGTCGCTCGTTTGTATGAGCTCTTATATGTTTTTGTAAAACACTAGGTTTAGAACACACTAGGTTACAGTAGTTGCAAACGTATTTTCCACCCGACGTTTTATCCGGTACATTCGTTTCGGATATCTTTTCGGGTGTCTCACTATCATCCCTTTTGATTTTCTGATTTTGCTCTTGCACAAGTTGATCTTCTTGATTGCCTGTGGATGAGATTTCTTCACCTCTCACTAATTCCCTACTATTTACGAAATGATACTGATTAGGATAAGAGTTTTCTAAAATGGAAGACGTCGCGGTTGTCGTTAAATCGTAAGCGTTGTTATATTTGATATCAAAATTAGGAGGATCTCTACTATCGAAATTTGTTAACTCTACTCTACTACCAGGATTTGAAATTACATATGATATGCAACTGTTATTGGTGACGGGAAACTGTTGATTTCCCGTCGATCTGGCATTATCTATTTGATGGTCACTTTTCCAATAAGCTCTGTTACTTTCTGTTACACTCGGTATATTTGATATGGAAGACGTAACGAAACTATAAACGATTGGAGAAGTTGTCGATAAGGTCAAGGGTTGCGCTGATAATGATAATGACGATGACGTAGTATTGTTTAATAAACTATTTGTACTTTGTGTTGGCACACTCGCGCAGTTGCTGTCATTACTAGCACTAAAATCTTTCACTACTTTACCGCACTGCTCTTGAATTTGTGAATTTTCTGGTGCGCAGTTCTTTTGATTCTCTTTGTTTTGTATATTCGGTGACGCTTTACCACTTGGAGCATGTTTGTTATCAGCTGTTGAACACTGTTGTTGCTTTTTAAACTTCTTGTGTAGATAACTGTCAGAACTGCTGTCCATCGCGAGGTTTTCTTTACTGCAAGAAAGAGAAAAAAGGATATTTATAAGGCCATTTCATGCATATTCATCATTATAAAATTTTATTAGTGAAATTAACTATATGTTCTCGATACCTTTGTGCAATTTCACTTTGCTCGAGGACACATCACATCAAGCAAGCTATACTCAGGCGAGTAATAATTAGACATGTGAGAACAATAACTGTTTATATCTGACTATTTATGTATGTGTTATCGCGATTTGTGAAAACGTCCACATCTCTCCGCTTTTTACGCGACATTGAACACACAGCGAGAGAAAAATATGAGTCATTCCATATAGTGATAAGATTTACAGCAACAGAAATAAACTCAGATTATATGTAACGGAGCCCCAAGAGGTAACAAGAGCTTCTCATTTATACATACGCATAATGTATTGATGAGCCCACATATGACTGTGATTGTATTTATTTGAGTATTTATATTATTTTCTACTCTTTTATACTGTAAACTAGCAGTGTATTTTGAGAATAAAAAGCTGATACATCTGATAATAGACAGAAATTTTATCGTGGTCGAGATTAAAAAACGATATTTTAATTATTTCGTGAATTGATAAGGTGCAATATTGTGTTCCTTATAATTTATATAAATTTCCAGTTAAACTCTTGATCAATAATTCACTTTAAAATTAAGGATATGTTGTGCACTATCAGTTCCAAATACATTGTTATCTTCATCTCAATATGACGTGTCTAAGTAAGCCAGATAAGAATGAATACAATGTTTTAAAAGACTTTTAGAATTTAAAAGCGTGTAACTAACTACCAAAATAATTCAAATTTAAAGGCACTAACTGACACGTTGAGGGTGCAGGTTACTTTATCAGGTGATTTCACTTGAATTGAAATAGCAGATGTCAGCACCTATTGTTGGAGAAATAGAAGCTAACAACTCCTATTGCAATTTAAAGGAACACACCCTGATATATTTCAGTTAAACAAGAAATTCAATAATAGAAAACAACTAGAATAAATCTTCAAAGTGAGCTACTATATTTTCGATAAATTAAATGCATTCTGTATATTTTGAGGTTGCAATTGACATTTCGAACAGCTTCAGTAAGTTCTTCCATATTGTAAATGGACGATTTGTAAATATCTCATCGATGATAAATTGAGAGATCATGATACGAAGTCTACTATGTGATTATCCGAGAGTTCATTTGCAATCAATTTTTGACGAACATTCATTAGTGCTGCTATGTTAAACTTTGTGATTTTTTACTAAAATAAAATCCACAGAACCACTTTTTTAATTTGTTGATTTTAAAGTAATACTAACAAGCAAAATTGGAGAACTTTAAATACATCTTGCAAAATTGCATCTTTGTAACGATTACATATTATAGGTGATATGTAAGAAAATGTGAAACGTCCAAAGGTTAATTTTTTTTTAATTCAAGGTGTGAATAAGAATTGAAAATAATTAAGGAAAATAAGATAATTATGTTACTGTGACATGTGGAGTAGAATTGGTCAAGTATGTAATCTTAAGGAATTTGAAAGAGTGGAAAGAATAATGGAGGGAGCTATATTGTTAAATGTAACCAACTTCGTCCTTCATTATTCTTTACAAAAAATATTACACAATATTAATATGTTCTTGATCTCCAAGTTTTCAAATTCCATCACATTAAAATCTTTAATTGTACTCCTATTATTACAATAACATAATTAACTTGTTTTCCAGAATCATTTTCAATTTTTATTTACACATAAAATTTTAAAGAAAACTACCACTTCGTCGTTTTACATTTGTCTACACTTCATCTATAAATATGTAATACATAGTTTCAAATGTGCGATATAGTAAGATATATTTAAAACTTTAACTGTAAGTGCGTTGGTTTTTAATTTGTTGAATGAACTTATTTAAGTAAATTAAAAAATAAAGTAGAGAACATTAATATTAGTTATTTAATGTAACCTTTTTCTATGGATTGATTACCTACAACTGTGATTTTAATTGGAACGTCGATTATCATTGAAAGTTAGATTAGAATAATCTACATAAATATTTATATTAACTTGTTTTTATTTTAATTATATAACATCTGATAATTCTTAGAAGTATTAGCACCGCAAAAATATATTCTGGTTTATAAATTTGTCATTTGTCACCTGAATAACTCGAATTATAAAATCTAGATTTATGATTTAAAATATTTGACATTCATAATTGTATTGACATATTTATCTACAGTTACTGATAGAAATATAATATATCGAATCATATTTTTAAAATGTCTTACTCAAATATAGATCTAGATAAAATTCTTATAAGAACATTAATGTACTTTTATAAAGATAAATAAATTGTGATAGTTTAGAAATAATTCCAACCTAAGAGAGATTAAGAATATAGCTTCATCAAAGTTGTTTATATTTTGTGTGGGTTTATAAACGGGGCACCAATCAGCAACCACGGACAAGCTTCGCTCTATATTAGAATGCTACTAGGTGTTAGAATCTTATTTATTAAAAGAATGAACAGAAATGGGCCTAAGTTGGAGCCCATCAGAAATTGGAGAAAATCTATCTATAGCAATTATAAAATACATAATTAAATATTATGTAAATAAGAATATATGGTTGTAGAACAGATAAACACAAGCCCGTTTGAGTATCATGTAAAATTGTACCAAAAAATTGGATACTACTTTACAGTATAATGTAAAACGTTTTACCATTTTCTTGTACAAGATTACTGCATGAATTTGAACTGGGTTCTTTATTACGGCTATTACATACAGACTATAAAACTAGTAATGTTTAGCCTGTGTTTCTGTGCCATACATGTTTGAAACGACATATAAATATTTATCTGTGTTTCATAACCTCAAACATATCTAAATAGGAAATTATTTAGGTACGCAAAAAGTAATAAAGAGAATTTAAAAAAAAATGGATAACGGAAGTAGGTGGCTTATGGCTAGTGCTAGTATAAACAAGCATCATAATTTAAAAACAGTAAAACACAAAAGAAGGCGATGGTAGTGGTTAACACCATGGCCACATCGAAACAAAAATTAATACATTTTTATATTACTTCTTATATATATAGCAATATGTACTTACAAGAATTGTTTTTATAAAAATTCTAGTTATTGGTACGAAAATAGGACAATTGCATACAATAAACTTGTACAAGAAAATTGTAAAACGTTTTACATTGTACTATTTGAGGTGTCAACAAAAAATTCCGTACTATTTTCCTTATTTCATTAGAAGTGCTTATGTAAGAAGTGTGTACATCAATATGCTCGTTTTGTAGTGAAAAAGATAAAGTATAAATGAAAACATGACTTTAGTTTCAAAGATAGATAAAACAGTATCATGAGATAGTATGGTACCAATTGAATCACAAGCATTACTCCTAAGTTGAAATGTCCATACATTTCACTCTAATGATTAATCAAATTGAAAAGAACCTTCCAAAAACCGTAAAAAGCAGCAATTATTACAAATTTATAGCAGTGCCTGATGGAATAAATTAATCAGTAAGTAAACAGAATTGTACATTTAATCTTTAAAATAGTATAATTAGGGATTCCGATTTTTGACTAAAAAATTAATCTTACGAATCGATTCGAATCGTAGTCTTTAAATTTGATCTAGGAAAAAAATCGAAAGCAAAAGATCGATCTGTCGAAAATCGAGTTCTTCTGGCATGATTTTTTTATAGGATAAACATATCGTACAAGAACATCTTTTTTACTGGACATATCCGACCATCATCGGAATATATTAGACGCGATTATAAAATGACAGTAATTCATAGTTATACACGATGTTTGCGGAAGATTCTCTCGATGACAAAGGTTTTTCTGCAAGATCTCTAACATGTTAACATAGTTGAGCTTACAATATGTACAGAATGATTTATTATTATTTAATTAAATTAAATATTAAATATTATTATAATCTTGTAAAGACTTCAGAAAAACTAATCGAGTAAGTCGTTCTCCACTTAACCTATTTTACTTTCTT
The DNA here is from genome assembly GCA_963170755.1 of Amphimallon solstitiale. NCBI lineage: Eukaryota > Metazoa > Arthropoda > Insecta > Coleoptera > Scarabaeidae > Amphimallon > Amphimallon solstitiale. Next base: position 136,733,700 of record OY720676.1, on the reverse strand, counting down.
ATACGTAGTATAAGGAAGTATTGTGATGATGAAAATTTTGGACCTCGAGATTCTTGCAGATGTCCACGTTTTGAAGTCCCAAGAGTACAAAAGTATTTAAAACTGGATTTGCAATATTTTTTGTATATATGAAATTTCAAAATTCGGACCGGAAGTAGCACTTTTACTCTTAGTGAGGAGCACTTTTTTGATAATATCTTGCAAAGTATGCATTCTATAGAGATTTATTAAGAAAATAGAAGTACTTAGAAAAGGATTTTGAATAATTTTTGTAAAAAAAATTCTTAAAATTCTATAATTTGAAACGCTCATACGTATAAGAAAGTCGTGTGGTGGCCACACCTCTTTTTTTTTTTGTGGGTTACAATGATGCTCCTACGAGAAAATAATCTTTCCGAAGGCACTGAAGTCCACTACGCATCTAGTGAAAGATGCGCTACTTTGATTAATTTCTCATGCTGTTTCCGCGAATTCCAAAATTTAATGGATTCCATAGATTCAAATCTATAGAAATACTAGTGGAGGTCGATTTTCGATCTCTTCATGTCGTGGTGATTTTAAGATCGACGTAGCTGGTAAAAATTCGATCCTAAAAATCAAAGATCGGGCTTACAAAGGTCGATCTCTGATCGAATCGAGATAGGAAACGCTAATATCAATGCATTACATATAATTGCTGGAATGTCAACTTATCGTTAACAAAATACGGAAAATAGAACCAAATTAGTTTTTCTATTAAACACACAATCAAACAAACGTAAAATTGTTAAGTATTAGATCATTCATGGAAGATGTCACATTTTTATTATAGGTGATAGAAATACAATTTTCTAAATTAATCTGAAGTCTATATTACAAATTTGTATGTATTTTATTAAACTTCAGATCAAGTTATATATTTTCTAAATTGCGAGTGTTGTCTCAGTTCTGTTTAAATTTAGTAAAACATGTATAAATTTGAAAGGCAGTATAAATCATATTAATCTGGAGTAATTCAATTACACCTAGTTATCTCGAGTGCAATTAAACACTAACCAGATAAGTGACGCCAAGATAAAACAAAGAAACGTTTTGATCTCTGGCCTGCTGACAATTTATAATAGATATGAATACTTACTGCGATCAGAAAGTGATAAAGTGATATAAAATAATGATTTTCTTACTGATACATACTCAGATGTGTATGAAATGTCTTGCTATCAGTGGAAGAAAGTGTATTTATTATTTTTGATTTTTATTAAAATGTGAAATTGGAAAATTCTATTATGTCATAAAAGCAAATTATTATCAAAACTTTCAGAACACCTGCCAGTCTTTAAAACCATATTATGTGGATTCTGTGAGCAACCTGTATGTATCTTAACTAACTTTAAAGAACTGTTGTCTTAAATTAAATTTAGAAATTAAATATTTTTATCTGATCTGTAAGTCTTTGTTGGTTATATTCAGCTCCTAATTGAGTTTAATTATTGATATTTAATCGTAAAAGCTTATAGATTATATCAGAGATTACATACATACAAAATACTTAGGATAGTTTAATTAATAGTGTACGACATACATTACTAACATAATTAGAAAGTATGACCAAGACTCAGTTGCTAGTAACTAAATAGATATAATATAATATATATTTATTACATGCAAAGAGTTGCTTAAAGGGGATATCCTAGTCATGGGAGGGAATAGGTAGGAGAAAACATATGTTCAAACTTAAGTTAGGTAGTTGTAGGACCAATTAACAAAACAAATTACTACAATGATTTTAATACAATGATTTACTTGGTATATGCATTATGAAGAGCTTCAATATTTCAACAAAGATGATAATGCTTTTATAAATTACTCTGAAAAACATTGAGGCCGGTGTTATATGTACTCGCATAATAATAATTTCAATTAATTTCTATTCTATTCCTGTATACAATCTCACATATTTATTTTCTTAACCTAATTGAAATAGCATATCTGCTTCAACCATTAAACATAATGTTGCAGAACGATTATCCCCAAACCTTCTTCTAATTCTACGATATACCCTTCGAGTACTACAATAACTTACACTCATTCCTCATTCCATTGCGTGCAGCAATGTATTTGTTCAAAAAAAAAATGACGCTAATCAGAAATAATGTAAAGGATAATTTAAGGCTTTACTGCATGGTGCATTACATTCTTGGATTAATGTACAATGACAACTAGATAAGCAAAATTTTTATGAAATCAACGAATGATATACTAATATTCATAGCAATCTGAATTGAATACTTCTCAATAAATTCAAATACACTTGCATATACATATTATTAATTCTACTGTATGTAAATTATCTTTGCTGTGCTAAAATATAAAAATATGTATTGATTAGATACATAAGATATGTGGGACTTCCCAGTTTTAGGGTTTTAGATTTAATACTTTTTTTATCAGTGAAAAATATGAATTAAAATAATATAATTGGAATTGATTATTATCAATAGACCTTGATAAATGTATTTTTTAATGTATGAAATAAAAGATACATCTTTTAGAAGATATGTAGGTAATCGATAAGTAAATGGAATTATAAAAAAAGAGGTGTAGCCACCACACGATTTTCTTATACGTATGAGCGTTTCAAACTATACAATTTTAAGAATTTTTTTACACAAAAATTATTCAGAATCCTATTCTAAGTACTTCTATTCTCTTAATAAATCGCTATAGAATACATACTTTGCTAGATATTCGGAAAAAAGTGCTACTCCCTAGAGAATTTTGAAATTTCATATATACAAAAAATATTACAAATCTAGCACTAAATACTTTTGGACTCTTGATAACTATATATAGAATGCATAACTTACGACATATTTGCAAAAAATCCCTATTCGATACGAGTAAAAGTGGTACTTCCTACCTGTCTAAAAAGCATGATTTGTGAAATATTCGCAAAAAAAACTGATTTTGGATAGGAGTAAAAGACCTACTTCCGGTAGGAATTTCGAAAAACTTTTTAAATAAAATTGTTCTCAATTTTAATTCTAAGTACATATGAATTCTTTATACATTTGTTTAAACTTAGTAGTTGACGAAATATTGGCAAAATTCGATTTTTTTTACTGAAGTAAACTGCTACTTCCGGTCTACCGATTTTACTGAAAAACTAATCAGATCTCAAGAGGGAGATTATGCACGTAAATACAAAATTTGCAATTGATATTTACAGCGGTTTGACCGCTATAGTGGTCACACATAGACACACACAGAGAGACATTTTTTAAAAACCACTTTTTCGGTATCAGGGGACTTCAAAACGTGGACATATGCAAAAATCTCTAGGTCGAAAATTTTCATCATCACAATAAGTACTTCCTTATACTACGTATAAGAAAGTAAAAATAATGTTCCTTTGCAATTTGTATACTTCTAATTACACTCTTATATTTTGAACGAATTTGAAAGTATGATCCAACCACACTGAATATCTAGTTACCAAACTGCAACAAGCACGACTAAGGCTTGAGATTTAACATATTTACTTCCAAACAAGATTTATTGTATTATACTCTTAATATTTTCTAGAGAAAAATGCTAGATCAACCAAATTTCATATAATGCAGATAGTAAACACAAATATCATGTTTGTGTATCAACAATACACATAATAATAGAATATTCTGAGATTAAGAATATATTTGTACCTATTATATGCATTAAAATTATAAGTGATTTGTAAGGAAATAGTATATTATGTTTCAAGTTCTATAAACCTCGTTTTAGTCACAAGTTTATAAAACGGTTTCACACTATACTTTTTCTACGATACTAAATAATCAAAATAATAGAAAATTACTTCTCCGTTGTCGCGCAAGGTCGCGGCGTTGGGGTAGTTTACAGTCGCGACTGGTGAGTTCATTTAAGTGAAACAATTACATAGACAACACTGATTCGTTTATTATTGGTGATATATTCCCAGATGCCCAGCATATCACTGATAATAAAAGAATCAGTCTTGTTTATGTAATTGCTTCACCAAAACGTATTTACCAGCCGCCTGGTAGTTTGACAGATCAATGACAAGCGTGAACCATGTCGTTGAGTTTGAATTGATTTTTGCATTTAAAAATTCTAGAGCTAACGTCAGCCCGTGACTAAAGTGTCCGTTACTAAGTTCACCCTGTGACTCAATTGCACCAAGCCACAAGCTCGTCAAGGTGTGTTTATCAGGTCACTTAGGGTCATAGAAACATATGCGATAAATGGCAAACCCTTGTAAACATACTGTTTTTTAATGTTTCTATGTATCTGTTTTATTTCTGCTCAGACCGAAAATTAAAAAAAAGTAAAGGAAAAGACAAGAACAAATTTACCTAATTAAATTATCAGTGCAAAGCCGAAAATTATAATTAGAATTTCAAACCCTGAGAAAATTAATTTTAACGTGATTTCAGATTTTGTACATACGTCGGACTGCCGGCAATTTGTACGTTTGTTACCTAATGATTCAATAAATATTTTTTAGAAAAGCTCTTCTTGCGCCCTCTTGCGTGAATTCATTCATATGAATATTTTTTAGAAAGTTTGTAATGTCGATTGTCAACTTTTTTGTTAATAGGATGGCACATCTTACAAAATCAGTGGTTTGATTTGTTTTTCGAAAATAAAAACTATGTTTGAAATTGAAAACTTGCACACTAATATTAATAAGATAGAATGAATTATTTTATACACTTACTGTGTAATTATGTATGCTTTCAAGGTAATAGAAATTGAGAAAAAATCATTACTTTTTTACCTGAGACGTGTAAAATATTAATAATTAAAATATTGCTCGTTATGTGTTACTCTTATTTTTTGTTCAAACAAGAAATGCGAATAGACATTCGGAATATCATACGTACTTTTTTAATTCTGGTTTTGCTAGTTAGGAAATTATCTTGTTGCTTCTAGTACAGACAACAAATACTTGTATAAATATTACTTAGATAAATAACAGTATTTAAAAATTAAAAAAAAATGAGGTGTGGCCACCACACGACTTTCTTATACGTATGAAAGTGTTACTTCCGGTCCGAATTTTGAAATTTCATTTATACAAAAAATATTCCAAATCCAACTCTAACTACTTTTGTACTCTTCATAAATATATATAGAATGCATAATTTACGACATATTTGCAAAAAATCGCTATTCGATAAGAGTAAAAGTGGTACTTCCGGTCTGAATTTTGAAATTTTTTTTATACAAAAGATATTTAAAAGTATGTTCTAAATACTTTTATATTCGTAACGTATTTGTCTTAAAAGCATGACTTGCGAGATATTCGCAAAAAACTGATTTTCGATAAGAGTAAAAGACCTACTTCCAGTTGGAATTTCGAAAAACTTTTTTAAGACAATTTGTTTCAAACTTAATTCTAAGTACATATGAATTCTTTATAAATTTGTTTAAACTTAGTAATTGACGAAATATTTGCAAATTTCGATTTTTTCACTGAAGTAAACTACTACTTCCGGTCTGCCGATTTTGCTCAAAATCTAATCAGTTCTCAAGAGGGAGATTATACACGTAAATACAAAATTTGGAATTGATATCTACAGCGGTGTGACCGCTATCGTGGTCACACACACACACACAGACACACAGACACACAGACACACAGACACACACACACACACACACACAGACACACAGACATTTTTTAAAAACCACTTTTTTGGTATCAGGGGACTTCAAAACGTGGACATCTGCAAAAATCTCGAGGTCGAAAATTTTCATCATCACAATACTTCCTTATACTACGTATAAGAAAGTAAAACCATACACAAATAAAATTACAAATAAAAATAAAACAACTATAATAATATTTTTTATTCAATAAATACATAATAAATGTGTGGAATACGTCAAATACGAATACTATACATAATTAACAATAAAAGGATAATTTATGATCGGACAGTAAAAAAATAATTAACAACAAAAATTTTTTTATCATACTAAAATAAACATTCTTTTACTAAACATGTGTAACTGTGTGTCTGTAGGCGATTCTGTAGAAGTTATAGAATTACATATTTGGATGATCCGATCCGATTACTTATTGATTTTGAAATGACTTAGCATACCTAAAAATAAGTCGAAAAATGTTACTTATAATATTTTCATCTCACAAATAAGTATTTTTTAACTAAAACTTTAAAACTAAAGTAAGAGTTAATTAGGATTAGTTCGAAAATATCTCAGAATTCACAAAAAGACGGATCTAGTTCCCTTAGTGTCCATTCTAACAAATCTTCAAGATGATTAGAAAATATTGAACAGACTGCTTTGAGAGAAATAAAAAATAAACGAGAACAAACAGCATCGTCCAGACATGAGTACTCTTGCCTTTGCTTCTAGAAAAAAAATGAGGTGTGGCCACCACACGACTTTCTTATACGTATGAAAGTGTTACTTCCGGTACGAATTTTGAAATTTCATTTATACAAAAAATATTTCAAATCCAACTCTAAATCCTTTTGTACTCTTCATAAATATACATAGAATACATAATTTACGACATATTTGCAAAAAATTGTTATTCGGTAAGAGTAAAAGTGATACTTCCGGTCCGAATTTTGAAATTTTTCTTATACAAAAGATATTGGAAATTGAATTATAAATACTTTTATATTCGTAGCGTACCTGTCTAAAAAGCATGACTTGCAAAATATTTGCAAGAAACTGATTTTCGATAAGAGTAAAAGACCTACTTCCGGTAGGAATTTCGAAAAACCTTTTTAATAAAATTGTTCACAATTTAAATTTTAAGTACATATGAATTCTTTATAAATTTGTTTAAACTTAGTAATTGACGAAATATTTGCAAAATTCGATTTTTTCACTGAAGTAAACTACTACTTCCGGTCTGCCGATTTTGCTCAAAATCTAATCAGTTCTCAAGAGGGAGATTATATTCGTAACTACAAAATTTGGAATTGATATCTACAGCGGTTTGACCGCTATCGTGGTCACACACACACACACACACAGACACACACACACACACACGGACACACAGACATTTTTTAAAAACCACTTTTTTGGTATCAGGGGACCTCAAAACGTGGACATCTGCAAAAATCTCGAGGTCGAAAATTTTCATCATCACAATACTTCCTTATACTACGTATAAGAAAGTAAAAAACCGTTACTAAATTATAAATTACTTGTTTAAATAACAGAGAATTTCACACTTTATCTAAATTTTAAATCGATCTTAATACTACAGGCGATAATAATATATTCAAATAGGATGTACAAATAACTATTTGTACATCAAGCGCATATAGATACCAGTAAGAAATGAGAACTCTTTTAAAAAGTTGTCTGTACGGGTAACATTAGCATAAATCAAATTCTACGATAAGCGATAACCAAACAAACTTCCGTGTTCCAAACAGTCAAAAAGACGTGCCAGGAATATTTTAATTCTATACGGTTCAATTGAGACATTCTTCTAAAAATAGCACCAGACGCTATATTATTGGCGTCAATGGTCATTTCTGTAATTATAAACTCAACAGGTAACAGTAAAGTCGTTCAATACAACTGCTTGAATTCCTTTCCTAGAATAAATGAAATTACTTTCCATTTATGTACTTCAATAAAAAAAAATGAGGTATATTACAAGTATTTCAATTATGTACATAAATATAAAATGTTAAATTGTAGGCTATAAGATTGTTTAAAATATTTAAAATTTTACGTATGTTATTACCACCAATAGGCCTTGGAAATTTAACTGGAAATATTTATTAATTACAGATAAGAGGTCAAAGGTGTGCCTTAATTAGGAAAAATATGTGTATACTTAAAAAATTTCTAAATTGGGAATCCCTTCAGTAACAAAATTCGAATATATTTGTTACTGTTTTATCGTCATAAGCGTCGCAATTCATATCCAGCCTGTGAAGTCTTTAATTTATTTAATGATCGTATTAAAGCACCACTTCCTGTATTATTATAAAAAAGAAAGGCACAGAATTTCAGTTAGTAACTTTATACACAATTTACTCAGTGACGCAACTTATGTGTTATGGCAATAAAGTTATGGTGTATCATCAAAGAAAATAATCTACTATGCACAATCTGGTGCTTTTTAAGATTTGCCCTTGGCATTGAAGATTTACAATAATAATTTGTTAGTTCAAGAAAGTACTAAAACATTTTTAAGACAGGAACACCCGTCCCTAGACTTACTAAAAAGTCTAATTGGATGTGTACAAATAGATAGAACAAAACAACTCTAAATCATAGAATTCCGAACACTTGTCTACATGATATAGAACGACTATAAGTGGGAGAATAAGGGGGTCTCTTACTAATATTAGAGCTACTTTAAAGTTGACACCGCAGAAAGCGTTACTGCGTTAGTCCGTGAAAATTGCTACTGTTACTGTTCATAACAAATTCTTTAACCAAGAATAAAGTCATTTACTGCTGTACGTAGATAATTTATAAGTAGAGACTTGATGAAGTATCAAATAATCGCACTAATTAATTTTAGTAACGGATTTCATCACAGCTCCCCAAATTGTATGAGTAAATAAAAGAAATGATCATCAATTCTAAAAATTTAAAAATTAAAATTTTTTTCTTAAAATATCAAAGATAAGAAATTTAGCTGATATAAAAAACGAAAACGTAACAATAGCAAAAATCTTATTAAGACAAAAAGTAAATAATTCCGTAGTTTTATAAAATAGAAAAGGAAACAAACTAAAACCCTGGAAGTAAATAGGATTTGTATGAGACTAAACAAAATGTTTCAGTAAGTATACACTGCGTTTTTTTTAACTGTTGCCATAGGGAATTGCATGGTAAAAATTCAACCCCGTGTTAACTTTTGTTCTGATGAAAATATTTAAACCATTTTTGGAACAAAGCTGGAAGATTCTTTAAGCTATCGGATAGGTTACAATTCAATATTCTAAACTGTCGAAAAAGTTTTGAAAAAAACATTTTTGTGAAAGCGTTTTTTTGCCACTATCATTTCTAGCAGGCTTTGTTATAAAAAAAATAGCAAAAGCTTTTCGAGGCTCTGACTAAATTAGCTGTTTTCCTTCGCCTGCTAGACAATGTCTCAAGCTATCTTGAAAATTTCTTCTAGTATTTTGTAAAATTTGCATTGTAATGGAATTACAAGCTTCAGTTATTCTTGCACTTTGTTCCTCCACAGTTTCTGGTTAACCTCTTATGAGGTCGTAAACTTGTGTTTCTAAATGTCCCTATAAGAAAAAATCGAGTGGTGTTAGGTCAGGACGTTGAGTAGGCCAATAGAATGGTCCATATTGGCCAATCCAACTATCAGGAAATGTTTCGTTTAAAAACTTTCTAACGATGGCAGCAGAATGGGCTGGTGCTACATCCTGTTGAAATATTATTGCTCCTTTGCATCTCAAAGCATCCACCTGCGAGCCTACTTCCGTTTGAAGAAGATCTAAGTATTTATGCTGGTTCAAATTTCGGTCAATAAAAAATGGCCCTACTAAGTGATTCCCTAAAATTCCAACCCACTTGTTAACTTTATCACGATATGTGTTTCTTGTTTTCTGTAGGGATTTTCTCTTGCTCAAACCTGTCTGTTTTATTTGTTAACTTTGCATTTTGTAGTCTTATTGGTGGTTTATTACTAAAAGAAAAATTAGCACCAAATCTGCATCGCATCATAAATTAACAGGGGGTATAATTTTTACCATGCAATTCCCTATGGCAACAGTTAAAAAAAACGCACTGTATATAAACGCAAAAACAAGGAATTTAATTGGAAGTTAAGAATGGAATTATTAAAGAAAAATTAATTTCTACAAGTACGTAATTATTTATTAAATGCTCAAATAACCCTCCCTCTTGAGCTGAGCAGTAAACCAGATGATTATAAAAATTTCAACGGATATTTGTTAACATTTCCGGGGTAACATGATTCGAAAATACAATAATTTTGGCGCGTAAATGTTCTAAATTAGATGGACGAAACGCGATTTAAAATTAAAAATGTGATAGTCCACTCGAGATCGAGCGTGGACAAAATTCGAATGAAACGCGCAAGTACAGCTGCTATCCTTGTTGCACTGATTAAACGAGAGTCAGTCTAGCCTCAGCGTAAATGTACTCGCATCCTCTCTTTTCCAACACTACACTCGACCAAAATAGTTATTTACGAACCAAGTGCGTGAAATCATATTTCGCGAATGAGTGACCAGTTTAAAGCGCGAGCCGAAAGGCGAGCGCTTTATGGACACGAATTCGCAAAATGTTTCACGCACGAAGTTTGTACAATATTTTTTGTACGAGAACTATAATAATAATACATATTGTTAAATACGTTATCGTTTATGACACACTACTAATCTCTTGATATTAATTAAAAAAAATTGAATTGGCAGTATTGATTATTTGAAGTGACATTTAATTTAAAATTATCAAATTCAAAAAATTCTATTTCATTTCCTTTTATTTTCATAGAAAAACAACGAACTGGGTAGCATATTATTAAGGTTAGGAATTTATGATTTTAAAATGTCACTAAATTAATCAAGTTCTAGGAAGTACCAACTTTACTTTTACGCACTCGTGTTTAAAGTGACTTTTTACGCACGCAAATCGAATTGTGAAATGACAGGTTTTGATAAGCGAGTACAAAAAGCATTTTGTATATTGCTTTCTCGTACTAACTTATAGAAACTCTCGGTGTCGTTGTTTTATACACAGTAAATGCATCCGCAACTTGCAGGCAAGCAATTGGTATATACACATATCGTTATTTATCGATAATTCCAAGATTTTAGAAATAAGAGCATATAAACTGCTTTATAATAGAAGCTGATGATAAAACATATTCAGCAATAAAATTCAATAATAAAGACATAATTATAGTAGTATTTTACTAATTTTTTACATTATTTTATTATAATAGGCATATTAATATTATGATAGAATTTATTATAAGAGAAAGGTAATGGATTGATTTGGTTAAAAAAATATTATTTTCTTCCTCCCTGTCATGTTCCATATAAATACAGCTTCCTACTAATACAGAAATGGTTTTTGTGTGAATAATCCAATTGGTGTCCATACAATAGGAAAGTACAGCTATACTTAATATGTTGGTTCAATTAAAACAAAACAATTTTATGTCGAAGGGACTTAAGGTGTGTCCTTCTTCAACCCGCATCTCAAAGATTCATATTTTTCTAACCGCAAATTATACATTGCCTTATTACTTTGATTCAATCAAGAAATATTGGTAAGTACCGCATTGCTCTTTATTGATCGTCACACACACAATTAGAGTGTCATAAAGTAAAACTATAGAAGCTCAACAGGCGTCATAAAGGGAATTTTATCGAACTCATACATAAAAAATTAGGTGCGGGCACCACACAACTTTCTTATACGTATGTGCCTTTCAACAACAATACGTAAATTGTTCTAAATTAAGTTTTAAATACTTTTTTCTTAAAAAAACAAACATGTGAGTAAATGTGTTACTTCAGGTTCGAATTCTAAAAATTATTTTGTATAAAATTATTCAAAATCCTATTCTAGGTACTTCTAGTTTCAATAAATCTCTACAAAATGCATATTTTGCGAGATATTTGCAAAAAAAAAGTTCTTCTCGATAAGAGTAAAAGTGTTACTTCTGGTTCGAATTTAGAAATTTCTTTTATACCAAAATTATTCCGAGTCAAGCTCTAAATACTTTTGTTCTGTTGATAAATCTATATCCAATGCATAATTTACGAGGTATTACCAAAAAAGCGCTATTCTATAAGGGTAAATGTGTTGAGATCGGAATTTTGAAATTTTTTCCATACAAATAGTATTGAAAATCAATTTAAGCTTTAAATGCATTTATACTCATAATGTACTTGTCTAGAAAGCATGACTTGCGATATTCGCAAAAAACCGATTCTCGATAAGAGTAAAATACCTATTTCCGGTAGAAATTTCGAAAAACTTTTTTGATAATTTTTTTCTGAAATTTACTTGAGTACATTTGAATTCTTTATAAATTTGTTTAAACTTAGTAATTGACGAAATATTTTCACAATTCGATTTTTTCACTTAAGTAAACTACTACTTCCATTCTACCAATTTTACTGAAAATCTAATCGGATCTCAAGAGGATAGCTTCGGCCGTGTCACTGCTATCGTGGTCACAGACACTGACAGACAAATACACATACACATACACATACAGAGAGTGGGGACATTTTTCAAAAACCTCTTTTTCGGTATCGGGGGACTTCAAAACGTGGACACTGCATTCTTTATACTACGTATAAGAAAGTAAAAAATTTAAAATATGAAGTATATTGCCTTTTAGAACAGACCTTTTTTTTGCCAAACTTCCTCTTAAATTTACATAAAAAAACTATGTATGTACAACCTATGCGTTTTGCGTCATAAACGTGAAGACGCACACTTAAATATATCACCACAGAGCTAAAGTGCAATTCGGGTATGAATAATAAATAATATGTATTTCTTTATGACGATTGTATTAGTAATGTCTCTTGTCCAATTTAAACATTAGGATCACATGAAAAAAGTACAGTTCCCTCATACTAAATAGTGTAAATTCTTTGGCATTTTTTTGCATGTATGTACATATTTTCAATGAATCAGTTTACGATGACGAAGTGATTTTTAAAAATAGTATGTGTTTTTAGGGTTTTACAACCAAATAAATCAACTAAATTTAATAAACTTGGTAATGTTCCAAAGAAAACAATATAATGTTTTCATTGGCTAATACATATTAACAATTTATAAATATCCATTGTCGGCAACAAATGCATCTTAAATAGCTGGTTATAAATAACGTATTCCATAAAATACAGTTTACTAAAGTACTATTTATTATTTTCGAAGATTTGAATTGGACAATTGTTGGCACATTTTTAAATACGGTTACATCAAATATTTCTATGAGAGTCCGCGATAAAGTAAAATAGCACATATTCCGTTTTTAGAATAATAAAAGAACATTAGGGTAAAATATTTATAATTGTGCTGCATAGTTTGTACAAATATTGATGGTTTCAAATGAACAAATTGAGTGGATGGACTATTTATTTCTCCCCTTGGAATACAAATATGGGTCATAAATTAGCTGAGATCCGAGGGAGCTTTTTAAAGTTCGCGGAATGGAGGAAAAAGAGAGAAATAAAAATACAAAATTATTTTTCTTTTCCATGTTATTTCCCTTGCAGTCTTAATATGGGTCTTGCTTGGCCTTAGGTTCATAATGAACTCAAGCTTCATCCCTAGTAATAACTAAATTGCTTGATGGACGATAGTATAAAGACTACTGAAGCGAATGTGTTAAAACTTTATATTTATACTAATAATGTGTCACTGAACACGCTACGTCACGAAACAATTCTCCGATCACCATCCAACCCCTCCATTCCGTGTGAACTTATAAACGCTCCTTCGTAGTAAGCCTTTCGATTACTGCTTTAGTTTTTACTAAAGCTAGTTGGTTAGTACCAACTTAAGTTTAAACAAATTTGACACGGTAATAACCGGTATCTTACCTATGATCGAAAGACTGTTAGAAACATAAACTTCATTTGAAACATAAAAGTTTATTTTTTGAAATACAATACATGGTGATACAGGACATTTGGACACAGAAGAATATTATGGCTTATTTAAAGTAGTATTTGATACAGAACACTACTAGAATCTTAACAAATGGTACTAACACAAGTCGCTGTGACACTTTATTTCGCAATAGATTTTTATTATGTATGTTGGAATTGTAGCACTGTTATAGTTTATTTATTCTTCATTCAGCAATCCGTATCTTTCAATTTTTTGGTACTGGACTTAGTTTTTCTCTTTAATAGCGCAGTCTTAAAGGCGTATTTTTAATAATTTCAGATAATGGTGAATTTTAGTGACAACACGACAGACAGACAGAATAAATACGTTCAAAGAAGTGTTATATAGGTAGGTCCGATATGTGTTATAAAGGTGTCAGTAGAAGCGTTGATTGAAGGAATACGTAAAGATGCGCAACTACATAGCACTGAGCGTAGCCAAAACTGGGTCCGAGATCTATAGCGATGCATCAGTCGTTTGGGTCCGAGATTCGAAACAGCCCGAGACAGCGATGATGTTTCTCGGCAAGGGGTTTGCGGGACGACTTAATGGAAATACACGCAATTTTACTATAGCGTTGCGCATCTTTATATATTCCTTCAATTAACGGTAGAAGAACCATTTCCCGAAAAAATGTAACATTTAATCTAGTCTTCTGTATATCCAATAACTTATAATGAGTCATGAACTGACGTACTACTTCATCTTGCGACAGTAATGCCTGACCTACCGACACGGAAAAATTCCACTTCTCTCTGATGAGACAGAAATGAATAAACAGACCAAAGAACCAAATAAGCAATCTACATCAAGAATCTAGTATGTCGACATAACAAATGAAATGTAAATAGTTGGTCTTATTGTTACATGTATAAATTGTTTGTTAGTAAATAAATAGTGTCTTAATTGAAAACCCAGTATGGTAGCAATAACTATTTTGAATTTTTTTTTTTATTTTGAAAATATAGACAGACATGTGTTATATTTTTGTAACGGAATATGTGAATTACATTTTAAATCTATAAGCACAGGCTGTAAACTTAATCCTGCATTACATGGTAACACTGCGACAACTTACCCTAGAAGGAAGAATAAAGAAATGGGAAACTCTATGAATTCGAGAAAGTTTTCTTCAAATATCTTGAAACAATATTTGACATAATAATAGGTCTGCCGAAACGACACACCAATACAAACAGGGAATAAACCATATTTTAGGGTACAGGAAGCTACTGAAAAACAGAAACATCAAATATAATATAAAAATAAATATCTACAGGGCAACTATAATCTAATAGTGAGGAATGGGACAGAGACGATGGTATTCATAAAAAGAAGAAAACTAAGAATATTTCAAAAGAAACTAGTAAGAACGATATAAACGCCACAAAACGAGCAAGAAATGAAATGCGAAGACGAACTGAACCACGAAATCGACCAGCTCGTGAAAGGGATAGATATAGTGAGGCATATAACAGCTCAAAGAATAAGGTAGGATGGACACATAAACGGAGCAGGTCCAAGAGGAACAACACACAACACTGACCAGTGGACACCAATGGGTAAGAGAGAACAAAAGGAATACTAATTAGATGGGAGCAGCAAGTGACAGAGGATCTGAACAAAATAGGAATAACAAACGGGAGAATGAAAACTGAAAGATGAACAGAAAGGCATAGAGACAAATAGTAGGAAAAGCAACATCACACAAAAACCTATGTGGCCACCACACGACTTTCTTATACGTATGAGCGTTTCAAATTATAGAATTCTAAGAATTTTTTTTATACAAAAATTTCTCAAATTTTATTTTGAGTACATTTATGAATTCTTTATAAATTTGTTTAAACTTAGTAATTGACGAAATATTTGCAAAATTCAACTTTTTCACTGAAGTAAACTACTACTTCCGGTCTACCGATTTTACTGAAAAACTAATCAGATCTCAAGAGGGAGATTATACACCCAAATACAAAATTTGGAATTGATATCTACAGCGGTTTGACCGCTATCGTGGTCACACACAGGCATTTTTTAAAACCAATTTTTTGGTGTCAGGGGACTTCAAAACGTGGACATCTGTAAAAATCTCGAGGGCGAAAATTTTCATCACAATACTTCCTTCTACTACGTATAAGAAAGTAAAAAGGATCACAAAGCCCAGAAGGGCGGCTTTCACTCCGCAGAAGTGAGAGATATGATAAGGTTGGGATATTGAATATTGCGGTAAATAAAAATTTCATTAACACATGTGAGCATGTTCTTGGAAATCACTAGTTATGCAACACAATTAATCGATAGAAATGTTAACGGTCTGTCTTGTCTTATATAAATATGCAACAATAAGCCAATTCAGTTTCCAAAAACAATAAACGAGGATCTAATTTAAACGGCAAGATATCTCTTATTTAAGCGCAGATAAAGACAAGTAGCCACACAACTAGATGTGAATGTCCTACTTGACACATTTTATGAAGAGTTGTTCATCAGGTGATAGATGTCTGTCATGTTACCCTGAACTGTTGAAGAATTGAATCAACAGTTCTTCCCATTAATCGTGCCGAGATGACACACAAACTATTATTGAAGTGTAAACTTCTTTAGGCGCGTTGCGCTGATTGTAGGAACTGAACAAGACTGACTGCAACGCTCGGATATGTAACGCTCGGATATGTGTAACGCTCGGATATGTGTAACGCTCGTTCGGGTAAAGTCGGCTAAGGGAACAAGATAAATAAATATATCATATATGCAGAGGTATTTAATTTCAATTAAATTATAATTTAAATGAATAAATAAATTCATGTTCCAGAACAGATTCGATCCCGAGCCGCACGGGTATGAAGACGACACGTTACCATCAGACCAAGCGCGGGACCGTAAGCGAGTATTTATATCGTCTATTTAAACATACACATACGTCCGAACCGACTAAACGAAATGGCCGCTCGCGTAAATGTAATAAATGTGTGAATATGTTTTATTTAATACGTTACTGAATATTATACGCGTGTATTTCGTATTATTGAAAATTGACGTATGAAATTGAAATTTTAGATACGGGGGTGTCTTAGGTCACCGATCACAAATACAAAGTCAAAATGTCAAAAAAACAAATGGCGGACGAGTTGTTTGAAAATTGACGTATGGATGTGAAATTTTAGATACGGGGGTTTTGGGGGTCGCCGATCACGATTCCAAAGTCAAAATGTCAAAAAAACAAAATGGCGGAAGATTTTTTTGAAAATTGACGTATGAATGTGAAATTTTAGATACGGGGGTGTCTTAAGTCGCCGATCACGATTCCAAAGTTAAACTGTCAAAAAAAACAAAATGGCGGAAGAATTTCTTGAAAATTGACGTATGAATGTGAAATTTTAGATACGGGGATGGTTGGGGTTTACGTTTTATTTAATACGTTACTGAATATTATACGCGTGTGTACATGTGTAAATGTAATAAATGTGCGAATACGTTTTATTTAATACGTTACTGAATATTAAACGCGTATTTCGTATTTTATCCTCGCCTTGATGAAGTTTTCACTTCTGCCGTGTGGTTTTAAGCACACTCATTCTTCTTGTTATATATCTTTACCGGTCTTGGCTAGCTTAATTAATATTAACACGCGAGCGGACACGCACATCACAAAATAAGAACCACAGCTTATAAAAAAAACTCTTAAACCTAGCATCAGCATAAACAAAGTCGAGAATGAATATTATTCCTATATCAAATGAAGGGATGAGTGGATGATAGGTTAACGTACATGACACCTTTATCCACTCACCCCTTCAAATAAGATAGGAATAATTTCCGAATACAGTCAAGATATTTCATCTCGCTTGATTGATACCTGATTATTTTTTGAGTTGCTTTTGTGCGTGATTCAGGAATATATTATGTATTTATTTGTAAAATATTGGAACTGTCTCCCAAATCACCAAATTAATGTAGACTACAAATTAACAAAAAATTACTAATTACTTATTTATTATTTATTCCATTTTGCATAATCACTTCATATTTTTAAATAAAGTTTTTTATACCGGAAACTATTTCCTGTTATTTAAAAGATATTAACAATCTGTTTAGAATTGTGAACATGTGAAAGGGCTTTTTTGTGTAAAAACAAAGTTACATCAAATTAATAAAATAAAATACAAGTTAACTATGCTAAATTATATAATACAAATAAATAATAAAATGCGCTATCAAAATGTGTTAATCTTGTTAACCAAACAAAAAAAAAACATAATAAATGAAATAATCAATAACAATGCTGTCTAAAGCAAGTCGGGGTATACTCTACATGCGATGCATTTCGAGGAACGTTATCTAAATAAGGAACACTAATTATCATTATCAGTCACATCAGTATGCGTCATCAAGTCAAAGTAATCTATAGAAAAAAGCCAGGCTTTTATCTCAAATTTAATCAATGTATCAATATTTACTGATTTCATATTTATTTCGTGTATCGATTTAAATAGAAGCAATGTCGTTATATGTAAAGGTCACAATCGAATAATAATCATAATCACTTATTATATACCTGACTAGAATATTATTATTGATAAATACTATTTTTTATTGTGATATTGAAGAGAAATATATTGTAAAATACATTTTAGTAGTGCTCTAGTCTTTTATTTTCACCCTAGTGTCCGGGAATATAAAAACGATAAGCAGGGTTTGAAAAATAAACAACAATTTAAAGTTCTTATAATGGTCGCTTGTAAAATGCTACCACCTTACGTAATTTTTGTGACCTTCAATTGTCAGTCATCTTCTAGTTCAATAATTGTCCGCGATGAAACAAGCTTAATATTGAAAAGTAAAACAGAAAAAAACAAAATTACCATTCTTTTGAGCAAACCTTTAAAAAGGTCATTTCGACCCGTATATATTCCCCAATGAGTAGTTGGTAATGCATAGACCGAGTTAGATCAATCTCTTTTTGTTTTGTTTATTACCTCGTACACATGTCAAAATATCATGGAATGCAAACATATGATGACTTTTTTTACCAAACGGTTAAATTGAAGTCGGTAGAACTTTTTTTAAGTTTACTAGTATATATTATAAATGTTTGTATTTCATTGGAAATTTGTTTATCAAACGGTAACAATTACGAAGAATAATGATAAGTACAGTTCTTTGAATATAATGTATAACATGCATATACAACATAACATAACAACACACCTACGCGCACGTGATTAGTATATTTCATCGAAATCGTTTAAACTTTCTAAGATAGCAATGTCATCTTTTCCAACTCATATATGATTTATTAAGAATACATTTAAAACACATTCTGTATGTAAAACAATCGCAAAATTTAGACGCAATTATAAGTGTTACTACTTAGTAGGTCTTTTGTAAAAATAACATCGTATTAATTATTAAATTTTTGATCATGCAAAAGAAACTGTACCTATGTACTTTATTTAAAGATATATTTGTGTTTATAAAATATTCCTCACGCTCCAGACCCATTCGCCTTATCATCGTGTATTCAGAATTTTATCTTTTGTTATAAATAGGGGGCGGACATGACCGGTTTAAACTACGACGAAGTTACAACGGAGCAAAGAAATAATGTAAACAACACACGCTTACTGAATAGCACTAATTCATATGGCGAACTGGAACATCTGTTTACGCCCGAGAATGAGAGCAAAAAATGCCCATAAAATAAGGAATTTAGGAGTAAAATCCTTTTTTCATCGGCGTAGCTAGGAGGGTTTTTAAAATTTATTATATTTATCTTATATTTCGCATGAGAAATAAAATTTTCATTCATTCTTACGTTGGTTTCGTTTTTTCATTGTTTTGACTGTTAATTACGTACTTCGTAATTTTTGTAATAGTCTGTTTAATACCGGTTTATTGAATCGACTTCTCCCAATTATCTAGACGTAAGTGTGCACTGAATTTCGTTTAGTTTTAATAACATACACGTACATTTTGAGTTATCATTTATTTAGTTCTAGAACGTTGTTTATGTTACTTTTTCTGATATGAAAATAAATTGTCAGTGATTCCGAAATTTATTACAAATTCTGTAAAGTATCGTTACAGAATACCACTTAGTTTTGCTAAAACATACACAGAAATAGTTTTTATGCAGAGAATTTCGATAGTTTACAAAATTTTGTTACATGTTTAAATGACGATGCTCGAAATATTTCTGAGTGCAAGGAACTCACACAAATCCCAAAATTAAAAAATCAGTTGTTATTCCTTCAGGAACACTTTGGAAATTTGCCTAAACTAATCACATATTTTGAAAATCGAATTCTCAAATTAAAAGATGGATTAACCATAGACGTGGGCTATTAATAATTTCAAAAGTATTCCAAGTGACTTCGGATGTGGCCTTCGGCAAAAATTAGACGCGGTTTTTAATAGAAATCCACAGATTTAATAACGTTGCGGCAATTGTGTATGGGTACAATGACACAAAATCCAAATGCTAAATAAGCTGAAATAAGAGAATATTTCCAGTACGCACCTATAACCAGTTGCGATGTAGAAAGGACGTTTTCTATCTACAAGGATGTACTTAATGCAAAGAGAACAAGCCTTACACAAGAGAAAGTGAACAAATAACAAGGTATTTTGTAGACGTGGGCTATTAATAATTTCAAAAGTATTCCAAGTGACTTCGGATGTGGCCTTCGGCAAAAATTAGTCGCAGTTTTTAATAGAAATCCACAGATTTAATAACGTTGCGGCAATTGTGTATGGGTACAATGACACAAAATCCAAATGCTAAATAAGCTGAAATAAGAGAATATTTCCAGTACGCACCTATAACCAGTTGCGATGTAGAAAGGACGTTTTCTATCTACAAGGATGTACTTAATTCAAAGAGAACAAGCCTTACAGAAGAGAAAGTGAACAAATAATAAGGTATTTTGTATTTTATAGATCACCATCCACTTGTTATACCGCATGTGTCAAATATCATTAGTTATAGAGATTCAATGTTTACGTGCGATCTATACGTATGAATGTAATACGTGACAACGTGGTACCCCTACTGAATGCCGACAACAACCGACATCACAACGATATTCTCCGATCCCGACCCAGATTTTACATTCAATGTTTAGCTGGGGACACGTTGCGGTCCCTGGCCGTCTTATTACTGGCACGGGAAACATCAAATGGCCTCCGCGATCTACTGATCTCTCTCCAAATGATTTTTTTTGTGAGGATATTTAAAAAATTTTGTTTATACCTATGAAGCTGCTAGAGCAGAAAACATAGTTGCCTCGAGAGAAAAAATAATTGAGGCTGCTAACTCAGTAACTGCTCACATATTAGAAAACGTAAGAGTAAATTTCTACGACCGCCTAGGGCAATGTCTTGCTGTGCAGGGAGGAATCCTTTTATATTTATTTTATTATGGTTATTTTTTAATTTTATTAGAATTACGTTTTTGTTTGTGTCATGCAGCGTGAACGCAGCTTAATAATTCTCTGCATTTACTGAAAGGAAAAAGAAAAACAAATCCTTGCAACTCGTAAATATTATTTCTGAACGCATTAGAAACACCCGAGTCGGTGGTCCAATGCTTACTGCTAACTTGTATTTGCGAGCCTGTATCGGTTGTCGCGTCGCTGGCATTGGAAAGGAAAATAGGAGTACCACGTTGCCACGTATTGTATGGATTGATCGCCTATGGCTAATGAAAATTGACACATGCGGTATATCCAATTATATAAATAAAATTAAAACCTCTTTAAAAATACAACATTTCAATAGTGCGCCTATGGGCGATGAGTCATCACCGTACGTGTCCGCGCCCTAGTTATAAATTTGAAAATTCTAGTATGACATTTCAGTTAACCAAATACAATCTAAATCTCCTTTTTTTGGTTTTTACAATAAATTAGCAAGCGGTACTTAAAATGTAAATTATTTGGAAATGATATATATAGTGTTACTACTCTTGTAAACACTATTTGATATACAATGTAACAAAATAATACTTGGAGAGTAAGCGCTCTCACACTATTATACATCACTCTTTTATACATACACGGTAGATGGGCATTCCATACATGTATTCATAATACGAAAAATTTATACTTGAGTGACAATTTAATATATTTTAAAATAGATTTTTTCTTGGAATGACAACAGAGAAATCATTAAATTATTAGTCTATAGTGCGCATTAATCTAATACAACCCTGTTGTACTATGTACTAGGTTATATGATTGAATAGTCCTGTAGGTGAGAATGTGTTCTTCGTAAGGCAAACATATTTTACTTTAAAGTGTAATAATAATTGCTTATTTTCTTCTTTAAATTTGCGTTTAGCGGTTGCAAGCTTTGAACAGAATTATAATATCATTTAAATGCATTATTCATTTGTATATCTGCTCCATAGGAGGAGGAAAAACTGGAATCAAGAATTATATTAGACATTTCTATTAGATAAATACTCATTTAAATATTTAAAATTTTGGGCTCCATACATAAACAAGTAACATACAAATTAGTTATGCCTCATAGTTATTAACAATAATGTTTTTCATATATCATTATATCTGACTCAATTTTATATACAATACATAGATTAAATATCTCAAGGTCTAAAGCAAGTAGAATTTTAAATTAAATTCCAATAAGGTAAGTAAACCCTAATACATTTATTCAAAAAAAATAGTATTTACATTCAGACATTTCAGTATTAACTTGTAATCTAAATAATGAATGGTGCCCGGTGAAAAGAATGTAATATTGACAATATGTGTCTGCTGGGGACGACAACACGTATGCAACAAAGTGTATATATTATGAATTTTTCTTCGAAATTATATTTAGAAAACAGGGCAAGTATTTAGTCAATTGGTATAAGAAAATTTAATTGTTGTGTTGAAATTCATGAACACTGCAGTCCATCAACACATCCAATTACAACAGAATTCTAAAAAATAGAAACTTGAGGATTAGAATTGTCAGTGCACTCTCTGTGTTAAGAAAACACAGATGGTAAAAAAGTGTAGGCGTAGTACGTTTTGGCAAGCGCCCTAAGAAGCCTTGTGACGTATGAAATAAAATTTTAAATGGAGCAAAAAGTCTTACATTCCACATCTCATTATTTATATTAAGATAATGTATATTTTTTATCGGCAATATACAGACAATAGTGTGAATGAATAAATTACATTCAATAAAATGTTGCATTTCCATTATCATATAAAATGAACTAAAAGAAATTGTCTAAATGTTATTAAATTACCTACATTTATAGTATATTAGAAGCAAAAAAAAAATAATTAAGGAAGTACCTTGCTAAAATATTTAGTATAAAGTCCCTGTTTGATTGTTGAGCAATTTATCCATAAACTATTGTGCAATATAATTCAACTTCCTAAAAATAAATGACTGATTGGCTTTAGAGATCTTGTCTGTTTTACCCGAGAAAATAATAATAAATCCGGGATGTGTTCCATGATATTTAAATCTGGACTTTGCGTGACCGGTCTGAAATTTGAACAATTCCTTCTTGTTCAACCTTCCTTAATTTTTAATGGTCCTATATTTGTGTTCATATGTTGGAAATAAATTTTATTTTATATTCCATGTATCTTGGTATGTATATGTTGTTACGTCGTTGGAGTTGCGTATCATCGTTTAAAGTGGAGTTGGGTCTTGGCAAGTATGGGTGGTACATAACCCCATGCCTTCAGTTTGTATCCATGATGGATTGTAAGTGTCAAATTGCTTACGCGTACCTATAGCCTACTTTCAGATCCAAATATTTCTGTTCAAAATCCACGTTATCCAAAACTATTCTTCTTCGTTTATGGCTTCTTTTCAGTAATAGTTTCTTATTGACATACGAGCCTTAGGCCTCTGTTTGATGAGATCCAAAATGATGGATGTACAAAACTATAGTAAATCTCCGCAACTCTTCCGCAAGTTTTCTCGACGATTTTGTTGTATTTCGGATTTCGCAAGAACTGATCTACGCTTTCTTTATTATTTTTTTTCGGCACCTGTTTCTCTTTTTATTAACTACGGAGTTAATTTCGTCATGCTTTTTAGGAATTATATAAACCGTGTCTTTATTGCATTCTTTCCGGAATTTGTTTCTGATGTAAGAAAATATTTCAATACTGATTTTTAGGGTTATTTTAAGCGTAGACACATAAATCTAATTTATATACAGGCAACAATGTCAATTGAACTATAACGTACAATATTGAATTACAATATCGTTAAACTATTTCGCACATTTATATACAACACGATTCAATTTGCACATCCACAAACACATATAGCTGCATTTATCACACGTCACTTATTTGCACAAGACTATACATATTTTTAAATGTTTATTGTAAGTATGTCCAAATTAATAATTATAAGTAATTGTTGCAATCAGGCATACTTAAAATAGGTGATGCAGTAATAAGCTGCATGATGATAAGGCTGTCATGGCAGAATGGAAGGATGTCTGAAAAGTGATTGTACAATTCACGCGATAGACGTTTTGGAAAAATTACAGAGGAGTAGTACTATTGGATATAAATTATAAAATACTAGCAAATATCAAAGAAAAGTTGAGTTGTGTTGCAGAAAAAACAGTAAAGGAAGGTCAAGTAGGATTTCGGAGAAACATCTCAGTGATCAGGTTTTAAAGAAATGTTAACCAGTTACGAATATAAAAAATTACAGATTTCAAGAAAGCTTATGACGGATACATGGTAAGCAACTGCAAAAACCAATAACATGATAAAAATACCAGAAGAACTAATGATTGACTGGAATGACTCCGGACAAAACACAAAATAAAGTTATCTGGAATGGTCATAAGTTATTTGGTAGAGAGCGGGGTGGGATGATGGGATTGCTCTCTAGTACGGTGTTCAACTTTACCCTTCAGAGAATAATTAGAAAAAGCAAGGTCGAAACAGAAGTCAATTTTCAAAAACAATCAGCCTCATCCTAGGGTATGTAGACTATCTAGCACTTTTTGGGCTAAAAATTAATCAGGGAAAAAGTAAATTTATGATGGTGGGTGAAACACACAAGTACAACAATAAGAAACTTACAGATAATCATTAACAATGGGAAAAATATGGTTTTGCAAAAGTGGAGAAGTCTGTATATGTAGTGGTCTTCATAAGTGCGACGAGATATGAAGAACAGTAAATAAACGACAAAGAAAAGAGTTTGGAATGTTTAGATTTGTTTCACATGCGACTGACGGGAAGAACCGATGCTTAGTTCTAACATGCTGAGGCCACTGTATAACATGTTTCATAGTAGTGCATTGAAATACGTATGTAAACCAGGAGCCTCAGTCCGTCAGAACTGATGATGAATCCTGGCATGCGAGATATGAGCAATAAGGAAAGCTGATGTAAATGCTCTCGAAAAATGGGAAAGAAAAATGCTAAGAGCTATAAATAGAAAATTAAGTACTAAAGAAGAAGAAGAACTAATAAGTAGAGTGGGATTTTCTACTAAGATGTCAATATTCACAGGAGTGATCAGGGACACAGTGACTATAGTGGATGGAATTTATGAAGAATGAATAAAATGTTAACAAAAACGGTTTGAAACATATGCCATAGACTACCATAAAAGTGATTCATCATTAACAATGGGAAAAATATGGTTTTGCAAAAGTGGAGAAGTCTGTATATGTAGTGGTCTTCATAAGTGCGACGAAATATGAAGAACAGTAAATAAACGAGAAAGAAAAGAGTTTGGAATGTTTAGATTTGTTTCACATGCGACTGACGGGAAGAACCGATGATTAGTCCTAACATGCTGAGGCCACTGTATAACATGTTTCATAGTAGTGCATTGAAATACGTATGTAAACCAGGAGCCTCAGTCCGTCAGAACTGATGATGAATCCTGGCATGCGAGACATGAGCAATAAGGAAAGCTGATGTAAATGCTCTCGAAAAACGGAAAGAAAAATGCTAAGAGCTATAAATGGAAAATTAAGTACTAAAGAAGAAGAAGAACTAATAAGTAGAGTGGGATTTTGTACTAAGATGTCAATATACACAGGAGTGATCAGGGACAGTGACTATAGTGGACGGAATTTATGGAGAATGAATAAAATGTTAACAAAAACGGTTTGAAACATATGCCCTAGACTACCATAAAAGTGATAGTATGAATATGTCAAATGTGACATGATAGTATGAAGGCGGAAAAAATGGGCGACAAAAAGCAACGGAGGAAAATTGTTTAAGAATATCTGCACCTCTTCGACCTGTAGTGTTTCATATACCATAAGACCGCGTGCGTCTGCATTATCGCGATACCTGTAGAGTAAGCGAAACAGATAGAGATGTCTGTGTATTAGAACGGTAAACAAGTGGACCCAGTGTTATACTGGATTACAACAGAGCTAGTATTTCGCATATGCCTATGATGCACTCGATTTGTCCAAAAAATCTACATTTATACGGTGTAGTCGGGCAGTCGCTTCCACATATGGGCGTCAGTTCGAGTTTTATTATTGCTTAAGAATAACATTTTTTTAGCTAATTACAGATTAATTGCAATGTTGAATTACAATTCTGTTTTAAGAAGTAAATATTTTATGTTTCAGTATTTTATTATAGTTGAGTTTTTAGATTATAATATTTGTTGAAAAATATTATTTTAGTTAAGAAGTTTTTTTTATTTTAAAGTCTAGGAGTTATTTATTATTTATTTTTGCTCTTTTATGTTGTTTATGAAGCTGTGATGAGTTACTTCACTGACATATTATCAGTGATTATCTGATGCTTCAAACAACTACAAGTAATTACTTACAACGGGAACGCAATACCTATTACACTGCTTTTCACTTGATTTGCCTACGAATACATTTATACGTATAACTTATACGCCCGCTGTCGGTGTGGCAATTCAAGTTGGCATGCCCATTTATAGTCGACCAGTAGTTACTAATACATGCATCGCGCTATGAACGGCGGCCACACGGTATAATATAAAATTGTTTTATTTTGGAATTTATAAGTTTTATTGTCAAAGAATGGTATTACCTTACAAAAAGAAAGTGGTATATGTTGTTTGCTGTCCTAATTTCGTTATTAAACATATGCATTCCTCCTTTGTCATCTTAAGTTGTACTTCCAGGCACTTACAAACACATAACTTCTTCACGTAATGTTTTATTTTAGCTACGAAGACTAGAGAGTAGATTGTATAATAATAATAATAATTTATGTACCTTGTCGGCCATACTTTGAGCATGGGATACAATCCAAATATACACAAGACTAAAAAATCATTATATTTAAAAGCAGACTAGAGTTGAAGTTCAGGATAATTCAGTTAGTCCCTAACAAATAGTAGAAGTGCGACATAATCTTAGATGTCCCGTGTTTGTGTCATTTTGAGTTTTAGAACCATAATCCGCTATATAATAGTGAAGCTCTTCATTTTTTTCAACTAACGAAAACACCAGAACAAAAAAATCCACATTTTTGTTTATTAGCGAAGCATATAGTTAAAAAATAGCGCAGTTATTTCATTAAAGCCTCTTGCATATGTATTTTTAAACAGCTCGTGCAATCATGCTAATATTAGACAAGTTCAAACTTCATATTATCTGCTTGAACAGAATGCTCTTGCTTGAAAGTGTTTTCAAGTTTCTATAATTTTAGATTTAAATTAAATATCCTTAGGGCAGGGTATCAAATGCGATTTATAATAATACATAATTTTATGTTGGAGTGTGATTTATTGTCACTGAAATACAAGAATAAAAACTATAAGACGAATGTATTTATGTTGCCTTTACGAATTTTTGGTATGAATATAGGTCAAAAATACTATATTTAAACATGTAAATAATTGAAGCTTCTTTTTCGGTTATATATAATTGGTACTATTTTAATAGCATCACATTGTGAGTAACACGAGACTCCAGTGTATCTATTATAGTGCCAATTAAATAATTGGACGTTCTTGCGATAATTAACTACGTTGTTAAAATAGAGAAACATACAATATTCAAGCGAAACAATTATGTAATTTAAAATAGTTACATAAACAGTCTTTAAGACACGCATTTTTTAGATAAAAATAGTATTATGTATTCTGGTCATCTAGAGCGGAAACTAAGTTTTAGCAGAATAACACTGCACTATATTATCCCATTTTGGTTGCGGTAAGTTTCATTAATATTTTATTTTTATATGGCGTCATTATGAGGTTTATAGTTTATTGGTGTCCATTATTTATTCGGTATTATTAACGTTATGTCAGTCTACACACTACTATCACACGTGTATGTTTATGAAGGAAATAAATTTGCCTCTGGGAAGTAATAAAAGCGACTTTTACTTTACATTAAATATATTAATGAACGTGCACTGTTTTGTGTACGTATTGTCTTTTCATTATGACAGGTAATATTGTTCTTCCTTTTATTCTCCTTGTTTATTCTTTTTCCATTTCTTATATATCAATACTACCGGCTTCAAGCATTATAGACAATTTATTAATATTATTATTATATTATATACTTATTTTTACATTTCTATATCAGACTTTTTTGTTTAAAACAGCCTTTCTACTTATCAAACATTTGTAACAAATTCCCTAAACACTGACCCATATTACTTGGATTATTTCAAGTGGCATATACACATACATCAATTAGGTATGTGCAGCAATGTGGTAATATCTCTAGTTCTAATATGAATGAAATTTTCTTACAAATGTAGTTTTTATTTTATTATTAAACAATAAAGCTCTCAACTTAAAATCTTAAGTAGTTCTTAAAATTTTGTAAAGTTTAGAACGTAATTTTAATTAATGTACCCCTGACTGCCGATCCCTAACAATTAAATTCGGATATTGGGTCCAAGAATATTCATGGGACAGATGCGTCGTCATATTTTATGATAAAAGTTTGGTCCAAACAATTTCGATGGGGTAGGGAATCAATTGGAGATGACCCCAACATTCAGAAGCCCTACTGAAATAAGAACCAATGAAAACATCAAAAAAGTTGAGATTAAAGAATAAAGAGTTTCAACGATTGTAGATGAAGTAGGGACATGAGGAAGCAACAGTGCCAACAATTTTTCACTATTTTCATGATTTTGGAATAAAAAGTGTTCAATTCCGAAATTACTCCTGAACAAAAACTGTGTTGGCAAAACATTTTCGAAGAAAACTTGGTGGGTTTGGCTGAAGTCAAAAAGAGCTTGATTTGGAAATTCATAACAGGTGATGAAATGTGGATGTATCTCTGGAATCATCGACAAAACAAGAATTCATGTAGTGGATCTACAAGAGATCTCAACTGCCAAAAGAGGCAAAAACGCAGGATTTATCAAGAAAGCTGAAGGCGATGGTGTTTTGGAATGAGGGCGTAATATTACTAGTACTGACGGAATACATGAAAAAAGCTCTACAAGAATAGGAATAATCAATAAAGAAACAATCCCCACAGCTGTGATCATAATATTATGCTGTTCCATGACAATTACAGAGTTCAGAAAACTCGTCATGTCCTTGAAGTAATCGACAAAAGGGGCTTTGCAAAGATGGAACTTCCACCTTATAGCCCAGATCTGGCATCAGATGACTATTATCTCTTTTCTGAATTAAAAGAGCATTTGAGTGTACGCAGTTTTTCTTCGGATGAATATCTGAAAGAAACAAATTTTTGATGACTTATCAAAAGAATTTGTTTGAAGGCATTGTCTAATTTGAAAAACGTTGGACTAAATGTGTTGCTGTTAATGGATCATAATATATACGTTGAAAAATAAGAAAATACTTTTCTTCAAACTCTTTTCCTTCATTGTTATATAGTTGATTATGCATTTTGCATTTTACATTTTGAACTCTCGAATTATAACTTGTTACAATTCAAAGAAATATGTTGTATGCTTTCAACACATATATTATATACAAATACTTACACACATTAAGATAATTATTAATTTCTTGGAATCGTTTATAACATAATTTGGTTGTTCCATATCAGAGAATCAATAAGAATTTATAATAAAAATAATATAAATTTTGGGAAAACTTTCCTTATGCAAATAAGGAAGTACTCGTGTTTATATTTTTTATTTTATTCTAAAAACTAATTGATATAAATATTTGTTATGAAAAATTATTTATATTTACCACACCTTATCAAAATATATTTGAAATTAAATTCTTCTATTTGTTATACTCCTAAATATGATAATATAATTTCTTTGAACGTTCAGCAACACGTGATGATTGTATTTATTTAGTTTTAGTTCGTTTTCTCTTGTGCAATGCGATGTTTATAGGAGCACAAACATGAGGAATATGAGGATACGGTATCTAAGGTTACGAATTTCTTTCCTTCTTATAATTTGCTTACAATGAAGTTTGTTCCTTACTTCATGATATATAAGTACTTGAAACAACAGGAAAAAAAATATTTCAGTATTTATTTGATATTAAAATCTTAAGAATACAAATAAAAATGTATATGACATTAAGGTAAGATATGTTTTCACTTTTATCCCAGAAGTATTTGACAAAATTTTTATTTGACAATACTTCACATCTTGTGATATACCGAGTCCATGACCGCCTGCTATCTAAACAGGCGCGCTATCAATCTGCGCCGATAAGTCGATGCTTTTGAGTCACCTGAACTTATATTTAGAAATAAGATATTTTAGTCAGGCGATACATTTCATAGTAATTTAATCTTGATTTGAAAATGTTTAGCCAAAGTCAGTAACTGACAAAAATATTATAAAGCACAGCATATACTGTGTACAAATTAATCAAAAAGCGCTAATATTGGCTTTAGTGATGAGCGATATGGTGATTTTCTGATATCGTCGTGATCTGCTATTTTTCAATCACGGTGATTTTAAACAGTGACCGTGATTACGTTATTCTAGTACAGTGGTTCCCAAACTTATTTTGCCTACTGCCCACTTTGAGAATAAATTATTTTTTAGCGCCCCCATTTTTTCACCTACTCAAAAACCACTATAACTTCAAATTAAATTAATTATTGTGAGCTATATTAGCGGAGATTAAACATTCATTCTAAACGAGACTTTTACTATGGGTTATAGTAAAAGTCTCGTTTAGAATGAATGAGTTAACTTGAGACCTGAGCGTAGTAGGTAGTACACAACGGCGCTCAGGTCTCAAGTTAACTTTTACGGGCTACACCTGCCAATGAGAATGATTATTGAAACGCAACTTTATAGTATTCAGACAAAGTATCTTTTATTCAAAATTCAAAATAAAACAAACATAATCGATTCTAATATAAAAACTAATGTGAAGGATGAATCTGATGCTGTTTAATAAGTTTGTTGATATCAGGTTCCAATTTACTCAAGAACAGCCGCAAGTCACCACGTTCGGTAACATGCAAACGATTTCTCTTTTTAGTAAGCAGCGTTGCTACAGCACTAAATCCACGTTCACACAAATATGACGATGGGAATGCTATCAAGAATCGTTGAATGATTGGCCACAATCCAGGGTACAATTGCGGGATCGGTTTTTGTAGCCAAAATTCTTGGTAGCCATTTTTGAACTTGATTTTTATTTCCTCGTTCGTTGTCAATTCTATAAGTTCTTCTTCCAGATGTGGTGATATTGCTGTGTTGACATTTGAAAACGGATCCAACACCCAGTCTGGTATTTCCAAGTTCAAAATATCCTGGTATCGTTCGGTGAAGTCAATGTGGAGCTTTTCCAAATGTTGGCAGTAGGCAAACAAGTCGTCGTTACTGCAGGATACTGATAAATTCGGAAAATTATGAAACTCACGTCTGCCCATATTCTTTTTGTGTAGAAGCAGTTTGGCTGCGAAAGCAGCAACGACATTTTTTGTTTTAATTAAATTTAGTTCATCGCCTTGCAGTTGGAGATTCATGTTGTTGAACAATTTATACAGGTCTGTCATGTAAGCTATATCATTTTTTGATGTAATGAGCTTGTTGCGCAATTCTGTATCTTTAGTTTCCAAAAACTCTATCACAGAGTCAAACAGGTTGTAAAATCGAGTCAGACAATTGCCTCTTGATAGCCAACGAACTTCGGTATGAAACAACAAACGGTTGAAATCTTCGTCATTAGTAACACAAAGCTGATGAAATAATCTATCATTCAAAGAGCAGTTACGGATTTTATTGACTGCTTTGATGACATATTGCAGTGATTGAAATAGTCGTTCACTTAAATTTCTAGCAACCAAATGTTGTCTATGAATAACGCAATGTACAGCAAGGACATCTGGAATTTTATTTTTTACGTACGCTATGAAGCCTTTATGGCACCCTGTCATAGCCGGAGCGCCATCCGTAGCAACTGATATAATATTTTTCAAGGGAATCTCTTTCTCATCACAAAACTTTTCCAATGTATTGAATATGGTTTCGCCTTTTGTATCGGTCTCTAAATTTCTAGCAAACAATAGTTCTTCACATATTTTCTCATCTTTAATAAACCTCACGTAAGACAGCAACAATGCTTCATTAGTTGGTAAAGTGGACTCATCGAGCTGAATTGAGAATTGACTAGTCCTCAGATGATTGCACAATGATTCTTCTATGTTTCCGGCCATTTCATCAATTCGTCTTTGCACAGAATTATTACTCAAAGGAATTTTTCCGATAATATCTGCGGCCGGTTTATGAAGCACAGTAGTTATTACTTCCTTTATTGCTGGCAAAATTAACACTTCTCCGATGTTGTGTGGTTTGCCTTTTTGAGCAATTAACAAAGAGATGTTGTACGAAGCTCGAAGTCCGTCGTCATCTTGCTTAGCAGCCGCCGAAAAGAGTTTTGCTACACTTGGCCGAGTATTATGCTTCTTCTCTAGGTCTTGAAAATATGCTACATTCTTGTCTTTCTTATCTGGATGCATTTTATTCAAATGATCTTGAAGTCTTGAAGGCTTCATTGCTTCATTCGAAAATGTTTTTAGGCATAGAAGGCACAAAGGCGACGATGGGTTTGTAGGATTTTCAATGAATCCGAATTTAATATATTCCGCACAGTATTGCCGTCTCTTCTTTTTTACTTCCGACATTGTTTTGTTTTGAGAAATACGTAAGTATAAGTGTTGAACTTAAGTACTGCTTATCTACTAACCGCAAATGAAAATAAAATAAATATTACGTTGTTTATATAGGATTGCATAAGCAGCACGCACCGACAGGAATAAGACAAACATGCATAAACTCGTTTATCTCATTCGACGCTCAATCGTACTCAACAAGTAAGAACAAGTATTCTATGAACCAGCCGATTGATACAGTTGCCTTTTTATTTGTTTGTTTGTGTCTCTTTTCGTTTCGAAACGGAGCGACCGATTGATATGTTTTTTATTTTATTTATTCAATAAAACAGGACAGATATATGAACTACTCGGAGAGAAATATCGAACCGAGTTGGTTTGAGCAATCTCTTAATTAATATTAGTTGATGTTCACAAGCTGTAGTCGAGAGTAGGGATGGG
This sequence comes from Amphimallon solstitiale, assembly GCA_963170755.1. NCBI lineage: Eukaryota > Metazoa > Arthropoda > Insecta > Coleoptera > Scarabaeidae > Amphimallon > Amphimallon solstitiale. Next base: position 136,700,558 of record OY720676.1, on the reverse strand, counting down.
ACATCGGTGGGTAAACATCGATATCAAACATCGATGTTAACATCGTTGATCAACATCGATGGTTGCAAAATATCGACTACCAAACATCGATGTTTTTAAACATCGATAATTATATTTATAGATTTATTTTTTGGCAGTTTAACAAAAACTTTATTATAACTTAATTAATTTACGTCCTTAACAAAATGATATAAAAGATATCACTATTCAAAAAAAATAATAAAAGAAATATATACATTTATAATATGTAGTTAACTTTAGAAACTACTCAAAAAAAACTATATAAAAAAACAATATTATGCAATTACGCATGAAACAACCACATGACTTAAATCGTCTGATACTTAAAAAATATATACATTTACGTGTATCAAAGCTTTTTAAGTGAACGATTTTTATTTGGGATTTTATAGTCTTGCATTTTTTTTTTGACTACGCTGGCAAATACCGAGATACATATGGATATGGTTTTATATTTCTGATGTGTCATCTTGCATTTAATACGTGTATCGTCGTGTATGATTGTACGCACTAGGGAATTTCCCGAAGAAGTATACATCGGTAATGTCTATCTCCCTTCTTTTTCTATGAAAATACGTTTACCTCCTTCACTTATTCTGCATGCATACATAATTTAACTTTTATTCTGCACATTAAAAGTACTATAAATTTATGTATTTAATTATATATTATTTAAATATTTATACTGAGTAATATTTAAAAGAGCCTAAAATGAAATATTCGAATTTATATGATATAGCACTGTGAAATTTAAATACTTCTTTTATTCGTAGACAATTTTACATCCTCGTAGCCTGTATGTGAGCTGTTAATTTGGAAACATTTTTGTATTTGTCAACAGAGGACGCTGTTTTATTTTGTGATTAGTGCAAATACATTTTGTCAAGCTTAAAAGTTCGATGTTCACTATATTTCTTCTAACATCGATAGTTTATCGATAAATCTAAATTGCAAACATCGATGCAAAAACATCGAACATCGATCCTAAAATATCGATGTTCAATGAACATCGATGTTTATCGCCCATCCCTAGTCGAGAGTCGAGAGCTCAGTCGGTGTCTAAGAGTCCTCCTAGATTCTAGATGAAATTACAAATCGCCCCCTAAGCCTTTACACAACGCCCCCATTTTTTTTCTGGGTCTCTTACCGCCCCCCTTTAGACCTGCAGCGCCCACAAGGGGGCGTTATCGCCCACTTTGGGAACCTATGTTCTAGTACAATTCCCGATCTTGTGCCTAGTGAATTCAAACCTACCAATACGATACGATGTTCACTTCCACTCTACTTGAGTTTCTGTCGCTAATCACGGCATATTGCAATATAGTCAGCAGTAAAGTAGTATTTTTTCAACTTAAATTTATATACAAAAAAAATGAGCTGGTTACCTTTCAGAATTATTACTGTTTTGAAAAAAAGACAATAGTTGAGAAAATTGTGGTTTATTAAACAAACGTATTGAAATAAAAAAAACGATATATAATTTACTAAAAATAAAAAATAGATCTATTCACAACTCACAAATATTTGTAATTCGCATCTAGAAACTTAAAAAAGAAACATTTTCGTTTATTAAATTTATTTAAACAACAATTAGATAACAAAACGATGCAACAATTAAAAATAAAAAATAGATTCATTCACAATATTTGTAATTGACATTTAAAAATAAAATCATTTTGACTTTTGCACCTCTTAATCTATTTCTACGTTCAGTCAAGACCTGACCAGCTTTAGAAAAAAGCCTTTCACCTGGCACTGATGAGGCTAAGGTACATTAGTGCTCTCGCGCAACTAAGGCAAGATTTGGGTAATTGCATTTGTGTTCCTGCCACCACTCTATACAATTTCTACTACTTGGGATAATTTCATCCTCAAGATATCTTTGAACTTCTATGATTGCCCGAGAAGTAGAAGTTCTCTTAGGCTGATGGATAGACAGTGTAGACACACTTTTATCAAAAGAACCAGTGAAGTGATAAATGTAGCTTCTTGCCTTCTAAATAGTTATTCGTATTTCGTATTGTAAGCTGCATGCGGTGAAATCACCGGTCACCGTGAATCCGAATATTGAGTCACTGTAGTGACCAGTGATTTTTTGATCACGGTGATTAAATCACCGGTAGTGAAATATTGCTCATTCCTAATTGGCTTAGCTCTGGTTACGGAAAAAATGCAAGTAGAGATTTCCAATAGCACTTACGAAACATGAAAATTTTGTTAGAGAAGATAAAGTAGGAAGACTATATCTGGAATATTTGTGTGGATTTTAAAGTTATTGTTATTTTTTTTAGGCTTGCAAGGTACACCAAATATGTTGCTTTTTAAGTCTTGCAGAGTATCGTGACAGGAAAAATCATTACACTGAGAAGAAGTGGCCACTAGAACTTTATACCAGGCAAAAATACCTGTCTTTAGTGGAAAAAGAAAAGATCATAATACCACATGTATGTAAAATTAGGACTCCTAAAAAACTAAATGTACTGACTCAAGAAAGTGTAGGTTTTAAATAACTTCGAGAAAAGTTAGCAAAAAAAACTGAAGGAAGACTAAAAGAAGTATTATTGTTGGAAATAAAATATGCGAAATACTTATAGATAATATGAAACCAAAACAACAGCGCGAGAAGAAGCTATGCGGGGGGAGGGTGTCCATGGTAGAAGTTCTTGCTAGTCTTTTTGTTTTTCTTCTTCTTCTTCTTCTTCTTCTTCACGAAAGCTAACAGCCTGTTTTACCCATTCCCATTCCTCTCTTCCCGTTCTTGCGATATTGATGTCCAACTATCCCTCCATCTCTTTGGTGGTCTTCCTGGGGGTCGTGTGGACGTTGGTTTTCCATCTCTTGCAATCCTTGCCATTCTATCACTAGTCATGCGCGACACATGTTCATTCCAAAATCTCCTCCTCTCGCGACTCCATCTTACTACATCCTCCACTTGACACTCCTCTCTGATCTCCTCACTCCTCCTCTGGTCTCTAAGTGTGTTCCCCGTTATTGCCCTTAGTACCCTCATTTCACTTGCACGTGCCATTCTTTTTGTTTCCGCCGTGTCCGCTCTTGTTTCGGCTGTGTATGTCGTCACAGGCCTGACGCATGTTTTGTAAATCCTTACTTTGCTCGCTGTTGACATACTTTTATTTTTCCAAATGATGTCCCTCAGTCCGTTTTTGTTTTTGTTGACAAAAAACCAGAAAATTACTGGAAAATATGGCCGACGTTAGCGATGAGCATAACAAGCACTTTCACCAAGACATTTTGGGAATACAAAAAATGGTACTAGGACAAATGGAATGCTGTAATGTTCGCGCATTACTTCTAGATGTTAAGGGGGCTGTGGATGTTGTTTATATGAGACAATGCAATACTTCGTCACATTTCTAATTCTAAGAACGTAAAATATACATTAAATCATCTAAATTAGATTAATGGCTGATATTGTGCCATACGTTATGACTCAACTATAAAGTTATTATGAAAATACTGGACATATAACGAATCTTATTCCGTACATTGACGTATTTACGGTCGTTTATATCTTTCCTAAATGTAAATCATTTCTTTAGACTTAATATATAGTGGAACCTTATGACAGGGTACACCTACGAACTAGATTTATTTACCTACTATGTAAGATAGAGGTAGTAAATCTTATTGTGCAATGAAACAATATTTCTTTGTATGCGCTCCAAATGAAGTGCAAAAGTCAGAACAATAAAAGACTGCTTGGATGCATATTTTGCATACTACAAACTTTATCAATGATTAAAAAGTAATTAATTATACTGTTTTTTAGTTCGTTTTAAAATTCATAAATACTATTTTAATTGGAAATATGTGTTGAAGCTGGAAAACATGAGAACATAAAGCAATTTCTGCCTATCCTTGATATATCGAATAATGTGTCCGTATGTAGGATTTATTTATCCGTAAATGTGTGTATGTAAAAAAAGCCTTTAACATTGAAAATACTAAGTTTTCGAGCTTTTTTGGATGGCATTTCCATATATTTGTCGTATATATCCAAAGTGTTTGTATTGTAACGAAACAAGCCCACAAAGAAGCAGACATCCGGGCGACGACAAAAGGAAAGTAAACATCGCCGCGACGCACCGTAAATAAGTCATAAATCAACTGCACTCATATACTACGTCAGCACGTCTAGAATATGGTAGAATAGAGCCAGAATTTGCTAGACCTTTTGTCTGCACATATATATAAATGCCGCCGGTGGGATAAGGGATTCATTCATTCATTCAATAGTAGTCGCGCGCGGTATTTACTGAACAGTAAAATAAATATAAGCGGTGCAGTTTTATTACATAAATATTACTGATATAAATAGTAGTGAATGGAAATATATAAATATTACAGATAGAAATAAATACGTGTTTAATTTATTCGTAGTAGTTTTAAGTGCATTACATTTATTTTATATTTTATATTGTGATTAGTTTTAAGTGTGTAAATATACAGACAGTTTTAAAACATTTGCACGAGTTGTTTTATTGCAAACCCGAAAACGCAACAGTATACTTGTTTGTGTATGCGATATTTCATAATTAGAAAAATCCTTAATTACACACAAACGCGCCGACCTACTACAACTTTTTTTCTACAAATATGCACAAATATTTAATTTATCTCCAAAGTAATGATTTTTTTTTCCAACTCACAACAAATATATAAATTAATACTTTGTTATTTATGGAATGTCATGGGATATTTCTGTATAGCAGGGACAGGTGACTTGGCAAAAATAGACTGCATTATGCGTAAGGAGGACTCTACGGAAGAATTCGCGAAAATAACGCTATTTCTACAGGACTGGCCTTAATAGGAGAATACTTACGTTTGCCCATGATAACGAAACATAAAAATAGCAAAAATTATTTGAACGCTCAGGCAGAAGCGAATAGGGTGCAAATTATGCCGTCGCCTCCTCAAAGCCCAGATCTGAACTACTTGGAGTTGCTATGGTACGAAATCGGTAGGAACATAAGAAATCACTGGCCAACTTCAAATGATCATCTTTGGCGGCTTCTTCAATTAGAATGGAACAATATCTCTAACATGCTTAGAAACTTTACTGAGAATATCGCGTGTGGTGCATATTGTGTTACTTTTCTTTGTTAGTGTTTGTCGATAAAAGTAGAATCAATGTATTTTATGTTTGCTATTGGGAATAGGTATTAAAATAAAACACAGTGTACTTGAATATGTGTGTATTCGATATTAACGTGTCTGTAGAACTAACTCAAGAGAAAAATAATATTGTACATATATCGCATTTCTCCAGTGCATCTTATATAAAGAAATATACTGATACATAATAGAGTGCTGACATTTTAATGAGCATAACATATACAGAGAACTCGAGCGGGTAACACTACAGACCACACATATATTTGTGATTTATATTTTTGTATAGGAAATGCCGAAGATGCATTTCTAACATTTGCGATGTCAATTTTTTATACGCTTTCAAAATGTTATTGAGAGTCCAAATTTCCATGAGCGGTAGTGTATGTGTAAGTAAGGACTTAAGTCATACGATGCAACAAATAGGAAAATACGTAATACTTATATTTAGGTAGTATGTACTTTAATTTCTCACAATTTAAGATTTGTCGGTGAGATCAGGCATAAGAGATTTAAAAAAGAAGTATGCATTATATACGTTGTTCATCAGTATGGCTCAGTGCGTCTCTGAAATATAAATTTGTCTGGCAAACATGAGGTCGATCTGCTACGTTAATAATGTGGGTAAATCCTTCGCTAAATTGACAGTACAATTATTGTGATTAACGCGAAAGGATTTTGTTCTGTAATACACACAAAAACGGACTACAAACGTGTGCTGAAAATTCAAATTTTTTAAAATGCAAATGACGTCACGTACAGGATTTTTTGTGTACTCATTAATAAATCTATATTTAAACTCCAGATTAATTTACATATTAGAATTGTGTAGTTATGAAGACTTTCCTCCGAGAATGTACGTTTCTTAAATTATTCTATATACGATATACGAATACTACATATCTACATAATAATAGTTCAACAAAGCATAAATCAATTCCGAGTGTCAACTATTTTAATATGCTTACACATATATGTTGTATATACGCCAATGTTGATTTCAACAATGCATTTACTTTCACATTTATACGTACTACCCATAAGCAAGGCCGAATCACACGACCAGAGATATCCAATACACACTGTCGTTCGATTAATTTTACCCGACTTGGCTATTGCATCGGGATAACATAAAATAGTGTTATCGGTTATACATACATATGTTGTGTGAATGTTCGTGTATCTGCTTCGTACTATCTATCCCCGCGACAGGCTCTGTTCCATTCATTTGCAATCGTCGTCGTTGTTGGCAGCATTATTGGTCTGATGGTTGGTCGAGGAGAGTTCGGCAAATATATGTATATTTTTTGGTGTAAAGTTTATCGCATGACCTTAAACCCTGAGAAATGTATAACGTGACATTTTGTTTATAACAAACTCGTTCATCCGATATTCGTCGAATAAAGCATACTTACTAATCGTTCCGTTTCGTTTAAGTGAACTTTTAGTTAATCAGATGACCGATGTTAAACGTCGGCTGTAAATCTTTTACAAAAAATTCTCCAACATGTAAATATTTTGATGTACGACTTGCTGGTGTGTGCCAAGGATTACTTTCGATATAAGATGTATTTAACGTGCTGCATGTTACTTTAAGAACTAAAGCTTTCACTAAACTTGTTAACTTCATCAGATTGAAATTTTATTTTGAAACAGCGATTATAACTGAAGGTAATCAGTTATAATCATATTAGCTATTCTGCCACACGTACTGAACTACACTCCCACATATTCTGGCTGTCATAAATAAATGAACGTCCTAAAATTTCAAATAGATATATTTTATTCACACATTAACCATATGATGAAAAATTCGGCCATGCACACTCGAACGATCCAGTTAATTTTGGGCATAAATAATATGTTGATGTTTCTTTTGACATTATTTCATTAAATGAATAATTACAGTACCGACGCACACCAAATCTATAAACATAGAAAGAGGAGGAATAGAGAAAATAAAATATAACGCTGAAAAGAGTGATCCATGACGCAGCAATTAAGAATACAATGCACCATAAAATAGATGCTAAGTGGATAAAGATGAGTAGACAAGCGGAAATTAGAGACATACGGATAAACCAGGAAAAAAGAAATTAAGGCATACCCACGAATCACGAATGCGATTCGATTCGACAGGAAACGTTCATTTTGTATCAGACTGTTGGCATCAGGAAACCGTTAGTATCGAAATTAGTCGGTACGAAAAATATAGGTGACGAAGCTATCTACATCTCACTCTATCAGACATGCTATCCTTCCTAGTTTTTTAAATAGTTTACTTTGCGGTGTGTATGAAGGGAAATTACATTTTATAGTTCTATTATAGTAGAGTATTAAAAAAAATGTAACACCACTCATGAACCAGAAGATAAAGACCCTGATGGAAGAGAAATACATTTTAAACTATATTAAGGCCAAAGACTGAGTTGGTTGGCCATATTCAATGCAGAGAAGACTCCTTAATAAAAAAATATTGGATATCAATAACAAACATACCCAGAGGAAGGCCCAAAGCAAAATGGAAAAAACAGATCTAAGACATGAAATAAATAATTATTCACTGGTTGGAGAAGACGGGTAAAGACCAGAAAGGAATTCTGGAAATTGACCGAACTGGTAAAAAACACAATAATTTCTAACCAGAGAAGTAACGAGCGAAAAACGGACTGGTCCGTCGAGAAAAATGGATTAAAAGTACTCATATGAGCGGCCGATACTTTAATAACAGTTGAAGGCCAATATATAAATCATAATGTACAAGCCCCGTCCCGTTTCAATTGGCACACCTACTAAAATTTTAAATTTTACTCAAAACATGTATGAAAAACGGTTACTATCAATTTTTTTAAATGAAAAATAAAAGGATAACACTCTTAAACGTTGGACAATATATGTTAAATATGTACTTCAAATAAAATATATTAGATAAAAACAAAATTCACCAGTTAACCATTTGTGTCTGATTTGTTCATGTATTCTTAACACATAAAAATTGGTAAAAATCGAGGTAGCTATGAAAGATATGTCAAAACTTCCATTAACTCATCGTTAGGTTATATTGTGGACAGTAAATATTATTATTATACGCTGTAGTTATTGTAATTAAATAAACAATGGCAAGAGGTAAAGCAATTGATGAAAAAATTAGGTCAATAATTGTAAAACTATCGAATCAAGGGAATTCATATTCTGAAATTGGAAAATTGTTGGATATATCAAGGTACAGTGTTAGAAATGTAATAAAATTTTACAAGAAAAACAGTTCAGTGACCCCAAAACCCCGTAATACAAAGAAAAGCAAACTGACTGATAACGACGGAAGAGCTTTGAAACGAATAATAAAACAAAATAGACGTGCCAATTATAGCCAGTTGAGTGTACTATGGAGTGATTCTGTAGGAAGACGTGTATCAAGATCCACATGTCACAGAGAAGCTAAGAAAGTTGGATTTGGATCGTACAAGGTGACACTTTTGAAATACTAATTTTGTTTTGTTAAATATCTTTTTCTCTAGGCCAAAGAAAAACCTTTATTGACCTCAACACAAAAGAAAAATAGATTGAAATGGGCCAGGGACCATAGTAATTGGGACTTGAAACAGTGCAACAAAATACATTGGAGTGATGAGTCTCGATTTGAAGTCTGTATAGGTGACAGTCGGAGTCGAGTCCTCCGTGAAAGACATGAGACATTTCATCTAGATTGTCTGAAACGAAAAGTTAAATTTCCGGCATCCGTTATGGTGTGGGGATCGATGTCGGCAAAAGGTGTCGGGCGGTTATATTTTATAGATGGTATTGTCAATACCGATAAATATTTAACCATTCTTAAGGAATGTTTGTTACCCACGATGGAAGAAACTTTGAATTCGGGGGATGATTTTATATTCCAGCAGGACGGGGCTGCGTGTCATACGTCAAAAACAGCATTAAAATGGTTTAAGGACAATAATATTTCATTGTTAAAATGGGTCTCAAGCAGCCTTGCCCTATCGCCCATAGAGACTCTATGGCATCAAATGAAAAATGCCTTGCGCGCATCTCCTGCAAGATCAGTGGGAGAGTTGAAAACCAGGCTTCGAGAAATATGGCATGGATTCACGGCACAAGATTGCCAAGAACTTGTAAATAGAATGCCCAGGAGAATCCATGCCGTTATCAAAGCTAAAGGCGATGTAACGCAATGGTAAAGTTTCGTTAATGTTTGTTAATGGTTGTTCGTCGGAAGTTTATTTATATATAATTATTATTATTATTATTATTGATTTTTTTTTTTTCGAAATAAGTTGTAAACTACTTTGTAATTGTTGGCAAAAAGGCTTGATGAAAAATAAAAAACTTTTAACATATTTATGAACGGATTTCTTCTTCTAAAATGTTACTTACTAAAAATTTTAAAGGTGTGCCAATTGAAACGGGACGGGGCTCGTATATTTGTCAAGTGTCGTATAAAACATGGTGCAGCTGTAAGTTCTCTTAGCCTTCGCTACTTGACAAAAAATAATGAGGAATGATATTTATGTCCTGGAAAAATCTGATTATGAAAATCATATTTTTCCGGGCCGTTTTTCATCAATAAAGGAAATTGGTAACAAATGAAAAGGTTTAAGCAACAAATCTTCATATCGGATAAAGAGGTTTAAATCGTAGCGATCTCATAATTGCTTACGAGTAATAACTCCAAGGCATAAGATTACCAGACTAGTATTGTGTAACCAAAAGTTGTGCTGAAATAAGAGACGTAATTGGGTCGTAAGATAGTTATATTAAAGAGAAACAAAAAACAAAGAAAATGTACCTAATGGTTAAAACTACGGAATTAAATTTCAAATGCATAACTAAAAAAGAAATCAATTGATTAAGAGTATTTTATTGCTCTTTCAGGGCGATTTGACAAGTACTATATTTTAAAAATCGCTTCTACTGCCTGAGTAGGTTACCAATCGTGCATTCTAACTAAATTATGAATGTTGCTTCGAGAGCACGCTCTAACTGCCAAATATACTAGCGGTAACTCAGAAGAAATAATTTTTTGAAAGAATGCATTATGAACTACTACATCATATTATGTAAAATAAATATTGTAAGGAAACCAGTAGACATCCGGGCGGACTTCCGAGCGACAATAAAAAAAAAGGTTGTAAATCATCTCGACGCGACTGATAAACATCGTAAAGTAATAAATTAATAAACCATCCATTTGCGTTGTACTGCCTGGAGACAGAATGTCTATGGAATATTCTACAAACATCGAGAGGAAGATGGAGTTTACAGGAATGCTTCCAGATGTTTCGTACGCGTATATAAAAAGGCAGTCGAACGGATGGATGAGTAATTCGGGATTAAGAAATTCCTTAAGTAGTCTCGTGCCGAACAGTAAGATAAATATAAGAAATAAATATAAGTCGTACGGTAGAAATAAATATAGTGGTAGCCGAAGAAAAGACATAAATATTAGAGTGTTCTAAATACGGTGCAGTTTTTATTATAGTGTAATAAAGACCTAAATATTACCGTGTTATATAAATAGAAGTGATTTAAATATACGGACATAAATATTAGTAATATAAATAAATACATGTGTTAATTTAATTTAAATCGTAGTAGTTTAAGTGATACGTTAGTTTTATATTTTATATTGTAATTAATTTTTCGTATATGAATATACAGACCGTTTTAAATAAATAAATTGCACGAGTTGTTTATTGCGAACCCGAAAACGTTACAATATTATAGAGGGCATCTTCAGAAATTAAGGTTATATGGTTAAACTTAGCTTTCAAATTAGTGGAAAACTGATGATATCTATTTGGTATAAAATAAATATTAGCAAATTTGTGACAATATTTGCTATCAAGTTATTCAGACATAATAAACTGTACAGAATAAAGTATTTATAGACTTTAATATGTATTTATTTAGTTCAATTAGGTAATTTAAAGAAATTTCGCACTACACTGGCGCGACTAATTATATAAAACCGATCGTTCATGGATAACGCAACCTGTCGTTTAAAACTTTTTTTTTTAATATCTCGCAGTAGCGCCGCTGCCGAGGTATTTGTATGAAGCCAAGCGTAAAGAATCAAACTCACCAATCGCAAAGCTGTTTACTTCTATTTTCAGTTTTATTTATGGCTTATATAAGAAGTAATTATTATAGTGGTAATAAACTTAAAAGCATATATTTGTCTATTTCGTATTTAAGTATTTGTGTATCAAGATTATTGATATTAGACCAAGAATTTCTTGACCTATTTCAATAATGCTGAAGCCTTTTGATCCAGATTATAATATATAATCAATACAGGATTTGATGTTGGATGGCCTCTATATTTGTTGATAAGATAATTTATAGATAAGTATACATTTGTATGCATTAAAATGAATTAAAAAAGGCCTAAAAGCTTCGCGTCTAACTTCCTAAGTAATAATAATATCCACACTAAATCAACTTACACAATTACAGTGACATCAAAACATCGCTCGGCTCACAATATGACAGTTGTGAAAAATTACTTAAGTTAGGAGATTCCATAGTGTTGGAGAGGACATAATGAATGGGGTAGCAATATCCCTTGACCTAAGTTCCATCATTTCAGGAGGGAATTATTAAAAGTAAAATGTATAAAGACCATGTTCCCACTATACGTTAAAGAAATTGGAGACAGATTCTATAATGCCTTTAATACAAACCGTAGAAGAATTATATAAATGTAAATGGCGTAAATGCTTTCCTGAAAATGGTCAGTCACTTTGGCTGACGTCGAAGGGCATTTTTCAACATCTGTAATAGGTGATGCAAATCAAGCACGTGGAATTCTTCAGGAAATCTGATAGCACGATGTTTTGCAATGAATCTTACCAATTGAATACCTGAAAAAAGGCTCTGTAATAACAGAACTCTATAAGGAAAGATCAGAAACTTAAGTACTGCCATACAGTAAAAAAGGCCAACACATGTGATCAAAAGATTATGTTGCTCCATAAGTGCATAGTCATATTGTAAAAACGTTGGATTAATGTGTCACCATTAATGGATCATATGTTGAAAAATAAAATAACTCTTTTCCATTCACAGCGCGGCAGATACCATAAAAGGGCAAATATATTTACACTATTCTTACTTGTGGAAGGTAATAATGATAGGTGCAATTAGAAGCGCATAACTTTTTAAAATTAAACTCGATATCCATTTTATGGCTAATGATAAAAGTCCATACTAATCTTTACTAATTTAATATTATTTACGATAAAATTACAAAAGTCAAGGGTAAAAAACACATTTCAATATGTTTGGAATAAATATCTCATCAGATATAATTAAAGAACTTTAATTTTTAGTATTCAGTCCAAAGTTTACAATCGAGTAATTATCTTTTATAAACAAAACTGTACATGACGTAAAAGGAAACATACTTAAATAAATTAATATTTTCGAACAGATCAATGCTGTACTAGCAATTAAAAATGTGGACACCCATTAATTTTAAAAATATAGTTTCATAAAATTGTTTTTACTTTAATCTATCGGTCCAAGCTTTTTCGATTGTAGGAAGCAGCTTAAGTAAATATTTATTGACAAATTTAATATATTTTGCGCTATATCGCTATTAATTCAGTACTCGAACTGACGCTCCATCAATATAACAAATCAATGAAACAAAGAACTATAACTGTATATATGTATTTATAGGAATGTCCCCAGGGCGTAATCAATACAAAGAAGTCAATAAATGATATTCTAAGGAGAACAACAACGACCACAACACTACAAGACGATCTACTGTTAATTCATCGCAAAAAAATAATTTTGACTTCATTTATGTAATGTAAAAAAGTTTTTGTTCTTAACGATTTACATCAATACTTCACTAATTTTATATTTTTTACATATCGTATAGGTACACCGTTCACACTTCACACTTGTAAAAGTAAACAATTTCAAATATTCTCTTGATCTAAATAAATTGCTATTTGGAATAGACTATAATTTTGTTGTAAAGTTAGTTACCTTGGTGGTTAGTCCCACTGCTTTTAACATATACGAGGGATAAGCTACAATTATTGAGAATTGAAAAATTCAGTTACCCGTGCAAAACAAATTGTTGATTATTAAATAGTGCATTGTTTTATCTGTCAAATGCAGTTTAGTTTGTGACATTTGGTTGAATAGTGTCTGAGAAATAGTCCATAGAATAAGCTTCTATTATCAGAAAAATGGAATTATCACGAGAGAACTTTCGAATAATGATTTACTATGATTTCAAGAAAGGCTTCAGCGCGGATGAGTGTGAAGAAAGTTTAAAATCGGCATTTGGGGATCTCGCACCATCATTGGCTAATGTTTATAGATGGTATAAAGAATTTGAGCGAGGTTGCAAGTCGGTGGTACACAAGAAAGGAGCTGGTCCTCCTTTAACTGCTGTTAATCCCGAAACCATTGCTGCGGTGAAGAAGATGGTGGAAGAAGACAACCGCATTACCTATTCAAAAGATTGGATTATCGCAAGTGAGATCAATATTGCACCAACATTTACATTTGAAAAAGGTTATATCTCGGTTTGTACCCTATCATCTGACAGATTTACAAAAAGCAGAACGTGTTAGAATTTGCCAACAAACTTTAGATATGTTGAATACTGGAGGTCATCAAATTATTTACAAAATTGCAACTGGCGATGAAACGTACATACGGTTTTTTGATGTTCCCACTCGCCAAGAAAGCCAAGTCTGGATTCATGAAGACGAGGAAACCCCTACGATGGTGAAAAAACAACGAGCAATGAAAAAAGTTATGTGCGCAGTATTTTTTAGAAGTACGAGTTTGGTGGCCGCAATTAAATTAGAAGATCAGAAGACAGTTGTCGCTAAATGGTATTTTGAAAATTGTTTGCCTACTGTGTTTAGTAATATGTCCAGAAAGGGGATCATGGTACATCATGATAACGCCTCGTCCCATACAGCAGGGACAACTGTTCAGTATTTAGCGGAAAACAAAATCAAAATTATAGAACATCCTCCTTACTCACCGGATTTGGCGATGTGTGACTTCTGGCTATTTTTTGAGCTCAAAAAACATTTGAGAGGGAAAAGGTTTCAGTCAGAAGAAGAGATTGACATCGCCGTTAAGTGTTTTACTTTCTTATACGTAGTATAAGGAAGTATTGTGATGATGAAAATTTTCGACCTCGAGATTTTTGCAGATGTCCACGTTTTGAAGTCCCCTGATACCAAAAAAGTGGTTTTTAAAAAATGTCTCTGTGTCTCTCTGTGTGTGTGTGTCTCTCTGTGTGTGTGACCACGATAGCGGTCAAACCGCTGTAGATATCAATTCCAAATTTTGTATTTACGTGTATAATCCGCCTCTTGAGATCTGATTAGTTTTTCAGTAAAATCGGTAGACCGGAAGTAGTACTTTACTTCAGTGAAAAATTCGAATTTTGCCAATATTTCGTCAATTATTAAGTTTAAACAAATTTATAAAGAATTAAAATGTACTCAGAATTAAATTTGAGACAAATTATCTTACAAACGTTTTTCGAAATTCCAACCGGAAGTAGGTCTTTTACTCTTATCGAAAATCAGTTTTTTGCGAATATCTCGCAAGTCATGCTTTTTAGACAAGTACGTTTCCAGTATAAAAGTATTTAAAACATAATTTCCAATATCTTTTATATAAAAAAAATTTCAAAATTCAGACCAGAAGTACCACTTTTACTCTTATCGAATAGCGATTTTTTGCAAATATGTCGTAAATTATGCATTTTATATATATTTATGAAGAGTACAAAAGTATTTAGAGTTGGATATGGAATATTTTTTGTATAAATGAAATTTCAAAATTCGGACCGGAAGTAACACTTTCATACGTATAAGAAAGTCGTGTGGTGGCCACACCTCATTTTTTTTGATAGTATTCCTAAGGATAGCTGGTTAAACGCTTTTAAACTATGGGAGGAAAGAATGGTTAAGTGCATTATTGTAAATGGCAATTACTTTGAACATATTTAAAATAAAAATTCTAAAAACTATCAATCTTTCTATTCTCAATAACTGTAGCTTGTCCCTCTTATAAAACCAAATTAATTTGAACATACAATATATTATTGCATACTTCGTATCAGTTCTGTAATAAATACATATCTAAAATGTAAATGACTTGATTTAACTGACCTCAGAATCATACCAGACCATATAAGATGTATGACTTTTTAAAGAAAGAAAAGTTCAAAAAACATGATGTGGTTCAAAGGCTGAGAATTAACAAAAAACAATACGAAATCTTCTTGAAAAATAGGATGCATGCACCGAACAACTGAACTGCAATATTAGTTCATTATTCTACTATTCTACTACCTCAATTGATTTTCTATTTTCATCGCACTTCGCTGCTCTAAAGAAAATTTACGATTTCCTAAAGATTAATTTAAAAGGTGCCTAGCATTCATGACAAGAGTTTACATTGTTATCTGTTTTTATAATAATTAAAATTAATATTTATAATTACATATTTGCCATTTGTTAAAAATATATATTTTTAGTGTGTTTTCTAGCATAGGCACTGGTAACTTCGATATTTATTTTTATACCTTCGTATACCACTATTTTGATGATGAAAATATTCACGTTTTGAAGTCTCCTGATAACGACGGAACGTTCAGTTATCAAGACCAAACTTTACATTGAAGCGAATAATCTTAACGTCAAAATTTATTATAAATTTTCGGCGAAATCAATATACCGGAAATAGTAGCTACACTTCAATGATACAATCAATTTTTACCAATATCTCGTCAACTACTAAATTTAGACAATTATCTTAAGAACACAAAAGTACTCAAAAGTCCATTTCCATAATTTGTCGTAAGTCTTATTGAAAAACAGTTTTTCTGAATGTCCCATAAGTTTTACATTCTGGACAGATATACGAGTATTAACAGTAAAAATATATATAAAGACGTTTTTCGAAATTTCTGGATTCGATTACTTTTCAGTACTTGTACCTATTCGTTACTTTCGAATGCAATATTCGTTACCGAGTACTCGTACAAATGTGCGGTACCGGAATATGTACAATATATGGTACAAACAAAATTTTCACTTATATACTAATTTTAATATATATTACCTTAAATAAATAAAATTCGTTAAAAGTATCCCACAAAACATTTTCATCATAAGCCATAAAAATCCCCGACTCATATATTAAATCACACAAGTAAATGTAGACCGTAGTACATGGCATAAAATTTATTTTACATTGTATCAATAGAATAAGTTCAACCAAAAATTTTATAAAGAAATCGACCTAGGCAAATACAAATAATACAAATAATTGGTTAAATTCAAATATTTTGTACAAAGTTATTTACTCTAGATTATATTTTTTAATAAAATATTTCAGACAAGAATGTATTCTAAAAGTTACATATTATGAGAGTAACTGTTTGCAAAAGTAACGAATATTTTGAAATCACTATTCGTTACTTCGGATCTTATCGAGTAACGAATACTTTAGTAACGCATAGTTACATTTGCAACACCACTAATTCCTACCACAAGAAGGTGTTTTATTGAAAAATAGTTTTTTTGGGAATATGCCACATGTTTTACATTCTAGACATATATACGGGTACTAACTAAAAAATTATTACAACTAAATTTGAAACAAAATAAATTTCGAAATTCGGACCGGAAGTAACACTTTTATCGAGTAGCAGTGCAAATATCGGGATAAAGGTATTTGGAACAACTTTTATATAAAACATTCGGATAGCATATACGTTTAAGAATGTCATGTAGTACTCACACCTCACTTTTTTACTTTCAAACGTACCATATGTGAACTCATACCTATCTATAAAGATTATATTATTATTATTGTTATATTCAATAAAAGAAGAAAATGTGCATAACGAATATATTAGTAAAAATATACGAAAATTGCATCAAAATAAACATAAAAAATTAGAATAAAATTTTATTTATCTTTAATATTTGTCAAATTTATAAAAGATATTTCATGAATCACTTACTATCATAGTAAATTCTTATGATGTAAAAGTATGTAGTCTTACCAAAAAATATGTTCTTTTTGCTAAAAAAATTGTCAAATAGTAGAAGGCAAATAAGGTTTTACTCTTTAATTTAAGCTTGATAATTTCTTGAGTCTATTACTTTAAGGAGTTTATCAATTAAGAAAATTGCAGTTTCATATTCAAACACACCTTTTCGTTAAAAAAAATCAATTATTTATTTTAGAACTATAATAAAAATAAAGCAAATATATATGTATGTGTCAGCAAAGAAACTAATTTCGTGGGAATAGTTCGCAATTGAAGGTCCATATCAATTGTTGCGAGGATGAAGTCACTCACGTTCGACCTGTATACCGTGTGTGTAAAGATCACATTGTGAGTTCCATTCGCTAACATTTTTTTATGTTACTGTTCATATGGCGGACTTCCAACGAATTTTAGTTGTTCGCGATCTCTAATATGCACCTAGGTCGCCGTTTGTTCGCGAATAGTTCTCGAGCAGCTCTAGAACTTAGCCTGTAGGGCTTTAAATATTAAATTATTCTACTGACTCTTCTAACAAATGACAGGAATTTTCCATTTCCTGCGCAGCCAGAGCGCACTAAATTTGTATCACTAATTATTCCACGAGAACAACAAACAAACAAACAGTGTTGTAGTCTTGGCAATTCTTTCCTGGAACTTCTATTGAAGTATTGTAACCCATTAATATAAATCATCTATGGAAAATTTCTGGCCAACTACGCTTGCATCGTGTTTTTCTAAAGTATTCGAATATTGCTTTTTAAATAGTAAATAAGTTAAACAACTTTTTAATTAAAAATAATAGATTAAATAACATTCAACATGGCTTCAGGAAAAGACTTTCAATTCTACCGCCATTAGTGCTTTTTACAACTATAGATACATATTGTCATTGCTATTGATAATGTTGTAATGTTTCTAGATTTAAGTAAGGCTTTCGAAGACATTAAACTATTTATGCGAGTTAATTGATAATAAAAAATACATTTTGTTGCATACATTACATTTATTAGTATAATACAAAATCTATGAACAGTATTTATACATAGAATCTGTTTTATTATGTAACTTACGATATTTAGTGCTATTCCTAGACAAACTAAAAATTATTTATCTACGATCATGTAAAAAGTGATAGCTTTTTGCATGATTTTTAGGGTAAAAAGTTAGCATTTATTGAACCCGTGCAATAAAAGTTTTTATTGCACGGGTTTTATTGCACAATTTTAACTAATAGAATAATAAGAAAAATATCAGTAAGATATTTTATTCATTTCTGTAAATATGTATACTCGCGGCATAAAGTTTTGTCGGGTCGTAAGAACAGCTATATGGAAGGTATCATTGGTCAACTCTAGTAAATTCTAACACGAAATAAAGAGGGATTATATTCAATGTTTATGAATTATGATAGCTAAGTTTGAGTAAATACTGCTTCGTAAAAGAAAATACAAGTGGCATATATGTAGAAGTAAATATATTTCAAATAATCTTCACAAATGATTTATGACACGATAACATTGATGTGTCATCAATACAAAGAAATCTTTTTGTGTTCTACAAATGTTTTCGGCTTTCCCTATTTATTTTATTTTTCAAGGGCGAGAATGAATGCTTTATTAAGATCTGTGTAGTGTTTTATCGAATTTGTAATTATATATATTGATGATATTTACGAGTATGTATCTGTCATTAATTTTTTTCCTTAATATACATTCTATTTATTTTAAAATAAATACAAAAAAATAAGGTATTTTTATGATAATTTAATTCAAAGTTCTTGATTAATATTGATTATTTACAAGGCAATTGTTGGGGGTATTTAAATGTTGGAATATTATTTAAATATATTGTCTTCAAAAGATTATTTGTGTAATTTTTTGTTTGCTTATTTATTGCTTTATTATGCTAGGTGTTGTTTTGACGAAATTTAATATTTCATCTCTCAAGTATAAACAAAAATATCACAATCTCTCTTTATGGTTTATTAAAATTTAGTCGGAAATATCGGATTACTAAAGTTGACCAGTGATACCTTCCATATAGTTCGTCTTAGGACCCGACAAAACTTTATGCCGCGAGTATACATTTACTTTACAATTAGTACAATTTTTAATAAGAATTTGAGGAATCTCGTGACTTCTTGATGTAGAAGGAAGTATATCGGTAGTAGCATTGCTTGAGTTTGCTTCTTCAGCTGCACCTCTACCCAAAATTTGATTTGATATCGCGACCTCGTGTTGAACGGATTCTTCCACGTAAGATGCTGCCACCGTCTCAGCTGGACCTCTGCCCAAAATTTGATTTGATATCGCGACCTTATGTTGAACGGATTCTTCCACGTAAGATTCTGCCACCGTTGATGACTTCCAACCACCATGTCTTTTTAATTCTAGAACATCTGCTCCTGCATCTGCAAATATGGTGGTAGATGACCGTCTAAAACTATGGCCAGTATACTCGTGCGGATTAAGCAACTTCAGATAACTAGCTATTTGGCTTGGTATTTTTCCAAAAGTATTAATACCTATAGGCTGAACAGAACACTTTCCATTATTGTAACTGACAAACAGTCGATTATGTGCTGTTGCTGGTGATCTTAGGCTGACGTATTTTCTGTATATTTCAACCATATTTTTCATATCTCTCGATTCAGTGCCAATAATAAAACATCGAGGCTTATTGGTTTTAGATGTTGGAATTTTGACTATCAACATATTACCAACATCTTCCACATCATCTATGCTCATTTTATGAAACTCATCTCTTCTACAAGCACCCGCAATACCAAAAAGTGCTACAACCTAAAATTAAAAAGTGTCTAATTTTAGTCACTGACCACTCAAAGAAAATGTTGCATTAAAATACCTTCATCACTAAAAATCTATTATCAGGTGCGTCATTTATAAATTTGAATATATCATTTTTACTGAATACTTTGGATTTCTTGGGACGATATCCTACAGATTGGCGCTTCATATAAGCGGTTAACTTCGAAAACTGCTTAAGATCGATGTCTTTTTCGGCTAATAGGAGGGATTTCACCATGGAATATTCCGACCATAGACTTGATGGCTTTATATCCTTAGCCCTTTTTGAAAAATAAGCAAGGAACACATTTTCCGTAAGATTCTCCACTTTCATTGAAATACACCAGGCGTTGAATCGTTTATATACCAATTCATACTGTTTTCTTGATTTTTCTGGTATTAGACTCGCTGTAGCCGTTTGTGCGATCTCTACAATTGTATCACTATGATCATTATCAATCATTTTATACTTTATATTTAACAGATTAAATTAATAATTTCAGAAGCAACAATGACATACTAATGAAGTTTGTTGATACCGTTGTTTCCTTAGTAATAGCAGGTAATAGAGTGACAGAATAACATCCAACATGACAGTCTACATGATAGCATAGGAGTACTTGAATAATACGATACCCGTCAAAGTGACATTTATTAAAAGATCGATATACTACAAGTATTCATAAAAATTGACTATTTCTGACCAAAATTGGCATGATCGTAGATAAAACGTTGTAAAATACACGTGTAAAAAGTCTCTTTAGTGCACTCACGACTTTAAAAACACTCGCTACGCTCGTGTTTTTAACTACGTCGCTCGTGCACTAAAGAATGACTTTTTACACTTGTATCTTAAATAACTATTATAAAATAGTGATTTGCATTTTACTTTGTAAAAATAATTTCAAGTAAGCTTTTTCATATAAACAATGTATAAAGTAAGGTAATAAAATATTTTAGCAGTCGTCAGAAGTATTTTAGATAACTAAGCATCAGTACAATTTATAAACAAGAAATTATTTTAGGATATAAAATAGGTTTGCTGAGAATATTACAATAAAAAAGTATAATTCCATAAAAAACAAATACTGACTTACAAATATGCATATGAATTTTACACATTATTAGGACTTTAATACCAGAGTGGCCCCCTTGTTTTTTTCTAAATGAAAACTGAAAAGCACTAAATGTATATGAATTAACCTTTGCACTGGAAATATACAGGTACACTCAAACAATGTCTATTATTTAACAATAACGTTTACTATAAGGCGCTTGTGAACACTAGATATACTATCTCATTTAGTCAAAAACCAAAAATCCATAAACAAAATAAAATAATAACAACATAACAAAAACAAGCTCTCACAAAATTGATGTTACCTGAGCTAACGCCTCTAAACTAAAATAGCAACTACGTACTTTCGAGTCCCGGCACATGAGATTCACATGCCATCTATAGAGTTTTTCCCCAACTGTAACTTAAAGTTGAATCTATGGACTTTCATTAAAGGGAATACCCCCTGCTAACAACGAAGAGATGTGTGCCCCAGAGATAAATATGAGACCAGTGCTTTTTCTGCTTTTTCACCTTCCGCAAAACGTTACAAAGACTTTTATTATTTTTTACACTGTATGCTGACGATATCGGATTAGTCAGATAAACGAACTTGCACAACAACTTCTTTCTTAATAATTCCAAAAGAATCTTCATAAGAGTCCATTCTTATCAATTTCAAGTAAATAAGGGTTTTTTTTTGAATTTTGAATGTTAACAGTAACAAGCTACTAAAAACTGAAGAATTCAAGCTTTTGGATTTTGGGTATTGAGTTGGACATATCGTTGCGAGACGTTATTAGTAAATTAAGGTACGGTATCGACTTTTGGGGTAATTTTGTATTAACCAGTGACATTTTTATACGTAATATTATAATAGTCTACTGAAACAAGTTTTTAATTATATGTGTATTGTGAAAAAAAGCTATTGAGTAAACGTACTATTGTGTGATTTCCTGAATAATGCATTTTAATACTCTTTATCGGATAATCAACCAATACTACGCAGATTTGTACAAATTAGCTTAACACGAATATCAACAATGGATGTGATAAATAGCTGAAATTGAACACACTAATCCCATATATGTATTTTTTGAAAATCGAGATTGTTTTTTAATTTTACGCAGCCGTGTATGGATACTTTAAGAAAGTTACTTTCAAAGAGGATTGATTATAATTGGTACCTGTATATACAAGGTGTCTCTAAAAGGTCTTTAAACAACTCTACCACGTATTTTTCGGACCAAAATAAACCGATTTAGCAAAACTTGGCTTAGTCAAAGTTGCTTAGTTTGTGCGCAATACGGTCCTGAAGTTGCAGTTGGAAAATTGTTTTTTTGTTATAAATTTGAAACGGCTGGAGCGATTGCGCTAAATTTTGTCACGTTTACATAGTTTTATATGTCAAGAAATTCTGTATCAAAATTGTGATAGTAATCAATCCATAGGCGGAGAACCTGCGTTTATAAATATTAAAACATTTCCATTTTCTACGCCAATGGATAAAAAAGAGTTTGTCTATAAAATTTAGATTAAGTGTCTTAAGTACAAGAAAAAAGGTACTCTTGGTAAGACTCGAAAAATTGCATCGTTTTCTCAAAAATCGCATTTTAAGATTTGAGAACATTAACTAGAGGACGGCAGCGCATACTGTGTGCTCCATGTACATGTATCTTTTAGCCGTGTACACGTGTCTTGGGCCGTTTAGACGTCTCTTTAAACTATGTACACGTCTTTTGACGTCGTTTTTGAATTGATAATTTTTTTTTGTAAAATGTTTTCTTTTTTAAAAAATACAGAACGGCCAATACCAGATAGGTTAAAACAAAAAGGCACTGGTTTACAAAAAAGATATTCTATTTATCTCGACAATTGATGCAAAAAATGCTATTTTTTTGATGTTTTTTTTTGTTTTAAGAATTCCACTTGTGCCCTGCGTTTTGTAAAATACATATGTTTGTATTATATGGTTTACAGAAAAGATATTCTATTTATCTCGACAATTGATGCAAAAAATGCTATTTTTTTGATGTTTTTTTTTGTTTTAAGAATTCCACTTGTGCCCTGCGTTTTGTAAAATACATATGTTTGTATTTAGTTGTTATTGTTGGTTTCCATAGTTACGACTATTTGAATATTTGACAACGACTTTTCTGGATTTTCGAAAGTGTTTTCCATCATTACTTTTATTTTCGTTTTGTCATGGCTGTTCAATACACCAACGAAGAATTGTGCCGAGAGTGTTAGAGTATATTCGGAACGGTTTCCAAATCGTCGTGTTCCAAGTCATCCAACGTTTGCCGCAGTAGAGAGACGCCTTCGAGAAACCGGTCGCTTAGCTCATGTAACAGCAAACTATGGCAGGCAGCGCTTTGTGAGGCAACCTGAAGTAGAAGAAGAAATTTTAGACCGTGTTCAAGAAGATCCGGAACTGAGCGTTTGACGAATAGCTAGAGAAATTGCAGTATCTAAAGATGTGGTCAATAGAGTAATTAGAGAACAATTAGTACATCCATACCATAAGATTCGAGTTCAACACCTCTTACTTCAAGATCCTGAAAGGCGCCTAAATTTTTGCCGGTTTATTGAACATAAAAGAGCAAGAAATTTAAACTTTTGCAAAAAAATCTTATTTACCGACGAAGCTTGTTTTACAAGAAGAGGGATAACGAACTTTCATAATGAACATGTTTATGCAGAGGAAAATCCACATGCCATTAAAATTAACCATTTTCAACATGAATTTAAAATGAATGTATGGGCTGGAATAATCGGAAATTTTATTATTGGACCTGTCAGACTACCGCAAAGATTAACTGGAGAAGCCTATTTGATTTTTTTACAACATACTCTTCCGGACTTGTTAGATGATATACCGCTAGATATTCGACGGAATATGTGGTTTATGCACGATGGTGCACCACCACATTTTTCGATGAACGTACGACACTACTTAAACCATCACTTTCCAAATAGATGGATCGGTAGAGGTAATGACGCTCCTGTACAATGGGCACCTCGAAGTCCAGATCTGAATCCTCTAGATTATTTTTTTTGGGGACACCAGAAATCCATTGTTTACAATACACCTGTAAATAATGAAGAAGAATTGTGGCAACGTATTCAAGAATTCTCAGAGGTGATGTAGAAGTTTTGCAAAGAGTTCAATTTAATTTCCTCCGGCGAATAGACCTTTGTATTCACGAAAATGGTAGACATTTTGAACACCTTTTATAATATCTTTTTTTTTTTTTTAAATCATTGTTTCATTTTCATTATTTCATTGTTTAATTGTTAATAATTCTCTGTTGTCCACCAACCAGAACACAATTGGAATTTATATGAAAAAACATTATTAAAAAAATAGCATCTTTGTATTAATTGACGAAATAAACAGAATATCTTTTTTATTAACTAGTGCCTATTTGTTTTGACCTATTTGGTATTGGTCGTTCCGTATTTATTAAAAAAGAAAACATATAAAAAAATTGTTAACAATTCTTAAAATGCGATTTTTGAGAAAACGATGCAATTTTTCGAGTCTTACCAAGAGTGCCTTTTTTCTTGTACTTAAGACACTTAATCTAAAATTTTATAGACAAACTCTTTTTTATCCATTGGCGTAGAAAATGGAAATGTTTTAATATTTATAAATGCAGGTTCTCCGCCTATGGATTGATTACTACTATCACAATTTTGATACAGAATTTCTTGACTCATAAAACTATGTAAACGTGACAAAATTTAGCGCAATCGCTCCAGCCGTTTCAAATTTATAACAAAAAACAATTTTCCAACTGCAACTTCAGGACCGTATTGCGCACAAACTAAGCAAGTTTCACTAAGCCAAGTTTTGCTAAATCGGTTTATTTTGGTCCGAAAAATACGTGGTAGAGTTGTTTAAAGACCTTTTAGAGACACCCTGTATATAGAGGATGCCCCACCGAAAACGAAACAGATTGAATATCTCGAAGGAGAAAACTTTTTTGAAAAAACGCAAAAACAGGTCGACTTTTGATCCAAGGTCATTCCCCTCCCCTCCATCACTCTAGCCATTACAATTTAAATAGGGAAAGTAGTATATACGATTCATCATTGAAAAGGTAATTGTACGGAGAATTCAGCAAAGTGATTGTTGGTTGCGCTATTTTTGATTTTAGCGCCCTCTAGCGACAAAAAAAACGGTTACGTATTCCACAATGTGACACATCATTTCAAAGCTAATTTTATTAGCAACTAAATACGTAATATTTTTGACATTTATTTGTCATCATTCTCAAGTACAGACTATCAGCGTCTTTTGTAAACTAATAAGTTCGTAGTTTCTAATATTAGAGCTCTGCAAGGTTTTTCGATTATTTAATTTTTTTTCAATTGTGCATTAAATTGCTAATAAAATTAGCTTTGAAATGATGTGTCACATTGTGAAATACGTAACCGTTTTTTTCCCGCTAGAGGGCGCTAAAATCAAAAATAGCGCAACCAACAATCATATTGCTGAATTCTCCGTACAATTACCTTTTCAATGATGTATCGTATTTATTACTTTCCCTATTTAAATTGTAATGGTTAGAGTGATGGAGGGGAGGGGAATGACGTATCACAGTTGAAGATATGATGGAAGGATGAAAAATCGACCTGTTTTTGCGTTTTTTCAGAAAAGTTTTCTCCTTCGAGATATTCAATCTGTTTCGTTTTCGGTGGGGCACCCTGTATATAATTTAGCTTGCAATTTATTCCTGTCTACTTATTCGAAATCCTTAAAATGGAATTAGCCTTGATTATCATAAATCAATCAAAAATATAAACAAAACAAATAACATAAAGCATTAGATTAAAATGAAATTCCGTTACAGATTGTACTTCACTTTTGTACTGAACTGATTTTAATTTGTAATTAGCTTGTGATCCAAAGTGCAGTGGACGTATACATTAAATGCGATATCCACACGTCACATTATTATTTATTCATACTTTATAGATAATCATACATTATAAAAAGAGAATAAGTGCATATTTACGTAAATTGGTAATTAAACTAGAGAGAAGTATGTAAAATATAGAGAGTAAGCATATGGCCTGCATCGAACGTATTATAGTAATTAAAAATAACATACGTACATACATATTTATGTACCTGAGAAATGCACTCTGTGAACTTTTTACTTTCTTATACGTAGTATAAGGAAGTATTCCCATACCGAAAGGTTACCGGGACAAAATGTTTGTACCATTTAATTTGTATATTTATATTTGTTGTATAAATTATATGCTGTTTTGATGTATATATGTAACAATGGTGTATCCCATCAAGAAGGTCATCGGTACAAAGAAAGTATTATTGTTGTCGTTGTTATCATTATTTTTTATGCCTTTACGCTGTTAGTTGCTTATGTTTAACTTTGTGTTCGTATTATTTAATTTTTGTGTTTATGATTGTATTATTTGAATTGTTCTATACCATGTTAATGGTCACATGAACTAATAAATATTATTATTATTATTATTATTATTATTGTGATGATGAACATTTTCGACCTCGAGATTTTTGCAGTCCCCTGATACCGAAAAAGTGGTTTTTAAAAAATGTCTGTGTGTCTGTGTGTCAGTGTGTGTGTGTGTCATAGGTATCAATTCCAAATTTTATATTTACAAGTATAATCTCCCTCTTGAGATCTGATTAGATTTTCAATAAAATCGGCAGAGCGGAAGTAGTAGTTAACTTCAATGAAAAAATCGAGTTTTGCAAATATTTTGTCAACTACTAAGTTTAAACAAATTTATAAAGAATTCATATGTACTCAAAATTGAATTTGAGAAGAATTGTATTAATAAAGTTTTTCGAAATTGATACCCGAAGTAGGTCTTTTACTCTTATCAAAAATCAGTTTTTTGCAATTATTTCGCAAATCGTGCTTTTTAGACAGGTACGCTACGAATATAAAAGTATTTACAACTAAATTTTCAATATCTTTTGTATAAAAAAAATTCAGAATTCGGACCGCAAGTATTTACTCTTATCGAATAACGATTTTTTGCCAATATGTCGTAAATTATGCATTCTATAGAGATTTATTAAGAGAATAGAAGTACTTATAAGAGGATTTTAAATAATTTTTATATAAAAAAATGTTTAAAACTCTATAGTTTGAAACGCTCATACGTATAAGAAAGTCGTATGGTGGCCACACCTCATTTTTTCTATTTAATCTAATTTATAACCTAAGTCATATGCTAGGTTAGTAATAAAAAATACAAGTTTTAAAATTATAAATTATCATTATCCCTATTTATGCATAATTCCTTCAAGAATTTGATAGCTATATTTATGTTACTTAACAAATTCAAGAAATATAGGAAACCATAAGTTCCTCAAGCACGGAAATAATATGAGTAAGACAAATGACCTAAATTCTGACACAAATATGCATAAATCGTTATGTCGTATTTTAAAAATATTTGCGGTCTCTATAGCATTTGACTAGTATTTTCGTTAGTTAAAATTACAATTGGAATTATTGCCCTTTTTAGAGTTAACAATAATTATTAAACATTAAACGAACTAATTGACAAATACTAAGGAATTATGTTGTGCATTAGCTGAAATTATTCTTATAATGCTTTCTTTACATCTAACAATTTTAAGTTCGGTCACTTCAAATATGTACACTAAGAGAAATAAGTAACCGTACACTTCGCGGAGATATAAAGTGGTATGGACATGTTCGCCGTATACTAATAATGATTAATAAACACGCCCATACCACCAAGTGTACGGTTACTTATTTCTCCTAGCGTACGTACATCAGTCAATTGCTAGTTCAGATTTAAGTGCAATTTCCAGTTCAGTTTTAATTAAGGTTTAAGTAATGGTTAAAAGCTAGTCTTCAGGAAGTGTCAGGGGAAAAAGGGTTGCTACGGAGGCAACGAGAAAAAGCAGCATCAGAACTCTTGTCGCCCGTCGTACTACGAATCAGTCTGTTTATTATAAAAAAAAAAAGATTCAGCCAAAGAATTATTATAGCTGTTCGGGCCTGTCTATCACAGGTGCTAAGCCCGCAAAAGTGCCAGGCCGAAATTAGCGAGCATAGATCTCGTTGCGATGTACATATATACCGGTTGTATCAAATAACATTAGCCATAGGGAATCTCATGCATACGTATGTACGATGTATTCGTATGTATATGTATGCAACCCGGTACCAATGTCGGTGACGTATACATTGTATATACGTATGCATGAGGTTCCCTATGGGTAACGAAATTTGACACAACCGGTATATGTACACCAAGAGAAATAATTTTCCGTACACTTCGCGGAGATATAAAGTGGTATGGGCATGTTCGCCGGCGAACATGCCCATACTAATGCATAATAAACAGTCCCATACCACTTCATATCTCCGCGAAGTGTACGGAAAATTATTTCTCCTGGTGTACATTGCAAGTTTTAGATATGTCACATAAAACAAATATACGAGGCGTATTCGCAAGGTAAGGTCGCTTCGGTCACAAAAAGATATATTTGTTGTACAAAGCTTTTATTGGCAGTGTTGACTTCCTACAAGCCTACTTCACTTTTCCGCATAATCGTCGTGCACTTCTATATGCACTTTCGTAATCTCTTCAGTTCCTCTACACAGAAAAGTTCTCCGTCTAGAAATAGAACCAACTGAAAACGGCGGTCCTAAGATCCTCGTCATCTTCAAACAGTTGTCCACCATGTCGTCGTTTCAACAGCCAGAAGTAGCCGGGTGCGGGGACGGGACTCTATAAGGGTGGGTGTTCGAAAAGTTCTCAAAGGAAATCCTAAATCTTATGCTTGGTACGGGCAGCGGTGCGAGGACGGGCATTGTCGTGGAGGTGAACTATCCCGGACGTCGATTTTGCGTGGCAAGTCTCAGTTTGGTGAGCGTTACACAGTTCACGTCAGCTATAATTGTGGTCCCCCATTCCATATAGTCAACCAAAAGAACGTCCTTCCCATTCTAGAAAAAGATAGCCATTATGATTCGACTCAAGGAGATTGCACAAATTTTTCGGTATCGACGAAGTTGAATAAAGCTACTGCATTTGTTCTAAATCTGCGTTAACGTGGGATATTCATGTCTCGTCGCTATACCAATGTTGGAAAACAAATCATTTCAAGAAACAATTTGCCATATCAGAGCTTCTTCGTGACAATCGTGTAAATAGTGGCGTCCAACATTAGAAAATTGTTGCAATTGCTGCACGATTTCTTCGGGCTGAACCACTTTTAAAGTAACCATTGCCTAACCTTTCCTCCTGCACTCATTACCACAGACACAACTTCTAACAGCTGTAATTTTTTTTGCACACAAAAATCGAATTACAGCAAGCATCTCGCTACTGGCTGGAGCAACGATTTTCAAAGATGCTGCTGCATTCGTGCAACACTGTTACCAACATTTAAATATAAGCAAACGGTTTCTTTTCGAATACGCCACGTGTTATAGTGAACTCCACTGAATCAATAAATCACAATATTGTAATGTGTTATTTCTGAAGTGGAAGAATGTGTATTAACATGTAAATGTTGCATTAATGATGCGTTTTTGTTACATTTGACCACAGAAACTGAAATAATTAAATATTCAGAAATGTTAACTTTCCAAAAAATAATTATCATTATAAATTGCTGCGCACAAGTATCCTCCGAAATTGTTTTGAATCCATTTTTATTTCATTCCACTGTGGTATGTGCACTCCATAAATTAGACTAAAACAAAATCGCTCTTTAAAGAAATAGTTCCTAAGAATTCTTCGTTGCTAGATCTACTGAGTTTTGTTTTGTAATTTTAACCGAGTCAACGGAATTACATTGACGTAGTTTTCGCGGAACTAGAGCAATTCATTCAAAGATTCCAACAAAAAACATGCTAGGTTCCCAGAATATTAGGGGTCAAAAATATATTCATGTGTGTATTTACGTATGTGTTAATGTGCGTATACATATGCGCGCGCGCGCGTGTCTATGTGTATTACATGCGTTTTTTAAATTAAACTGTCTAATAGATTTCGCGGAAGCGTCTTTGCTTGCAATGGTGTTCCCTCTAAAAATAAATTACGCAATAATTCACATTATGCCAGGCTAATTCATCAATTACAACATAGACAAAACCATTTCCAGTTGGGTCATGTTATTATTGTTAGAGTCGTCGCAATGCCCCATATATCAAGTTTGTATGTACCAGTAGTATGTGTGTAAACACACAACATACACTGTCGTTCTTGACAATGAAATGAATAACAGTGATAAATAAAATCGCTTATTGTTTACGAAAGTTTTAAAGGCAATTTGGAAATATTTCTACATTTCGTTCTATCTATAATGAAAGTAAATATTTTATTTGGCATTGAGTAATAATTTTCCACTAAACCAATAAAAATTATATGTCTTTATCGGTTTATCTAACTACAAAACTACACATATAACAGAATTATAGGAGAGCCTAGAAATAATAAAACTCTTTTCATAATGAAATGTGTTGTTTAATATGTAGACGTATCTCCACTTTAAAGATTATCTATATTTATATAGCGAGGCCAAGAGTTTCCGGGAATGCGATAATATATCACAAACAAACTTATACATTTTTTTCTACTTTGGTGCAGCCCTATCATTATAGTCTTTGGGCTTAAGTAAGCTTCTCAAGTTTACTGTAACCACTTAGTGTAATTATTCTGCATGTAGACTAATTCAAGAAATGTATAATAGGTCTCAACAGGAGAGGCATCGATCGCCAAGCAAACAAATTTTTATTACATCTAGAATCTAGAGTATAGCCCATATCAATTCAAGACAGGCAAAGATTCATAGTCTCAGATGTATTGGAATTTAACATATTGTTTTTCAGGAAAAGTAAAGTTACTTTTCCTGAAGGAACACGTTTTTAGTTATGTTCAAAAAAAAATTCGGGCCGGATATACAGGGCGTCAAAGATGGCACCTCGGACGCCATTTCTTACCATTTTAAAATGCTCTATCTCTGGAACTCCTCAAGATATTTTGTTGTGTCTTTTTTTATTATTTGAAATATAATATTTTTCGAATTAAGATGATATCTTCTGTTTGGAAATATCTGTTTCTCTTGCCTTTTGATTTTTTTAATATTTTTTTAAAAAAAAATGTCAATTCCAAAGGTTTTGATTTTTTAACTGTTGATCAGTACCAGAGTGCTACACTCCTTGAAAAGAAAAACTTCCACTTTTGAGTATAACAGGTTTTATAAACAATTGAAAATTTTACCATACATTAAACCAGTTTCCGTTACGACATGCTCACATATTGGTCTCATTAAATCAAAAATTAGTCTTATTTGACATGAGTAAGGAACAGACAGAGTTTTCAAAACATATTCAAGTTCCAAAATATATATGCAAGTTTCAAAACAAGACCACAAGTGTTGCAGCTACATCCCTCTTCTTAGGTTGTGAATTTGAGTATTGTCCTATAGTTTCTAAGATTTCTTTCTCTTTAAAGTTCGTGCAACACAGGTTCGCCACTGGGAACCAACACGTGTATATTGTGAATTCCTGACCATTCTTCTTTTTTCTGCTAGCGGAATTCTTCAACTTCCTCTTTGGTCAGGATGAGGGTTGTTGATGTATATGCCTTAACCACTCTTGTAAAATCCTCAGCATTCTAAACTGACAGTCAAGCAGCAATGAGGGCAATATCAAGTCAAGAGGTGTCGTCAAGACGGTTTGGGAATGCCTCGAAGAATTATCATTACTGGCGGACCAGTAGAAGGTAAAACTAATCTGAGTGCCAGGACAGCGAGGGATCGAAGGCAATGAAGAAGCTGATAAACTCACTAAGAGAGAATCAAAACTCATAGGACCGGAACCGGATCAGATGGTACCAAAAAATGTGATTCGAAGCCACATCAAGGACTCGCTATATAAAATACTTAAGCATTACTGGCCAACAATTCCCGGACAAAATCATACTAAGGAATTTATTGACCAACCATGCAACAACAGGGCTTCAGAACTACTGCATATGAGTAGGGAAAGCCTAAAAATAACAACATGTCTTTTGACTGGTCATGCACTTGTTAAAGTGCATCTCAACAATTTTTAAACAAGATTTAAATACCCTTAAAAATTCTTTCTTGAACAAAGGTGTCATTGCACACACATACATACACTTCATGAAATTACCAAATACTCGAAATTCAGTAGATGAGTGCTCGGATTTTCGTTGAAATCGAGATTTAAATCGGTTTTGGGAGACGATTACTGAAACTGTTAGAAAAGCATCATGGGCATTTCCTGTACAAAAATATAAATCACAATTATATGTGTGGTGTTTACCGTTCGAGAATTGTGTGTATTTGTTATACTCATTAAAATGCAAGCACTCTATTATGTACGAGTATATTTGTTTATAATATACAGCTGGGCTGGAGAAATACGATATATTTGCGATGTTATTTTTCTCTTTAGTTAGTTCTACACAGTGGCGGCTCTTTAATGAGAGCAAGTGAGCAATTGCACCCCCTGGAATTTTGAAACCAAGCGGCCACTAACTTTAAAAGTATTTATTTATTACGTATTCATAGTTATTGAACAGGAACGTGGCGTATGCGGCTCGCGTAACAACCTACATGCACCGATCGTCGTCACAGATATAATGACGACTAACGGCGCACGGATGTAAAGACGAGAAACTATTCGAATGGTTACCCCTTCCACCGAGAGAAACATACCCATGAGCAAAGCCCAACCGTTGCTCCGTTAAGCCATTAACATTACATTGAAGGTGGGGAGAACTGTATTTTGTTCTACTTCCATATCGTATAATACATAGCGTGTGAGCAAGATCCCCAGTCTGCTCACCGCTGTTGTAAGATGATTTTCGTGAAACTTGTAAAGATTGGGTAAGCGTTCTTGTATTATACTTTTTAATTTTGAAATTATGCACTCCCTATGTGAACCACCCCGAGCCGCCACTGGTTCTACAGATACGTTAATATTGAATACACACATATTCAAGTATACTGTGGCTTTTATTTTAATACCTATTAGAAACCAATAAAATAACAAAGTTTGCACACTATCTTTGAAGCAATTTTGTCTGGTCTCTACTTTTGCGTCTTTCAAAAAGCAATAGACTTATCAATGATATATACGTTTAAATTGCTCACCTTTATATATACGTACATATATGTTACTACTCGTTCATTAAAAATATTCAAACATGAAAGCTTTTATCGTCAAAGGCGCATACGTGATGTTACTTTTGAATAACAAAAAAATAAATAATTTGGTTACGTAGTAAATATTAATAGACGTATTAGAAGCCATCACAATATAAGCTAAGCCACGGACACGTAGTAGCTGTTAATATTTTGTATCCTACATATATTTGTGTAGGTACATACATACACACATAATATACATATGTAAAAATCTTTTTACAGTATTCCATATATATACACATACCTACGTAATAAGTCGTAAGTATATAAACAATTACGTCTAAAAGAATTTCCTATACGTCGCTGAATTCATGCCAAATTTATAAATAAATACAGATACAATTTTGATGTTTTCTTTTTAAGAATATTTAAGAATGGTATAAAATATAATAGACATTATTTTATACATAACATATTATAAATTTATGTTTTGGACGTCAATTTGGCAAGGTGTAATTTTTTTAATGCAAATTTGTTAAAACATCTGCAAAAAAAAACGAGAAGATAATTAATATAAGTAATACTAGGCAATTTATCGAGGGAAAGCGTGTATAATTTGCAAACAGCTGTAGTAGTACGCAAAACAATATAGCGCATAAATAGTACATACTTATGAATTAACACCTTAGGTCCCGACAACGGAGTAGTAAACAAATTTGCCGCCTGAGGCGGATTTTAAAGACATACAATGCAATATTAGAATAAAAAAATCTGTGTTACGTTTTCATACATATAAAACTAGTTAGGCTTCATCAACCTTTCCTAAGTCCTCGAAGTTAGCTAACTTTAAAGTTATAGGTATTTACAACACGTATAAACGTTACAAATATCACTGCAATATGTTATTCTGTTCTTTCTTATCAACTTATGAATCACCAATTTTTTATGTGTACATTGAATGGTGGTGCACTATTTTAAATAGCAGTTTGCTGAGTATATTTTAATTTACCAATTCATATAAAAAAATCAAAAGTGTTACTTGTTTTATATAGGGTTTACATATTATGTTGTCAGTTATTTAAAACGGGAATAATTTAAAATACTGCTTTAAAATTAGAGATATATTAATTAAAAGGTAATCAAATGTTATGTAAAATATAACACCAGTACACAATACATTTCGAATACAATGCAAGGAATATTCAAAGAGCAACAAGGCAGATAAGAAAATTGTAGAAAAACCAAGTATGAGATGATTTAAAGAAGTACAAGTTGGAAATGAAACTTGTTATAATAATAAAATTAGTTAGTTAATTGATATGAGAGTGCATAACACAGTTAATTGCAAAGTATTTACTTAGTGAAAAAGTTTAAAAGGTAAATCATATTTATGTTATGTATAATAAAACATAGACTGGAAATATAAAGTAGATGCGATATTAGTGAATATCAAGAAAATAAGAGAATAAAAAATAATTGGCCCGATATACACATAAACACATATTTTGAATATTAAATAATTGTAAATTATAATTATTATAGACCAAGCGTACCAGGTTGAAATTACGACGGAGCAAAGAAATAATGTAAACATCACGTAGTTACTGAATAGCACTATTCATATTGTGAAATGCAACATCTGTTGTTGTCGCGAAAAGGACAGCAAAAAAAGTGGATTTTACAGCTAAATTCCTTTCTTCACCGGCGTAGGTAGAAGCGTGAGGGGTTTTTAAAATTTATTATATTTCGTAAGAGAAATAAAGTACGAAAAGTTTACTCGATTTGAACTACAAAATGAACAAATAATTACGTATTTTGTATTTTATAGGTCATCACTACTCACCACCCACTTGCTATCCAATTATATAAATAAAATTAACCACTTTTTAAAAATACAAAATTAAAATAGTGCGCCCGTGGGCGATGAGTCATCAACCTCTCGCGTCCGGTCTATAATAATTATGTAATTTGAATGTATTTGTAAAAATATTATGAAATTGAATATTTCGTAAATCTATATAATTTTTCTTTTAAAAACAAAACAATAAAATAACATTAAACTAAGTACTTAGCTTTAATAGTTTGTAATTACCATCGCGCTAAGCTTAAGGATTTATGGAAAAGTCCAAATTTTGTAGTATTTCCTTAAAATCACAATGTAGTATTCCACAAAAGAAATGCTTTTGATTATATATATCTCCGAATATTTTTAAGTATCACTCGTAAAAAACTCAACTCCGTCACTTAAAGAATTTGGCAAAAAGGTTAAGTTTGAACAACATACTTCAATCGGCAACTATATATACAAGCAATGAACTACTATGCGGAAGAAGTTGCTCTGCAAATTCATTATTATTATATTTTATCGTATCCATCGGTAGCACAAAAAATGTCTTATGTATTACAATATCCATGATTGGACTCCATTGAACCTGGGAACTGGTCAGAATTAATAAATACTGCAACAACTAATTATTGAAAAAAGATCGTCTGAAAATCCTTAACTCGTACATAACTCAGAAGGTAACATTCAAAATAATCAACGCCAAATCAAGATCTAGAATATGATGGTTAATGTATTAATGAAAATTATAATCTTCACAATTGCAACTGATGCTATTAATTAGTGAAATTAAATTGTCGTTTCAAAGGTTATCCGTACCACAACTGCACTAGGACGAGACATAAGAATCATATTTAACGTCTTAAGTTGTATTAAGCAACAGATGTTAAATATG
The DNA here is from genome assembly GCA_963170755.1 of Amphimallon solstitiale. Classification (NCBI taxonomy): domain Eukaryota; kingdom Metazoa; phylum Arthropoda; class Insecta; order Coleoptera; family Scarabaeidae; genus Amphimallon; species Amphimallon solstitiale. Next base: position 136,664,560 of record OY720676.1, on the reverse strand, counting down.
ATACGTGTCTGGTTGTACAACTCTTTCCTTAAATGTTAATGCACTTCAAATACTTTATACACTATTAAAGCTTTTTAATGTGCTTTCGACTTCCAAAAACGCGAGAAAATTGAATACAAATAGTTGAAGTATTTCGTTGAAATGCGTCGAAGCCATGAACGCCGAAATAAATACATCAAACCTTTTACAAACTCAACAACATTGAAGTAAACGTTGGTGTTGAAAATTCAATTAAGACGCTAGGCGTTTGGTATTTCTTTATGATTTATTGCACCAATCTCAGTATCACACGATAAGGAGTGAAATTATTCTAGCAAGCTATATTCAATATTCTTAAAATACAAAGCCGCATCCGATTCTTAATTGCCTATTACATTCTGTGTACTACTCCATTAACAGTAGTTTCCAGAAAGAGTAGTTTTTCAACAGTGCGAATAGTGAGAAACTACATAACGATCATAGAGTGTACAGTTATTCTTAAAAGAAATAAGCGACCTTTTTTTAACTTATTTGGACCGTTCAGCGAGAAACCTTCTCATTCTAAAACCTGCATCGGCTTCATCAGCTAATTAAATAGCTTCTATAGCTATGAGACTATTACTTTGTAAACGTTTTGGACTCGTAATGTGCAACAACAAAACTGTTCGATTTGTTTCCCATAAATGATCCAGACCAGGGGGAATTTTATAAATTTAAATAATTCGTCTCTTGTCTTATATAACACTTATCTTATATACTCTCTTATATACACATTAGAACATTTCATCTTAATGTAAATTAAAATTTCATATCTTATAAAAAAAAACCGTGCTAGAAATAGTATCTGAGACGTTGTAGGTAGGTATATAGTTTATAAAAAAAATATTTAGAGATACCAACCTTGCAAATTGGTTTTCCACGTTTATAGTTAGGTACTTAACATCTGTTTGGGTTATTTTAAGGAAGGTATAACGTTCAGGGAATTCCCCAGAGATATCTTAATATGCATAATCTGATTGGTTCTACGTTGACCTGTCATTGACTGCGCGTGCCATTACTCACTAAATAACAGAACTATTTATAATGCACAGTTTTTCTATTCGATAATAAGAGAGTTTCGTAAAAGAAACTGTATCAAAGTAAATTACATTGAGCATCCCCTCCACCCATTCTATCGGTAGTAAAATTCTAAAAATCTTTGCACAACTCCAGCGAATAGAAAGCCACCGGAAAAAATTATCCTTACTTTAATCGAGTTTCGTAACACGTGCGGACACAGGCGATCGTACCTAAATTGCAGCAGACATAGTGGTGTGTCTGATGGCGACAGGAGGAACCACACGGCAACAAGTGGTTTGTTCGGTTCGTTTGTCTGCCAACTTGCCGCCTGTCCATTGCTAAGCAATGGAAAGTGGAGACCGACAGACGACGTTCTAGCAAGCCGGGTGCAAGAGAACAGAAAGTATCGATCCAATGGTAAACGCTACGAGGTTCAGATGATTAGAAATTAAAAATTTTACCTGGCCTACTTTTATAAAAAAATATATTTCCTTTAAATTTTGAATAATATGTCCGACAATAAAATCAAATATATCTATAATATATCTTACATTCATATTCAAAATTAGGTATCTAGAGAGTAGTTCTAAAATTCCATACACATTTATTGCGGTTTTCTTCATTCAATTTATATTTTATTTATCTTTAAATACACGTTTCATTGTGGTATTTAAAACTTAGGAAAATGTAATATATACTTGAGTAAATCTAGTAGGATTTCAAAAGCCTGTATCCCAAATTTGTTTATAGTATTTAGCAATTCAAGGCGATTGACTGTAGTACCTAGGCATTTTAAATATTTATTCTCTTGTTACTATTCTATACAGATAGAAGGAACTATGGTCACCGAAGAAAGAAACTTATATCGCCTCTCGTTTTCGGGCCTTGAACCAAAACTCATGTTTTCAAAAAAAAAAACATTATACAGACATAACGAACATTGAACTAGATAAAGTTTCTATTCAAATTAACCACGATAAAAATTTTGGGGATAACTGGATACAAATATGGAATAGTATGTATGATCACATAAAAATCTATCCTAATTTATGATACCCCTGCTTTGCACTGAAACGCCTCAAAAAACGCTTATAATTTTGTTTTCCAGACATTTATGACTGACATGTTTATACTTCATGCGTTACGGGCTGAAACATTGGATACTTTATCAAAGGGCCTTATTTTATAAAACTTGCTGTAAGTGTAACTTACAGTGTTCTATACCGAAACATCCTGAAAAGACATCATTTACACAAACAAAATATTAACTGTGTTTGATTTATCTATTTTAAAGGTTATGTGTTTCGTTTACAAAGTTAGAAACGAATTTACTAACAATGTAGGGGCATGCCCCTAATATTAAACCAATAAATAATAATAATAATAATAATCAAAAAAGTACCAAATACTTAAAATACGTTTCCTCAAAGACAATTTGTAAAGCGCGTTAAGAAATTATTATTAGGCATATTTTTTTTTCTACTCCCATACTTTAATTGTATTATTAGATATGCCGAACCTGTACTTTAATGATGTCCATTACGATACAGATTTTCATTATGATACAAGTTTATATCCAATAGGAATATAGATTTTTCATTACGATACAAGTTTATATCCAATAGGAATGCGACATTCCAATATTCAAACAATATTCAATATGGCGACTGCATATCTGACAGATATACCAATTAAATAAATGTGACAGTTCTCTGCAATTTACAAGTAAGTACTTAAAATTTGTGCTTTTTTGAAAATATAAACGGTAAAAATGAGGGATAATGACAGTGAAATGTAAAATTTGAGTCCATTCAGAAATTATGGAACAAGCCTTAGTAACCACGAATAATTTATTACCAGCTAAATTCGCAAAGGTGCATGGAAAATTTTAACCTCACTTTATGAAATGGAATGTTCAAAAAATAATGTTTTATTATGGGGTCGAAGAAAAAATAGTGTATGCAACTCGCATTTAATGGCTAGTAAGACACTCGTATTCATTACAATACTCGGTTTCGCCTCGTATTGTAATTTTCTTACTCGTGTCTTAATAGCTATCATTAAATGTTCATTGCATAATATACTATTATTGGTTGAATAATTATTTTATATATAAATACTAATACTGCCATTTAATTGTTTTCTCTTTTTGACGTACAGAGGAATACCATCTTAATGGCAAAGCGAGTGACCAACAATTTTGAGATGTGTGTTCGAATCGTGCCGGAGAAACAATGTTAACTGGGAGGACTTTAATGTTCGTACTTAGGAGAATGTTCAACTTTCATCAATATGTTTACATAATATGTCGACAAATGTTAAGAAGTGATTTTTAATTTAGTCCAATACGAATATTTACATTAAATAAGTGCGTCCCGTTTAAGTTGCGTCAATTGGTTTGAAGAAGTTCAATATAATATAAAATGTAAAATGATTAAAATATCTTTTCACGACAAATAAAAGAACAAAACATATACAAAAGCATACGCATACAATTCTCAGAAAATCTTTTAGCCATCATTATAGTACAACCCTGGTACGAACGTGAAGAAGAAAAGAAAGACAGGAAAAAAACGTGAGAGATAAACAACTATGTAAATAACTGTCAGGTGCAGGCGGCAGGTAAAAATTAAAAGACTGAAGCTGAATCGAAATACGAAGTTCCTACCATGAAGACGCGATGATTCCGAGAAAAGCCAACGAGCTCTACCTGGTTTTTCTCAGAAATTCATACTTATTTATGTTTAGTGAGAAGCAGATGGACTTTCTTGCATGAACCATCTTAACCATCGTACACGTATGCTGCGTAAAAAAAAGCCGCAATACAGAGCTGATACCGAGAAATGCTCCCAAGTAACTAACGGAATACAGGTATGATTATTTGAAAGATCAAAAATAAATTGATCGAAAAGACTATAAAAACGCAAAAACAAAAAACAAGCCTTGTTTATTGCTTGAAATGTATGGTACCAAACTACAATTATGCAGTCCTATATGAATGTTAGATGTTTCATAGCATTTAGTGGATAAAAACATTAAGTTTTAAATACCTATGTGGGAATTAGAGCCTTTAGTATGATTCCTGCGTTCCAAATATTTTATTTACTCTAGATATGTTAAACGGGGTATTGGTCATTTCGGCGTGGCGGTCACTTGTCCTAATCGGGGCAATTAACAAATCCTTAAAGGGTACAGGACAGTTGAGCGCTTCTGCAAGATTAACGAGGGCATACGAATTACGGAGAAAAAAGGTATTAATTTCGCTTCTAATATGTGTTAGAGTTACAATGTCATTACAACTTATATACAGGGTATACCACGAGATTTCGTTAGAACAATATAGAAAACTAATTTGAGTTTTGAAATTTCGCAAATATTAGTTTCGCTTTAAGCTCTTTCGATTTAAAATAGTTTTGAACTTTTGCTTCTTGCGGTTACACCGGTAATGGATATCAACTTCCTTATTTTAAATGGAACACCCCATTTTTTATGATTGATTCGTATTTCCAACTTAATTTTAAGGATAGTTTGTCTGATAAACTTTGCCTCTAAAGTTAACCATTTTTGGAATATTTCAATTTTTGTAAAAATACTGACAGCTGCAGCTCATAACAACATTCCCAATAATTGAATGCATGCACATATTTAAAATTTTAGGTAAACATTTCAACCAGAAAATATCAATATCTTGTTATTTTTAAATAACAACCTACATTTTTTTCAACTTCATTGGATTGCTTTCAAAATTAGGGGCAGTATGTATTTACTTCCCTATAACTAAACGTCTTAGTTTCAGAGTTATTTTGGAAAATGTATCAATTCCTTTAAAGTTTTATTTTGTATAATCAGTTAGGCTATGGAAACTCATGTGAATAAATAAAAACAAGGTGCAATCATATTACCTACCTGTCATCAGTAAGGTATTTACTAGTGCTATTTAGTGTTTTCTTTGTCTCCCGTTTCTGAATACTTGAATAATAATAATAATGTCGCGATCTGGATTTAATAACGAAGATTTTTTAAATCTAATAGTAACATACGGTGAATGTAATACAGTAATCGACAGGACATGTCGTGTTTATGCAGAGAAATATCCAAATCGGTCAAGATCTACCAAGAGTATCCTTCGGATCATTCTTGCCGAAAACAACCAAAAGAAAACCTGTTGTTGATAGTGAAAATGTGGAGGTAACAGAACTTGCTTACTTTACAGCACGTCCTAGTAATTCTCTAATGGATACAGAAGCTGAAGTAGGTGCATCCAGAATGAGCATTCATCGAATTTTGAAAAAGAACAAGTGGCATGCTTAAAAATTTCAACCTGTTCAACATATTAATGAAGCTGATTTTGTAACAAGAGCGCAGTATTGTGAGTGGTTTTTAATGAAATCACAAGAAGACAACGATTTCACAAAAAATTGTATATGGACAGATGAAGCAAAGTTTTGTAGAAATGGAATATCTAATCGACACAATAGTCATTTTTGGTCCGAAGATAATCCTCGAGTTGTTAGGCAACGACGTTTCCAAGAGTCTTGGAGTTTTAATGTATTTTGTGCTATTAAACATGACAAAATATTTGCTTTGCATTTTTATCAAGAAAATTTAAATAATGAGCGGTTTATAGACATCTTACGAAACGTCATAAATTTAAATTTAAATACACTGCCCGCAGAAGAAGCTCGTAGTGTATGGTTTCAAATGGATGGTGCACCAGCACATAGTACCAGAGCTGTTGGAGAAGTATTAGACAACATATTTTATGATAGGTGGATCGGAAATAAAGGACCTTATAGGTTTCCACCGCGATCACCCGATTTAACGCCCTTGATTATTTTATTTGGGGCTATGTTAAAGATAAAGTATACAGTATACCTCCTATAACCAAAGAAGATATGATGGCCAGACTGCGAGGCGCGTTCAATAATCTAGACGGTACCATGATTCAGCGTGCCACGCGTAAGAATATCTTAAAAAGAGTAAGAAAGTGTTTAGAAAGAGGTGGTGATGTGTGAAAACTGTATTTAAGATTATTAAAAACCATTATCAAGACAACTTCTTCTCGATATTGTGTAGTTTTCATTTAAATGTTTTAGAACATTATTAAATGATGCCTTGTTTTGCTTTTATTTATTTACATGAGTTTCCATAGCCTAACTGATTATACAAAATAAAACTTTAAAGGAATTGATACATTTTCCAAAATAAGTCTGAAACTAACACGTTTAGTTATAGGGAAGTAAATACATACTGCCCCTAATTTTGAACGTGCAATCCAATGAAGTTGAAAAAACTGTAGGTTGCTATTTAAAAATTACAAGATATTGATATTTTCTTGATGAAATGTTTAACATGGTTTTCTGATCACCCTGTATTATTTTGAAAAGTTTATAATACCGCATTTGAAGCAGCATACTTTCCAAAATGATTACCTAAAATTTTAAACATGTGCATGCATTCAATTATTGGGAATGTTGTTATGAGTAATAGTCTGCTGCTGTCAATTTTTTTACAAAAATTTAAATACTTCAAAAATGGCTAACTTTAGAGGCAAAGTTTATCAGACAAACTACCCTTAAAAGTAAGTTGGAAATACGAATCAATCATAAAAAATGGGGTATTCCATTTAAAATAAGGAAGTTGATATCCATTTCCGGTGTAACCGGAAGAAGCAAAAATTCAAAACTATTTTAAATCGAAAGAGCTTAAGGCGAAACTAATATTTGCGAAATTTCAAAACTCAACTCTTATTAGTTTTCTATATTGTTCTAATGAAATCTCGTCGTGGTATACCCTGTATTTAGCAACTAATTATTATATACTAGTGTTCAGTTTGTGCAACTATAGGGTTTTCAAAATAGAAAACAATATGTATCAAAATTATATAAACATACTAGGTATTCAAAATGTTTCCTATAACTTATTGAAGTCGTAGAATATTTTTCATATAAATTTTAAACGAATTCCTGAGCAATTTTATACATGCCTACCAAATACAAGTATAAAACTTCGCTATTGCCGAATACCATGATTCGGTATGTACAGTTTCTGGAGATTTCCTAAAATAAATATACGGCGCAATGTATTTAGTTATAGCTATTGCTTGTAGAACATTCTTTAACCATTTTAAGCGTTCGCACGACCCTGTAATTTTGTGAAAAACATAAAACTCACAGACTACGTACTTACATCACCTACCGTTTTTGTTGCTCATTAATTAGCTAAACATATATCCTATTGTTCGCGTGACAAAAGGACGCAACCGATTTTTGTCCTTTTCTAGTAAACAAAATTTGCTCAAACTCAATCTACAAGATCAGCCAAATTAAATTGTGTTCATCAAAAAGCATTCTTCATTTTATATGATTTCTGGAAAACTACAGTTCTTACCCTTCAGCGAATAGCGAATTACCTTTTTATGAAACGTTATAAGAGTAACGCTCGCTGGAACTTTGGTTTGAATTTCAGGCAATTCTTAATACTGAGCGTTTATCTCCTGCTGATAATACACTTCAACCTGTAATTTTCTCGGTAGGTACTGTAATTACCTAAATTTCGTACAAGATGATGATTGTATCTTCTGCTTGGTTACAATTTATTCATTCGTTAACCTCTCTTGAGTTTAAAATTGTTGTTATTTCTGTAACAGCCCATATTATACAAAATTTAACTTAGAAATAGATGTACCTAGTATTCAATTTTTCGCGGCAAAAGGCCTTATAAATGGGTGAATAAGAGAATTATAAAGACGTCTGTGTTAGTACTGTTTCTATGGAGAACATATAATTAAATCTGTTATCTGCGCGTGCAACCTATTTTTAAAATAACATACTTTTTACATATTAAAAAAGAAAACAATAACATAGAGTTACGAATTGCATCATTATAATTCAAAAATTATTTTACTAATAGCACAGTATATAGCTATGTAATAGAAACAGTAGTTTCAATAGAGGGAAATAATTGTCCTCCGTCAAACCGACGCCGACGCGTGCGTGAGTGCGCAGTAATCAGCCATCAGCTGTTGAGTCGTGGCGGAATTATTTTCTGTTGTACACGTATAATGTATTACATTTTAAATGCGTGTGTAATACATATGTACTTAATAAAAAGCAAGTTTTATCCTCATTTTTTGTATTATTGATATAGCTTTTTCATAATTTTAAAAATAGATTAACATAATTTTCTCATAAACGATTTGGTTCTGACGCCACTGGTTTATTCCTGAATAGAAGACTTGGTTACGCAGGCGTGAGGTGCGCAGTACCATTTTAGGACACAAGCATCAAAGGTGCCGAAAGCGATTGAACGTACTGTATCTCTACAGCTCTATACTGTGCCAATAGTTTGCATGGTATGTGTATATACAGTGCGTGTCTAGAGTCCCCCCTCCTGTTATCTTTTAAACGAAGTGACATAAAACGATGAAACAAAAAGAAAACAAAACCACTATAAAAATACTAACTTTATGAGCATGCCTCATTTAAAATTTTGGCAGATGGCGCTGTAGGGGGAGGGGAGACCCTGGACACGCACTGTATATATCCTGTAATATTCTCCTTCGTCTTCAGTTTTTTTTTACTTTCTTATACGTAGCATAAGGAAGTATTGTGATGACGAAAATTTTCGAAATTTCCACCGAAAGTAGGGACTTTACTCTTATCGAAAATCAGTTTTTTGCAAATATTTTGCTAGTCATGCATTTCAGACAAGTATGTTACGAGTATAAAAGTATTTAAAACCTAATTTTCAATGCCTTTTGTATAAAAAAAAAATCAAAATTCTGACCGGAACTAACACTTTTACTCTTATTGAATAGCGATTTCTTGCTAAATGTCGTAAATTGAGCATTATATACATATATATATATATCAACAAAACACATGATTTAGAGTTGGATTTGGAATATTTTTTGTATAAATAAAATTTCAAAATTCGGACCGAAAGTAACACTTTTACTCTTACGGAGTAGTACTTTCTTTCGAATATGTCGCAAAGTAAACATTCTATAGAGATTTATTAAAGGAATAGAAGTATGTATTTAAAATTGGATTTTGAATAATTTTTAAATAAAAAAATTATGAAAATTCTATAATTTGAAACTCTCATACGTATAAGAAAGTCGTGTGGTGGCCACATTTCATTATTTGTCTATATTATTTGCTGATACATATTTTTCTTTAAATTAAAGTTTGTTTCTGTTTTTCAATACTAGTACCAACACCAAATTGTAACAGCCTGTCAACTGAATGATTTTTGTCATTCCGACACTTTTCTCAAAAACTATCATGATCCACTACCAACTTCTACTGTAATAAACTTTAGTAATACTTGATTTTGTATTCTTTTTATTTCCATGGTTACATTTTCTAATTCACTCAGGTTGAAAGCAAAACGCAACCTATTTCAATGTGCACAATGTTAAGTACATAAATTTTATTTATTTTTGTTAATATAAATCTAATATTAAAACACTGTAACTTTCATTATTTCCCAGCATGAATTACTAACTGAACGATACCATGCTGAATTTCAGAAGTATTTGTGAAAGAGATCATTATTAGCCACTTAAAGTAGAAGCCATCTTCCTGATTTGCCTCATAGGGGTACGTCCGGTCTGATCACATACTACAAACTTTTGACCCAGCTTGTATGTTTATCTAAATAATCGCGCAGCAATATTGTTTGGTACAGCTTTAAATGTATGTGTTTCAATTCACAAGTGTAAGTGCAAGACTTATTTTGACCCAGCTTTGCAAGTTTATTTCGAAGACATTTTTATTACCCATGTGATTGGCTGAAATGGTAGTAGCCGGAAGACAACAAAAGGAAAAGGAGAAAAAAAGTAGAAACCATTGGCAGTAATTACATCGTGTTTGATGACCAGTAGGTAAGGGCTCGCTCACGGAACAATGCTTGAGAATAAGTATTAACTGACATGTCCCATATGAATGTTGTGCTTGAGTTATTCCTTCCTGATCATTTGTGAAAATTTTAGCTGTCCGTTTAGATATTCTGCCATCACCTTGTTTCACCTAATTTCACAACAGATTGCTGGATCATTTGCCGTATACAACCACACGTTTATTACTGCATATTAATACCTGAAGAAATAATTTCATGACTTTCTACAGTATAAAAGATCATTATATCTTGAAAATATATACGTTTTTCTCTCGCTGTAAACCTTGTAACATTACCCAATATGACAGTTACGTTATTTGCAACATTCAAAACTAACGGCCCCATCTCCTGTGTTAAATTTTGCACGGTTATATTAACGATGATAATAATGTTTAATAGCATGTGTTGCGACATTAAGTAAAAGTGATATATCTGTCTAGCTTGTTCGCCGGCGCCTTAAATACAAAATCTAAACCAATTTAAAATTACCGTACTATTTTAAACACTAATGATCGCCGACCAATAATTTTTTGATAAAACTCTTAATATAGGTATTTTTTTTCACTGCTGATATTGCACAACAAATAACAATAGATATTTAAAATTGAAAATAAAAAACTATACAGCGTATGAATTACAAATACAGAATACTTTGTGTTTGATTCGTATTATCTATATGTTACTTAATTTGTAATTAGAACGTAAATTTTACTTCTCTTAATAGTAGTTAATAGAACTAACTTTTTTCATAGTATGTACTCATATTTAAGTATGAGTCGAATAAAAACAATGATTACGTTTTCAAATAAAAATTTAGACATTGCATAACAAAGATATATATACAGGGTGAGTCATTAGTAGCCGCTTCTTCAATTGCTCTTTTATCTTTTAAGTAAAAGAAAAAACAATTAGTTGAAGATCCATGGTTGCTTGTGGGGCATATTGTAAAAATACTTTAAGCTCTGATGCACTTCCGGTTTCACCGGAAATGCGCGAAACTTAATTTTTTTAAATGACACCCTATAAATTTTTGGATTTTCTTGTACTGCTTTAAATTGTCTGTTGAATTGTTTTTTCTTTTTTCAAAATTGAGTCAATAGTTTTTAAGTTATTAATTTTTTTGAAAATATTTGACCAAAACACGTTTCAGAAAAAAATCATTTTCACATTGTTTTTAAAAGTAAAAACATTAACTTTGGTGGTGCTTGTAGCCAAGAAAATTCTGCATCATTTGGTAAAGTTGCACTCGACAATACCTCGAAAAACTTTGTTTTTTCAAAGCCCACTGAAATTTTCACACACCAAAAACTTATTTTTTTTTAATGGAACACCCAGTATTTTATTAAGGCATTTTGTTCTTTTCTTATTCTCTTTCATTTTTGTTAACAATATCCTATACCTATCTTTTGTAATTTCTAACATAATCACTATAGGAGCAATTAGCGGGCAATTAAAGAACTGCGAGCGCTGTTGTTCTGTGCACCAAAATATTCGTTCAACCAATAGAAGGCAGGAATGGCGCCCAACTTCCTTAGTCAACTATCAAACAAAGTAAATATTAAAGCCAACTATCCCAAAAGTAATAATTTTATAGAATGAAGAGCATCGCATTTCAATTTTTGAATTCCGGCAATGTCCAGTTGCAGTATTTCACTTTTGACACTGGTGGTTAACATCTAAATAAAATAAAGGTTAGGTTTACTGACATATTTGAAGATGTCTTCAAAGAGTTTTGAAAATCCGTCCGTAGATAGCGAAGATACTCTCCTCCATTAACATTTTCATGAAGGAAATAAGGTCCAATTATGTAACTACCCACTATTCCTCCCCACAGTTTTAATGACCAACGATTTTGAAAGTTTACAGGTGTGATAAAGTGGGGGGTTTTATGTGTTATAATAATGGAGATTGTGACGATGAACGTCACAACGGGTGGCTTCGTTGGTAAACAACAAGAAATTAAGAAAGCCAGGATAATTTATCTGCTGCCAATTAACAAAAATGTAAGCGATACTGAAAATGTATTTCATCTAACCCTGTGTATAAATATGCTACGGGTGAATTTAAGATTTCCTAATTACTCTAGATTCTCAAATTTGACTTACATCTAACTGATGACTAATTTTCGTAGTACTAGTATGGGGGTGTTCGACTACACTCGCAAGTACCATAAAGCTCTTATCCTCACCAGTTATTGCTTTTTCCGCTCTTTCTTCCACATTCAATACTTTCTGTTCACTCAAACCGTCCCTTTATACTTTTGAAGGTGTCTGGCTTCGTTTAACTTCTACCAGGGATTGCTGTGCATAAAGTCTGGATGCTAGCACAGAGTTTCTTTCAGATTCACCCAAACTGTCAATCATATCTATTAACTCTTCATAAGAATAATTCATTTGGATGATAACTAATAGCGATGCTTTTTTAAGTTTGACATAAATGTATACCGACTTTCTTTAACAGTTGACTCAGGCAGTCAGCCGCATTCCAGCATTTATTGGACGAATATTTTGGTGCATAGAACAACAGCGCCCGTAGTTCTTTAATTGACCGGTAATTGCTTTTATAGTGATTATCTCAGAAATTACAAAAGATAGGTATAGGGCATTGTTAACAAAAATGAAAGAGAATAAAAAAAGGAATGAAATGCCTCAATAAAATACTGGGTGTTCCATTTAAAAAAAATAACTTTTTGGTATGTGAAAATTTCAAGAAGTAGGCTTTGAAAAAACAATGTTTTTTGAGGTATTGTCCAGTGCAACGTTACCAAATGATGCAGAATTTTCTTGGCTACAAGCATCATCAACGTTAATGTTTTTACTTTTAAAAACAATGTGAAAATGATTTTTTTTCTGAACACGTGTTTGGGCAAATATTTTAAAAAAAAATTAATAACTCAAAAACTATTGGCTCAATTTCGAAAAAGAAAAAAGCAGTTGAACAGACAATTTAAGGCAGTACAAAAAAATCGAAAAATATATAGGGTGAGTCATTTAAAAAAATTAAGTTCCGTGCATTTCCGGTGAAACCGGAAGTGCGTCAGAGCGTAAAGCATTTTTCCAATATGCGCCACAAGCAACCATGGATCTTCCACTAATTGTTTTTTCTTTTATTTAAAACACAAAAGAGCAATCGAAGAAGCGGCTACTAATGACTCACCCTGTATATATATCTTAATGCATGTTGTATTTACGCAACTATAACTGGAGACTGTACTCTTCTTTCCTCAACATTCTGTTAGGTTTTCACTGTTTCTTCCAAAGCCTTTTCTGATTTATAAATTACGTTATGGTTGAATTAGTTTCTTAAGAGGATTATTTACTTCCATTTATTAGCTGCTGTTACTTATATATCAATATCAATTTAGCAAATCCATGTAATTAAAATAGTTCTACGAATTAGAAATGTTTGGAATTTTCGATCCTTTTTCGGTCTGAAGGTTCTTTTTCAACAAACCTAAATGAATGTTAAAAGTATCTACTTAATAATGTAGTCTGTCGAACGTTAGTCCCCGACTCATCTAATTTGGATTTTAAAATTTGAAAAAAACTTCTAGGTTTCCAGAAGATGTTAGTTTTATTCTACTGCATTCTACAAAATGTTCCTTACTGTTTTGCTTTTACGTATTCTAGTTCCAAGAACTCTGTTCCAGACAAAACGTAAACGCAGGAGCCACCATGCAAGGTGTACATATTTAGACTTCTTGATCTATATGATCTTATAATTATATATTAATAAAAATGAAACAACAAAATATGTAAAATACATTAAACAGTAGATGTTACTTAGTTTATGAACAATATATTACTTTTACGTCGGGCAAAAATTCCGAAATGTTATAGTATACTTCTTGGATAAATATCTTGTCAATTCTCTTTGCAAAGCCATGATTTAGTAATATGGAATTTGGTAATATTCTATCGACGTAAACTGTGGGAACTCCTGTGTAGTAGGAGTGGTATTCCCCTATTTTTTTCTTAACATCACATAATTTCGATTTATGTATATTACATGTAAATGGAGGTAAAGGTAAAATTCTCTACAAAATCTCAAAATTTTACGTATTCCAAATAAATCGTTTTAATTACTTGATTGAGGACATATTAGCGAGAATGATGGACGGAGGGCCAGATTTAAAACGAAACGCTTGAATTACAGAAAGATTTTACATCAATACTAATGGCATCTTCCACTTTATTCAAAAGTCCAGCAGATATACTGTTGATAGTTTTGCCATTTGTGAGGTAGTCGATAGCAAGTAATCCCTTAGAATCCCAAAATATCATTGTTATAACCTGTTCCCTCGAAAGAAAAATATTGCTCCTCTTTGGCGGAGAACTGCCACGACGCCTCCATTGCTAAGATTGCCCTTTCCATTTTGGCATAGTGATGGAGCCAAGTTTTGCCGGCCGTAACAAAGCAAACCAGAAAATCTACTGGATTGATTCTAAAAAGCTTCAAATTCTTGTTAGAAGTGAGCTTTCTATCACGTTTTTTCACATTTGCATTCAGTAAACGCAGCACCCACATGCCTGAGCTTAGACATGCCTAATACGATATTCAAAATATAGTATACACGTTCAGTAGAATGCCCACCGTCTGGGTAATTTCCTCCACTTTCACTCTTCAGTCAAGTAAACAACATTTTTCAATCACAGTGAGCCAATGTTTTTATGGAGCCGGGCATAAAGTCCCCTTCTCCTAGTCCAAAAGCCCCGTACTCCTATCACCCGTGCGGTGAGTGGATCGGTGGTGGTACACATCTTACAAAGGGAGACCTAAAGGCAGTCATCCACGATTGTCCCCAACTATGGTCTAATTTCGTCTCTTCCGAAGCGCCCCACGCGCTCTCAACCTTCCAACGCGGTCAACGAACCGGGATCATAGGTGGTGTTCAATCCTGCGGGTCGACCTCTCGCCCTAACCAAGCTAGTTATAAGAGAATATTCTGGGCGAACTGTCCTGTTCCTAGCCCCAATGGATACTTCCTCCACATAACAACAAAGAAGCTCGGGAACACCCAGAGCCCTCCTAGTCTCCTCGTTTCTAACAAACCATGAAAGGGTCGATTACCAGTTGTCGTAACGTCCTGTTGTGGATGACCACCAAGACGTGTAAAGCATGATCTTGACACCGCATACCAAGACAGTTGTGGAATATTAGAACCTGGCGCAGGAACTGTTCGTAAATCATAATGAAGCAAGTTTTCCTGGCTATAAGAAATCTTATTTTCATGTTGTTGAAATCGTCATATCTAGAATGGTAAACCGTTTGGTCTGACGTTCTTTATCGTTGAGATTCATGTAGGCATGTTTAAGGCAAGCAATCCAGCGAGAAACCGTAGCCTTCGAATTGTATCTGCCCAATGTTTGCTGCATGTGGTGTTCATATTCTTAAAAAAACAAGTGCAGAATTGCACCACAAATAGCGATTTTATTCATTTTACAAATTTCACTAAGTACGTCATTCTTGTAAACGCATGGTCTACTCGGGAATAAACCATTTTTTACAACTAACGCTAATAGACAAATCTCACCTTCAGTTAAATTATCCTCGTCTATTGCGTTATATATAAAGTAGAATAAATAGGCCGATTTTTCTTACTTGTAATCGTTTGTAAATATTTAACTTAATCTGTTTACAAGGCAATTGATTTTATTATCTATAAAAACTCCGAAAAGCTTTAAACATTTTATCAAATCACAATCAAGTTAATGTACGAATTATTCGAAAATTATTCTCGGCTTGTAAAAGTAAACATTAAGGAGTCCGAAGATCGGCTCATTTGATACACAAGTTGCAGGAATTTGAATGCAGCAGCTGTATTTATAACAAATACGATCGGGTTTTCCATATATGTCTGTGCCTGCGGAACAAACAGCTTTATGCAAATCAAAAAATACTATTTTTATTTTCCTATATAAAAATTATTGACAATAAATAGAAATTATTATTACGAAAGTGATCATTCCAGAACTTGTTAAATAAGTCTAAAAATTAATAATGGAAGATGCTCGGCTATAGAAGACACAACTCGCAAGAATGGCAGGAGTATCTGGCACCAGTATTTTTAAAATTCGTTATGATATTCTTGGCATGACCTAAAGTCAGGGTTAATATGACTGCAGAGAGAACTCAAGCCTCCGTAACATAAAAGGGCGTGGAATATTCTCGTGCGTTTCTGGGATGCCACAATTGGCAGGAAAGTCATGGCTACTGTTTTTTGGAACTCAGAGGAATCCTTTTAATTGATTAGAAAGGTAAAACCTTTTCCAAAGCTGGAGAAAACTACACTTCAATCCTGGAGTGGTTAAAAGCGCAACACGACTCTTCTGGACTCAAGTTTCTCCTTTTTTCTTTAATGACAATTATTATTTCGATCATTCACCCGTCCAGACGAGTCGTGTTGCGCTGGCTGACTTGCATAAAGTGGACTTCGATCACCCACCCTATAGTCCAGATGTGGCTCCAAGCGATGAAGAAGTAAAGTACCTACACAGTTTCGGAGTATTTTTTAGACAAAGATAAAACATTTTTTATAAAGGCATGCACAAGCTAATTGTATTATTATTATTATTATTATTATTATTATTATTAGTGGTTTTATTTTCTCTCCTTTTCTCCCATTCGGCAAACTTAAAAACACTCCCTCGTAGTTATAATGATTAAATTAATTTTCCATTCGAAATCACTAAAAAAATAGTTCACTCTATCTCCATCTTTTAATAACGTGTAGTTAAAACTCTAACAGCCATGTATATAATAAGCGATAATTGAATTAGCTGATGGAAACGATGCAATAATACATTGGGCTCGATTTAACTGTATGATTCATCACGAATGATGAGTTGCTTTAATGGCTCTTTTTACACATAAAACTGGTTTTATTAATTGCCGACAAATTTGACATGAATTATACAATGCGGTTTTTCTTTCTCGGCAAAATAAAGAGTAGTTATTTACCTTTTCGAGACTTGCACCTACCAGTACAGTCTCGCGATTTCTGTTACTATTCCAGGTCACGTCCATGTTTCAAATTATTCATTATCGATTGTGTAATTTTCTCTTGGGTATTAATTTTTTTACACGTGATTCGGATCGACAAAGCAACAATTATTCTTCGAATTTTATTTATGGCTCATATAACCTGCCAAGCAGGTTCATTACACCTGCCGGTAGGGTTAACTGAACCAAAATTACAGGCTCTTTCAATTTAATGCATTTCTTTTACAAGATATGAAATAGGTTTTGGAAAGATACGATATACACATACGGCGGAACAAAATAATCATAGTGGAGTGTATTACATCGCATACTGTAGCTTATTAAAGATCACACATCTGTTGCGAATGTAATTATAATTACAATGTATTTTTTCTTCGTTTATAAATGAATACATTAATTCAATTGTAATATTTACTAGGTTCAACCATTATATTCGACAATACAACTGGAGTTTATCTGCTTTATATCGGTTTCTAATTAATCTTTAATTACTTCCAATGCGCCACTACATAAGAAGTAATACTCTAGCTAACTGAGCATGCAATTATGCCTCTTCCATAGTCTCTATTACCCTTTGCATGTTTCATCATATCTCCAGATACATTAAGTTTTTCCTGATTGCAATTTTACCAGAAATAAAAATTCAAAGAACCAGGTTCAAATCTTCTTTTTATCGTGATACAGCTCGCTCGTGACTTCAAGAGTATATTATGCAATGAGCATTTAATGAAGCTATTAAGACACGAGTAAGAAAATTACAATACGAGGCGAAACCGAGTATTGTAATGAATACGAGTGTCTTAATAGCCATTAAATGCGAGTTGCATACACTATTTTTTCTACGATCCCATAATAAAATATTATTTTTTGAACATTCCATTTCATAAATTGAGGTTAAAATTTTCCATGCACCTTTGCGAATTTAGCTGGTAATAAATTGTTCGTGGTTACTAAGGCTTGTTCCATAATTTCTGGTGGACTCAAATTTTACATTTCACTGTCATTACCAAACCAAACAAATTTTAAGTACTTACTTGTAAATTTCAGAGAACTGTCACATTTATTTAATTTGTATATCTGTCAGATATGCAGTCGCCATATTGAATATTGCTTGAATATTGGAATGTCGCATTCCTATTGGATATAAACTTGTATCCTAATGAAAATCTCTATCGTAATGGACATCATTAAAGTACAGGTTCGGCATATCTAATAATACAATTTATGAGAGTAGAAAAATATTACTAGCGTTTGAAGAAAATGTGCGTAAAATATTCATATGATTAGTTCCTTCATGTACACCGTTAGAGGAGATTCATTTTATCCCTAATAAGTAAAGGGCGCGGGAGGAGTTCCAACCTCTGAGTACACATTTTTATTGACTGCCACGGATTCGAACTCACAGTCAAAGTCAGTCAATAATGATAATGAACTACAATAGTCTGCTATACTCTCGTATTCATTACAATACTCGCCTTCGGCTCGTATTGTAATTTTCATTCTCGTGTCTTAATAGCTATCATTAAATGCTCATTGCATAATATACTATTATATCTGTCAGATATGCAGTCGCCATATTGAATATTGTTTGAATATTGGAATATGGCATTAATTAAATCTGTATCATAATGGTCATCATTAAAGTACAGGTTCAGCATATCTAATAATACAATTAAAGTATGGGAGTAGAAAAAATATATACTAGTACTACTATATACTTTATATTTACATTTCTAAAATATTGACGGTATTATTATATTGCAAATTTCAAGTCAATCCCATTCCTTAAAAATGTTTAATATATTGTAACATTTTCAAAAATATCAGTTCTCAAAATTTCTAGAAAATGCGTTAATCAATTACTTGATGAGAATTATAAAATAATTACAGCATCAAAAAAAAGCTAAAAAAGGTGTGCATTTAATTTTATACCTTGTTTACTGTGGTGCAGCCAGCTCATTTGTCTTTAAGCTTATTAGCTTATCAAGATCTAGTGAACAGTAGTTACTTCACCTCTTCGCCGTTAAGAGAGAAAATGAATACCGAACAGCTAAGGGTAACAGCAGTGAAAGTTATTCTTTCATGTTCAATTGCAGATATATAATCGCTTAAGTGATTATATATCTGTTCTAATTTACTGTATAATTTCCACTTCTTTGCAAAATTAAAAACCAAATGACGTAACGTCTAAATGTAGTATTTCTAACTGTTATCGGTTGTCTGCCACGTACAGTTTAAATTATACTATTGGCTAGTCTGAAATAAAAAGAATTACATAATTTCTCTTTATTCTTTATACATTATTGGTAGTTCGATATGTATTCAGATGCTCCAGAGAGTAGGCTCACAATTGGTATTTTATAAACGTAAATAGATAAAAAAATTATTTAAATGCAAAAATGTTTCGTGGCGTCAAGGCATGATTGTCTAAACCAGGGGTCTCCAAACTACGGCCCGAGGGCCACATCCGGCCCGCGGACAGATTTTGTCCGGCCCGCGGAGAGCTAGCATACTTGAAAACTCCTTTTAGAGAACATATTTTTTATAGCAAATTAAATTTAGTTTACTGAAGTATTCTAATTTTATGTTGAATAATTATTAATATGACATCTACATTGATATGGTCATGGGCTAACTACTCATAACATTGTTGTAGGCTTATTGTTATTGTTTTTGTGATAAGTTGGATAAAGAAACACAGAATTGTAATGGGTAAAAGACATGTATAATATGCAGAAAATTTTACTTCAGTATATAATAACTAACAAATTATTGAAATGAATCCAACTAACATTTTATACATTTTAAATAAAAACATAACTTATAACAAGCATAATGACATATGAAATACTAATGAGATTTGTGTAATTGAGATTTTCCACTGACAATAGTTTGTAGTTGTGGACTAATTTTACTTGTACCAATTATTAAAAGAGATTTAAGATGCTCATCAGTTAATTTAGATCTGTAAACATTTTTTGTGTACTTCATTTTGGAGAAGGTCTTCTCACACAAATAAGTAGCACCAAAAACAGAAAACAGCCCACGAGCAAATTTATGCAAATTATCAAATTGTGTCAGTGGAAGACTCTTATAAAATTCCAACAAAGATGAGTTTTGATATTTGTTCTTAATTATATCACTGCACTGTAGATCAATTATTTCCATTTGAAGTTCCGGGGCTAGGGTTTCAATGTCAGTATCAAAAGGATTCAGAAAAATCTTAATTTGATTCGCAATGGCATCAATTTTATTTTCAAAGCACTCAAAGTTTCGATTGCAAAATCGATAGGAAACTCAGTCTCAGTAGTGTGGCTGAATATTTCACATGTTTTAAAATGTGAAAAACATTTACTTCGTAGTTGTGATTGAAACAGTATCAATTTCTTCCGGAATGATTTGATATTAGTGTATAAATCAGGAAGATGCTGGTTTTCTCCTTGCAATCTCAAATTCAGTTCGTTCACATGTTTTGTCAAATCAACATAGAATGCTAACTTCCACAGCCATGCGTTGTTTTGTAATTCAGTAAGAGGGCGATGCTTTTCATTCAAAAAAATTTCGATCACTGCTCGAAGTTCAAAAAAGCGCTGAAGGACTTTCCCACAACTAAGCCAACGTACGGCAGTATGATAAGGTAAGTCATTTTCTCCAATCTCTTCAATAAATTGTCGGAATTGTCGGTGATTCAGCCCAAAAGATCTGATAAAATTAACAGTTGATATGACTGGTTTCAGAACTTCAGACATATCCAAACATTTTCCGCACAAAGACTGTTGATGAATGATACAATGTAAGACTAATGGTTTTAAACCACCGTCATTTTCTACAGCCTTTGACACAAGAGCGACCACTCCTTTATCTTTCCCACTCATGTTTTTGCCTCCATCAGTTGTAATACATTTCAAGTTTTTCCATCGAAGGTTCTTTTGATTAATGACCATTTCAACTCCTTTAAAAATATCTGTACCAGTAGTTGTGCCATGAATACTATTCATATCAAGAAGTTCTTCATGCACTTCATAGCTTTTATCTACTCCTCGAATATAAATCAACACCTGAGCAGTATCTGACACATCCGTTGACTCATCCAAGGCCAAAGAAAACCACTCAACATGTCCATTTTTGTCGAACAGTTGAGAGGATATATTTTCAGCGATGTTTTCTACCCTTCGACCCACAGTGTTTGCTGACATACTGACACTTTTTAATAAATTTACCTTTTCAAGGCACATTCTTCGGCTACTGCAATTATGCATTCTTTGATCATTTCTCCATCGGTGAATAGTTTTCCACGTTTTGCAATTTCAAGAGCCACACGAAAGCTGGCACGCGTTGCAGCCTCTTGTTCAGTTTTGAGTTTTGTAAATGAAGATTGCTGCGATTTCAATCTGCGCTTCATAGCTTCGAATTTTTCTGTCCGCAAACTTCCTGTATATTTTGAGTAATTTTGAAAATGTTTTGTTTCATAATGACGTTTAATGTTATATTCTTTGAGAACGGCTATGCTTTCATTGCAAATCAAACATAGCGCCTTCTTACTGGACTCAATTACGAAATACTGAATGTTCCACTGATCTTTGAATTTTCTGGATTCACTATCAATTTTTCGCTTCTTTTCCATACTACTAAATCACACACAAAAGCAACAATTCAAATCAAAATACTGTTACAAAGATGTCTTAAACTTAAACACGCACAAACACGTTTTAAGGAGGTACGCACTATTTTATTTCACAACAGTGTCATAGGAACTGACTTGTGGTTGCGCCACTAGCCTTCTTATATATTCCAATTACTGCCATCTAGAAGTGAGTGGAAGACACCAGAACTTTCTCGAACCAACGAGATTATTCTGTACGTGCTATTAGCGCCATCTGTTAGCGATAGAAGGTACTACCTATTTCCGCTTGTGTCCACCAGATGTCGTGTCACGTTACTCCTCATGGCTCGTACTCTACGACTAATCTAGAAATTACAGATAATCACAGGAAAATTAATAATATGCAGTGTTGCCGTTTTGCAGCCTTTTTTAAACGTTGCGTACTTTTTCGGACTTTTTTTCATCAGTGGACTATTTCACTTTTTACCACCGGCAACAATGATAATATGGTTTTGGCCCTCCGAACTTACTGGAGTAATCAGTATGGCCCTAAGGCTGGAAAGTTTGGAGACCCCTGGTCTAAACAAAGAAAACTAAAAACAGAACAATTCAGATTCATCAGTCTACAGAAAAGTTCTCAATTACAATTATCCAAACATTGTGTTCTTTTGCCGAGTTTAAATAGTTATTTCTTCTTTCCTATTGATAACAATGCTTTCTTTACTGCCACATAGCCATTCGGCTTCTTTTAGTTATCAACAACGAACAGCAGTAACCGAAAGTGATGTCTGTCAACTTGTATTTTTACAAAATCCGTTATTTCAGGAGTCGATTTTTACTAGTAACAGCAATGTATCCATCTTATCTTTTAGATATAATCTATCTAGTTCATCACATATGTTTCTTTAGACTTATTAAGTATTATAGTATATGCCTACCGTTTGGAAATACTCAACCATGCCGCGATTTATTGGAATACCCTTTTTTTGTGAAGTGCATTCTGTAGTACATTTCTTTATATTGGCATTTCTCGTATGTTCGCATTTATGCAACACATGTAAGCAAACTGAGGAGAAGAACATTTAAATGTCCACTACAGTGCCTGGTCCTCTGAATCACGAAACCGCCACTGTTATGCATCTATATACAGTAAATTATACATATTACAAAAGAACAAAGTAAAGCCTTGAAAAATAATACTCCCCACTTAAAAATGATATTAGGAACCTTTACTACCTACCTAATTTTATGACAATAATAACCCCTTCACAGTAGGAAATAAAATCTTAATCGAGTTATAAGGACATGTTTCCTAGAAATAAAGAAAATATTTGTATTCCCTATTCTAGATATAGAAATAATTTGTAATAATTACTCCAGCTGATAATAAAAGTATTTAAATATTAATTACATTTTGGCTTATAAACGTTACTCGTTTATATATGTTAAATAAATCATCACTGTCATTAGAAGACTTTTATCACTGCAATTGTATATATAAACAAAGTGTTTACAGTGCGGTCCATGTGGAAGTGTAGGTAATGTAATAATACACCGATGACGATTATGCACAGATTCTTTTAGATTTTCAGGAATGTTTGTAAAACTTTGATTCCACATAAATATCATAACTAATATCTACTTCAACGATTATGAAACAGCATTGTTATCTATTTTATTGGATAAAATATTACAAAGAATAAATAGTAGTGCAAGCAAATCACTGCAAGAGAGTCAGAACAATTTATTGTCAGGAATAAATCTACTACAATTTTATGACTGCCAGGAACAACTTTGACGATACTGAAACGTTTGCCAACTTATTGACGGAAAACGAACAAACAAAAGACGAGAAAAAAACGAAAATCGTAGTTTGAAGAAACATCGTTAAATGAAATACATTTTAATTCAAAAGAAAATTTTGGCATAAAGTTCTAAAGAATTTTGGATTATTTTTTAATTTAAAAATTCCTGATGTCCAAACTATGATTGTCTGGAAAACATATGCCCAAAATACCAAAATGATATTAATATTAAAAATGCTAAAGATGAGCTTAATCATTTTATTGCCTTCGTAAAAGAAAAAAATATCACGGGTCCTGTTGACATGTATAAATTATGAATTGGAGGTTTACTAACTATATTTCCTAATGTCAAAAATCACTATTTGTAATGTATGTAGGTGGTGAACGTTCTTTTTCAGTTCTTAAAAGAGTTATCTCAACACCATATATATATATACATATACAGGGTCGGGCAAAAAGAGCGGAACACCGAATTTATGGCTTAACTAGCACTTTTTCGAAAATTTAACCTAAATTAAAGTTTTTGTATACTTTATGTATTATTTATTGGTGTTTGCAGATTTTCCGTTTTTCTCACATTTTTGGAGATATGATGTCACCGGATAGTATTTTAAATGAATCACCCTGTATTTATATTTTTTTTGAGTAGATATTTTTTTCCTGAATTCACTAATACCAGGTTTAGTGGGTCTCTGACTTATGGTTTCATAAGAAAAAAATAAAATGTAATGGCACCTAAATATTTATTTAATAAAAAACGAACGACAATAACTAAAGATTCTAAAAAAAGTTAATGCTGCATTAAAAGTTCATGTCACCTTTAAGCGAGAAATGAATTTCATAATCATTTGTTAAAGTTAATGGACGTTAATGAATAGAATCTTTAGTTATTGTCGTTCGTTTTTTATTAAATAAATATTTAGGTGCCATTACATTTTATTTTTTCTTATGAAACCATAAGTCAGAGACCCACTAAACCTGGTATTAGTGAATTCAGGAAAAAAATATCTACTCAAAAAAAAATATAAATACAGGGTGATTCATTTAAAATACTATCCGGTGACATCATATCTTCAAAAATGTGACAAAAACGGAAAATCTGCAAACACCAATAAATAATACATAAAGTATACAAAAACTTTAATTTAGGTTAAATTTTCGAAAAAGTGCTAGTTAAGCCATAAATTCGGTGTTCCGCTCTTTTTGCCCGACCCTGTATATATCACTTGTCTATGATGTTTATCGAATATTATATAGTCAGATTATTAGATTACAAAAGCCTTTTCATAAGTTTGCTGTTTGCTATAGCTAAAGCGCGAAAACTTCCGAATTAGTTTGTTTCTCATATCTTAAAAAATAAATTCAAATATGTATATGTTTAATAAACAGTGATACCTTCTTATTTTACCACTGGTGAGTCCAAAAAAAGATATGAATATAAAAAATTATGTAATTTAAATTTTAATACTGATTTGTATTAGTAGGCATAAGAAAGTTATTCTAAAATAATTTTACTTTTAACAAAAATTAATAAGAGGTACTAAAGACATAATCACAAGAAACATATTTCTTTATTCGCTGTATCAAACAGCGCGTTCCCAGAAGACACAAATGATGAAATCGAATACACACTTGAAATGAAATTAATTATAACAAATGTTCAAAATGTCCTCCCTTTATTATTTACCAATAGTGAACTCTATTATAATTTACAAATTTGTATTGTTCGTAGATTACTAGATTTTTTGTTTTTACCTATAAAAGCTTAATATCTTGTACTATCTTGTACCAATAAGTTTCTATTTTCATAATTACAATCTAAATATCAGCAAATTTTTAAATACATTATTATTTTCCTATAGAGGGGTTCACACTGATGCAATTTCTTGCAGCAATTCCAGTTTTATGAAAAGTTGCACGTATCAGAGCGTGTTCTATTTTCTGAAGAAATTGCATGCGATTTTTTAGTAACGTTTACGCTGCCTGTTTTATGAAATGTACCAAAGCACATGTATTATTGTCTATTGTCTATATTGTTCATCACTATACATTGAAAGTAATGATTTCATGTTGGTAGAACCACAAAAAAAATGCATTTGTGAAAAATTGCTTGTACTTCCTGATCAGTGTGAACCAGCCGTGCAACTCTTAAAAATTGCAACATTCATGCAACTTTTCACATGCGATAAATCGCTGCAAGAAAAGTGTGAACCCCTCTTTAGTCTCGATCTTTTTTGACCACCGATATGCGAGTAGAATGCACACTGTGGGGTGTAGTGTTAGGTAGTGAAAATATTTAAAGTCACTGAGGATAGTTGTCTATTAAGTTATTAATTGATATTTTTAACTTTTCCTTAAATATTACTAATTCCACGGGCTGTAGTACATAGGGTTGAGGCAAAGATTTCCAACAGCGTCTCGTCTTCTAAAGCTATTAAATGAATTAAAAAATGCACTACCAAGTAGTACTGTCTTCTTATTAACTAATTTTAACAAATATCCGTTACTTAAGGACATTTTAATGTCAATCAAAACTTTTTATATAGAATTATATTTGATTCCATGGTATCCTGAATAGTAAGGAATCTTCTACTACTATATATATTCCGGTATGTTATGTATTTTTAAAGTTTAATCCTTCTGCGGGGTATTCATATAAAAGTACTTATTATTCAAATTTAAGGTAGAAATTTTCAAATAACGTCATCTTGTGTAAAGAGACAGTAAAAAAAATATATTAAGATCACATTAACATAGACATTGTACTTCCATACATATTTATTTGTTATTCTTATTTACACATCGTCTATTTGACGTAACACTATAGTGTTAAAAATATTAAGAACATAATTTCTGATATCGATGGGCAAAAAAGTCGATGATGACACAACAGTATTACTACGTCTTTAAACAGATATTATACATACATCCACTTATGTAGATCTAACAGCTAATACCCTGGCTATTGCTTTCTATAAGCAGGTAAATAAATTTTATGCTATAATAAACAGAGAATTCCCACTATTAATAGACTGCGGTATAAAAATAACGACTTCTCAGAAATGTAGGTGTTCCAAGAAAGAAGGTAAATCACTATTTTTGCATTGTGGAATACCTGTTCCCAAGGACAAACGGATTATAAACGTATACACACATACATTTGTTATTGCCACTAGAGAAAATTAATTATCAAGGAAGTTTTTGTTTCTTTTTTCTTTCATATTCCCAGTTTGCACGTTGCTTGATTCATTAGTTTAATATTTATGGAATTACCGATGTAGTTAGTTCTCCTTTTACGAAATATGAATATAACCATATTGCTGTGGTATTGCCTTAATTAGATGGACGGCATATTAACGAAAGTAAATGCAAAAACTTTTAAAATTGTAAACAATCTTATCAATTTAGCTAATTAAATAAATACAAACTTTATAATAATACAGTGAAACTTCCCGTAGGCGGACACTGTTCGTTCCGACAATACATACTGTCCGGTTAAGAGAAGTGTACGATTATCAGAAGAAAGAAAAACTTAAGTAGAAATACAAAGCTAAACTTTCATTAGAACACACAGTGTAAAATTATATTTTTTTTTATTTGGTAAATAAAAACGAAACAGATATGTGCACATTTATACATATATCCATATAATAGGAACATACATAATAGGAACATACATATATACATATTGTAGGTATGAACATATATAATTTATGTACTATCTTACAAAATAGTCTAAAATGGAAGTTTAATCGTTTAATTTTTTTATGTCCAGTAGTACTTTATACGATATTGTTTTTTTTTCATAATCATCAGTTCTAGGAATTTCTATTTCATGTTCTTCATCATCATTGTTTTGACTTTCATTTTCTAAATTATCGGGTAAAATATGATCTGGATTATCGTCTTCTGTATACAAATTGGCGTCAATATTTACAAATTCCTGTACATCATTACTTCCTCATTTTCCCATTAGCGTACACATTTGAGCCACTTTAGATAAAGGAATTTCATTTTCAGGATCAAATTGATCACTTTCAAACTCCTCATTTACCTCTTGAAATCCTGTTTTCTTCAAATAATTTTGAATTGTATCAGATGGGACATCATCTCATGCTTTTTTAATAAAATAAATCCACATCTAATATAATCGCAGAGTTTGTACACGCTTTGATTATTAACGGCAACCTGTTTATGAAAGCTTCGACATCTTCTAGATTTGCACTAGCGGCTTCACCAGATATCATGTGGTAATGAATATTATGTCGCTTTTTGAATTTATCTATCCATCCAATAGAAGGGGAAAAATTATAATTGCCTAATTTTTCAGCAATTTCCTTGGCTTTATACTTAATTAGTAGGTACCCCTGATACAGGTATATTCTTATTTCGAGCTTGCACAAACCATTCATATGTTAACTGGTCTATTCTGAAGCCTTCAGTCTAAAAAATCGCTTTTTAATTCTGCTATTGTCATTTGTTTGCCACTGCTTTAAATATTCATCTATTTTTGCTATTATTTGCGCGGCTAGTGTTTTGCCTATATTAAATTTTCTGGCTAATCCACGTGAACTGAGATGATCGAAATCTTTTCTTTCAGCGTTAAAGTATTCCTTTTTTTAATATTGTTTGTTTTATACTGTTCATATGAAATCATCGACGAAGGCAGGGGATTTACCGGACAGAATTACTACGCCTCGATTCTCGCGCCCGTTGAATGGAAACTTTGCGGTCAAAAAGTAGCTAAACAACTGTCCGCGCCTGTTCAAGGGAGTGCCCACATAAGAGAAACCAATTTATTAGGAATTCCCTACTTATAAATTCGGGGCCGGATAAAATACCTATCATCTACGGGAAGTGCCCGGCTGGAAGTTTCACTGTTTGGAATTGCAAGAGCATTCGAAAATTAGAATAAATCATTAGGAAATTTAGAATAAAACTAAACACAATTACGCAGTTTTATGAACTTTCTGCACCTATACCATAATTTGAACATGTTTTTAAATGATCTAGGTATATCCAATTTTAAAGTTAATATTCTGGGAATGTTTAAACCGTAGATTTTAAATTAAGAACAGCAATAAAAAGTTGTAGTATGTAATTATGGAAGAACAATGGGGCAATGTCCAATCGGAGTACATACTTGTAGAAATCGTGATGCCTTGGACATGAACGAGTATTAAATCCGATATTATGCATATTAATAATCAACCTAGTCAACAAGCCATAAAATATACCTCAGTTATTACCAACTAAAACAAGTCACCCTTTTAAGCTGGGCTTTTTTCGAAGATTTGATTATCTTTGGGAAAGAACATTAAAGAAAGTAAGAACTAATAATGAGAAATCTCGAAGTTTTGTATCAAACAAGCTTTTAAGACAAGAAAGCGTGTCAGTACTAGGATGTACTCTATGGTATTAGATAATGGAACAAAACGAATACTGCAACCATTTCATTCAATCCATTTCGGAAATGGCATAATAAAATTAATTAAGATTATTTTTTGATAGAAGGCCGGACAATAATAAAACAAGCGCGAAATTTTAAGCAGCTTGGAAGTATTCTCCAAGAGCATAAAAAGTATATCAGCGACAGAATTGGTAATATTAAGAGAAAGGTAGAAAGACTGTTGGAGGACCAAGTAATGTAAAATCATAACATTCATAACATAGAAGTCTAACGGTGGAATCTCTCTCGTTGGATAACTCGACTTATAGAATAAAAACAAAACAAGATAGCTTATTATTACTTCTAAAGAGAAAAAAATACGCTAGTACCTAGACGTAGAATGATCTGACAAAGCTCTTTTACATCACTTTCTTGTTATAATGTTGATAAAAGAAAAATAAACACTCTAACAAACAATTTCAGATTTGCAGATTATTGTATTGGCTAATACTAACAGATAAAGAATAATTATCTTATAGAACAGCCTTATCGTATTAGGTCTATCTTTCATATAGCAAAATTCACAGATATCCAATATTTTTTAATCCTATATAAGTACTTTTTAATTCATACTGATTTCTTTATTAAATAAATAAGCCTGCAATTGAAAAACAAGAAGATATAGTTGTCGTCTTCTATTACTTCTACCCCAGTATTACAGAGACCTGTGCACAGCTGCAAAAGTGCAAAGTCGGCATGTTTTATTTTTGTTTATTTATTGTTTTGCTTGATATATCTATCTATCCACAGTATGACGTATCCTATTATACATTATTGTACAAAACAGCTTCAGGGTCAATAAAATAACTATATTACACAATTTTATTTTAGACAAACATTTTCTATTTCGTAGAAATATGTACTCTGGAAATCATTTACGCCAAACATCCAGCTGTGACAGCAACCGAGAACAACCATTTAATTTACTTCTATCTAATTTGCCTTTGGAATTGTAAGACACATATTTACTATTCAATAATGAAATGACTATGTCAATTTGTCCAAATTTTTTTAGAGAAAAGACACGTTTATATACAATACAATAAAAGTATAGTGTACCTTTCTTCATTGGGTTCTTGTTTTTAACATATTGATTAACATTTCAATTTGAAGTAGTTACATATATTAGTCACACTGTTTTTTTTGTTTACACGTACGGTTTTAAGGTTAATTGCGTTGTGTTTACATTTCGATACTGTTGAAATATTTTTTACTTGCTTTCTGCTTGAAATTAATCTCTAGATCGATATATTCGCTCGCTCTTCCGTGTAGGTATGTTTTTGAGGTATCAAATGAACCAATTTAATTGTTTATTTATATTATTATATCTTCTATATAATTTTGTATGCCCACGCTCAGCGGAAAGGCTTCTGACGGCTAAAACAAAACTTGTAAATATTTACGGATAAACAGTTATTAATTCAATTGAACATTACAACTGTGACAACACCTACCTATTATGCATTGACATAAACATGAAATATTGTAAAGATATACAATATGTATAAAGATTTTAGAAGTTGGTAGGTAGGTATATAATGTATATTCTATGAATGAGAATAATTCAACATTACAAATATAGGTAGCATCCTGAATTATATTTTTTACGTATAATAAGAAATAGAAATTATTGCAAATAAACGCTAATAAAAAAGACAAAGAAATACGAGGATTATAAGAATTACATTTTAATAGATAATTTGTTAAATTAATCCTTGCATAGATTTTCTGTGTTGAAATTCCTAAAAAACATATTTAAATACAATACACAAGCACACTCCTCAAACATGGATGAGATTATTTGACCAATCTTGGCTTGTAGAGCTGTGATATAAATCCATAAACAATTAAATAACTGAAGTGGGTTGACCTCAATTATCTGACGAATAACAAATTTCAGAAATACTTTGGTAGGCTCACTAATGCCTAATGTTATTTTATAGAATTACGGTATTAAAATTTTACATAAATAGGTGCAATAATTATGTCTGTACTCATCAAATGAAATTGTTTTAAGGTAGGTTGTTTAAGGCATTCTTGCCAATTTGATAGTTAACATTATAAGTAAAGCGTTTATTCATCCACATGTACATCATATTTTTTTAAGTCAAACGTAAGTATTTGCATCATTTAAAAAAGATGTGGATTTACATTATGAAAAATAAATGATATAAATGATGAAAATGATGGTGTATGGGTGAATTTGTCTCTAAGGAAAGAATGAAAAACATGGTGTCCCAATTTTTCACGAGATATGGAGCAGAGAGCATCTATACAACCCATCGTTTGTCAGTGTTGGGCCATACCGAAATAAACTGCTTGAAGTTCACAACAGACCCCAAAAAATACGAAAATAGATTTTGACATAACGAAAATTCCCGGATTTAAATACCTAACCTCCCACAACTCCTAGAAGCGCTTTGTAAATGTACACAGTACGTACACACCACCGCTGGAGGCATAACTGACAGATAACAATGAATACTTCAAAACACATGGACGAAAAGGCAAAGGAACACGGCGGCAAAACTGGAAAGAAAAGATGTTTTCGGAGAAACCATTGTTGATTTCGTCTAATTCTGTACTGCAGTAATAACTCCGACTGTAGTTAGTCGGAAATAATAAAAAAAAATTGCTGGCATTCGACCATACAGACGTCACACAAATATCTTTGTATGTGTTGGATATGCGTGGATATACCGAGTCAAGAATCCGCGAGGGGATAAGGGAGAGCAACTACGAGACAGACAACGTATGACGCCAAAGTGATAGTCAACACGGCGCCAAAGTACAATACCGTGCAAAAAATTGCTCAAGTGGAATTTCACAAAAATTTTAATTAATATGCAAGATTAAAATAGCAGGGTATAGAGTGACAGCTTAAATTAAATGCGCAATGTTTAATTATCAGTTATAATAAACAATAACAATAAAATTGGGTTACTTACGATCAGTGCAGGAAACGAGGATTCATCCACGATTCCACTGTTTACGCATTGTTTACATTATGTAAAAACGTTGGCACTCATTCGCACGCGTTCAATCCTTTAATTACTCGACAAAAATGAACATAATGCACGGTGCACAGTTATAGCACGATTTTATCGAGATTATACAAATATATATTTTTATATATACATATAGGAATATTGTAAAAACAGATAGTAAAAGTGAAATATGTACACATTAGTTGGCACTTGTTTTTTTTTCGTCTCTGGTCTTAATTATTATTTTGTTAAAAAGAAGAGAAAGAAACGTATCACTTTCTGATCACACAGCGTTATTTAGTGTGGAGTTTTCGCACTTATCTCGTCTAGTTGAGGATATTGTATGTTGGATATTTTTTATCGAGATAAATCTAAAGATACTGCGTGCACAACACACACTAAAATATGATATGCTGGCTAGCACGGCGCCATGTTTACTTGTCCACCCGTCTCTTTCCCGCAAACCGAATGACTAACGCCTATCGTCTCACTCATTTGCCACTGGCGGCGATACTGGGTAATTCGCTTATCTTGTTTCTTTCTACCATGTTGGAATCGCCCTACGTCCTTCACTCTCTTTCACGTACACTTACTTATTATTCCACCTCTTTCCAAGAAAACTTTCAAACCTGTTTGTTCGACTGTCTCTGTCTGCCGTTGGATTCACCTTAGCCGTTTCTTGTGTATAAATGTGTGCATGTGTATGAGTGTAAAAAATGCCGTGAATGTTATCTCTTTCTAAACACATGTCGCGTCTCTTTCCATCTCGAAAACTTGCGGGTTCAAAGTCCACGGGCGTGTAATTTTTTTCCTTCTCGTTCGAAATTTCAGGTTCGCATATGTTGCGCGCCCGTACAATCTATTCCTCTCTGGCTCAGCGACTGCTTTAGAACTGCGTTAGGAGACTATTACAACTCGAAATCTGGCTTACGTGAATATTGATGACAGATGATGTTTTTTTTGGACGATTTAGATATCAAATTATCGGTTGCTCTGTTCACATATACACAAAGATACCAATGCTATCACTGTCTAAATATAGACGTATATGTTAACAACATTGCCATACGGACTGGTTAAAACTTTGCGGAAAGCTCCGGCGATTGCGTTGAACAGTGGCTTCTTGATTGAACAACACTGATAGTTTGACGGGTTCTAAATACAGTGTGTTCGAAATAGACAACATTGCAAGAATACCTACATTTTATAGTTGCAAATATTTACATAAGTTTTTTGGTATTGATATACTGATATACATATACAAATGTAATGTTTATCTAGAGGAATGACATAAATACACATGTATGTATTAATTAACTACTTATATTTAAGTATCTTTTATTTCTGCGAGCAACTAATGTAATTTTAACTGAATTTGGTTTATAGTTACTGATAGAATTACTTTTAATCTTGGTGAAAAACATTGGCACGTACCTATACATATAACAATAATATAATAATTTCAAATATAAAACATTTAAATCTGTTTCTTCCAAATGAAATGATGTTTACAATAACACAATAAAAGTGGGCATTTATTAAGTTAATTATAGTTTAATTTACATTGAACAAAATTTTAATAATTAATCTAGTCTGTTCGCCGAATAGATGGAAAATACAATTTTTTTTACCGAATTTACATTCCTATACCTACTTTACAAATTTTCCTACATTTTCCAATTTCATCAATATTGGCAACTAACTGATTTTCGATAAGAGTAAAGAACTTACTTTTGGTGGAATTTTTGAAAAACTTTAGTTATAAATTAGGTCTCAAATTCACTTTTGAGTATTTTATATGTATACTAATTACAGTATTATTTTAATTAATATTAGTTAAAAATAATGACGGCGTTATTTCAACCAGTTTTATTAGAAATATTAATATCGAATGTTATATGAAACTTCGTTTACACTTCGCCTGTGAATCATTGTCGACAGTAGATTTACAGCGTTCGCTTGTACTTCACAAATCGAAAATTCTATTCGTCGATCACAATGCATAGATGTAGTAAAACTATTACGTCATGGATATTCATGACGAACGTTGATTGTTTCGTGAGTTTTAGATAGATATTTATACATATACTGGGTAACCCAGGTTTTCGGAATATTTTTGGGATTTTTAAAAATATGTGCGGTGTTATACCACATTTTAAAACTAAAATCAATTATTTTGCACAAGATAAGAAACCCAAACTTAATGTGGATTCTTATAAAAAAAACATACTTAAATTTTATCATTCTTTAAATAATTTTATAATAACAGTATAACATGCTTATAAATCCCTACAATTCGTCAAAGACGCAAAGATCAGAAATTGAAAAACGAGATGTAAATTGTTCCAACTAATATCCAAGCGAGCCTTTCATATGGGGGTCCACTGCCTAATCGCTTCGTCACTGCACATGTGAGTATCAAATCTAATTGGTGGAACCTTTGCTGCCTGCACTCTTTGTTCCCCGCGACAGTCCGGCGACGTTCGATGATTTAAGCTAGTCCGTGTGCACATGTAATGTGTGCACTTCGGTCGGAGGTTGGGTTATTTTGATTCCACGAATTGCAAGAATGGCGGACTTTTCAAATGATAGTGTTAGTGTTAGCGTGCAATATTTAAAGACTATTAAATGTTCTTCGTTCTCACTAGAAGACAAAATAAAAATCAAAAGTGTCGGTCGTCCAAAACCAACTCTGATATTTACGAATGTTACCAAATGCAAAAATCGTGATTATAAATGAACTTTTAAAATAGAAACTTACGAAAAAACTGACTGGTTGTGCGGGTGTGGTGTTAGTAATAGTTTTTACTGTTTTCCTTGTTTATTATTTGGAAGTGATGAGGCATCAGAATGGACAAAATCTGGCGTTAAAGATTTAGTACATTTAACAGACAAAATTAAAAATCATCAACATTCACAGCCACATATATCTGCTAAATTAGGATTTAATTTATAGGGAAACCAAATTTTTTGCCAACAACACTTTCTTTTATTCTAAGGTTGTGCACACCCAAAGTATTAAACCACGAGCCACCACTGCTTAATGTGCAATAAATGTTCAAGTAAAATTATAAAAAGAAACGATCAGTAAATAATTAAAAAAGTGTGCTCAGTATTCTAAATATCCAATCAAAAGGTACCCAGTAATTTTAACTTTTAATGTAATTAAAAATATTTCGTTATTTCTAATATATCTGAAAATCTGAAAAGACTCCAAATAAATGCAAGAAATCTAAAAATATGTTAAATACATATTTATTATATTTGAAAGGTGAAACAAGATGAGGAACAATTAAGCAATTCATTCTCAACTTGGTGTTTCAGGTTATTAGGTATATAGATATGTTTATAAAACATGCTGCTTTAGTACACTCACGCAGCAAGATTTATATGTAATTAATAAATAGTTCCAATATAGATGTTATTTATATATGTCATGCAATGACATAACATGTTTAACTGTTATGGAACTTAAAATAAATAAAAGTACAGTTGTTTTATTTTACAATACACTTCTTTCATATCGAGGATTTGTAGCATTTATATCTGTCAATAAAATGTCTGGCCCGGCCTGTCTAATACAAAAGTCAGACCCACCGGAACCCAGTGGAAGTACCTATACCAAGGTTATTACAAAGTTGGGCATCTACTAAAACTGAACCAGAAATCATGGTACTTTGATTTCTCGTTGAGTTGGGGTGTTGCGCATACAAAATGCTCCAATTACTTCAAAGCATTTTGCTTTTCTCAGTTAACGTATTTTAGTTTGTTTTTGTATTAATATTGGATTTAGTGTTGCGGTAATGACGTTTTTAATACAAACATTAAATATTTATTGTTTTACTCGCCTTTATTGGTGGTTCTTATTCTTTAGAAGTGAACATAACGCATTCTATAGTGACTGTTATTGAAACTTGTTTTATTATTTTAATAAAATTTCTATCTCTAAGATTTGCGATATTTCACTTTTATTTCTTTTCTTATATAAGGGATTAATATTATTTATTTCCCAGATGAATGGAAATTTTAATATATGAAAGAAAAATTAAAAATAGCTAGGCTAACCTAATAAATATGTATATCTTTCTAAAAAATAACTAGCAAGACAATCGTATCAAGTAACCAAATTCATGAAATGCTGACTGTATGGAATATGAGTCTATGAGTGTATAGTTTACATTTTAATAAACAGAAATCACCACGCAAAATCATTTGGTGAAGCACCGGATTTGCATTTCGACAGACAACATTGCCTTCTTTTAACGGTAAAATGTTTTGTAGAAGACGAAGTCGAAGAGGTTTTTCGGATTTTGTTCTATCACTAGAAAAGGTGACTTGGTTTACCAAAATGCACATACGATGCTTAAGCAAATATTTTCTCTGATGATATTGTGCTAAAACAATTTTTGTTTAATAAACTGCAAACCTAATTCATCTTAATATCCATAGTTTCTTTAACCTGCTTTTTTTCAACTAATTTTTCTTCGATATCCAAAAGCACAAGTCTTACAAGTATTTCAATTGCCTGTCAATTAGTCGTTGTGTTTGACGTTTTCCATCTCACACCTATTTTCACCTTCTGCGGTCTCACTTTACAACTTCCCAAAATTTGTCTAAATAAGAGCAATTAAACTTTTAGGTACAGTCAAGGTAGGTAATTTTGAAATACCCTGATAAACATCGGAGAAGTTCTAGGCGAATCTCTCAGCAAAGAAAACATTTATTATGAAGAGAGAAAAAAGCGTACAATTTTCAAAAAAAAAGATATGTACCTATCATATACTTTTACACATGATTACTAACTTATACATATATATGAGAGTCACTGTATATGTGTGTATTGCGTCTACGCTGCTGTACAATGTAAACGACTCTCCCTTCTTTGTCCACTGTACCGGAATTTCCTTTAGCCGTGCCTCTCACTCGAGCGCGTGGGCATTCTATCGGAATCTCCTATTCTGCGTCTCTATTACAAGCCGCACACTTGTCCTTGTTTTACATAACAGGTTATAGCCGTTGTTCTCTTGCTCGTGGAATCTCCCGTTTCGTCCTTGTCTGCGCGGTTGCGCCCTGTTCCATTCTTAACCGGTTCAACACCTTTAAATATGAATGGAACCAGCGGCGACTGAAGGAAAAACGCAACGTTGCTTGATCAACGTCAAAAGTGCGACTGTGTTTAGGTACTTTCCGACATGGTCTGTTCTGTTATTTTGCAATGCTAGGCATCAACGACAATAATGTTAATATTGCAAGTTTTGCAAGGATGATGGGTGCAGTTCCAGCACACGTTAACACTTTTAGAAAGCCTCAATGAATATTCACTTACTTGAGTAATTGTGTTTTTTAAATGTTGTGTTTTACAGACACAGTACATTTACAGTGTATTTGAACACAACATACGGGGTCCTGTAGATTAAACATTGCTACTAATTCCTTTATTTTCAAACGTCGATCATTTAAGACGAGGTTCTCATGCTTTTTTGACAAACAAAATGTTTGAAATATGTCAAGAGTCAATTAAATTATATGAAAATGTTTGATGTATACCAGTAAAACAAAATGTTTACCCAACACATTTAAACACCTCTCTGGGCAAATTATTAATTGATAAATTTATTTGTAAGTAATTGTAAATGCCAGATTAATGTATAATTCAGTATTACAGACATTTTGTTTCATTTTCTATGATACTCGAATATGTATGTATTCGATAAGCATATCTTTACGACCAACATGCAGAGAAAAAATGGGTCTGCTTAAGACCACACGGCAGAAGTGAAAACTTCATCAAGGCGAGGTTAATAATACGAGCCGACTTTACCCGAACGAGCGTTATAATACAAAGCCGAGCGTGAAACGGTTGCCGAGCGAGTATAGCAGAGACGCGTTAACTATATCTCTCTCGCTCCCTTAGTCGACTCGAGCCGACTTTACCCGAACGAGCGTTACATAGCCGAGCGTGACGGCTCAGTCTCGTTCAGTGCCCACAATCAACGCGCCCATAGAAGTTTTCACTTCAAAAACATTCCACATATTCACCTTGGTTCCCCAGCTGTATTTTCTAAACAAATGGGGTTACTTACTATAGGCATTTTCGCAAAATGTATAGCATTTAACTGACCCGATTAAACAGTACCTGCTGGTTATTTAAAACATTTCTGAACGCAATTTGCGGCCATGTATAGTAGCCTAACATAAACATAAGCTATATTCGTAGCTTAGATGGCTTAGATTCTGTACCAGCAAAATGAAATGAGAAATGAATACCACAGTGCATACTCCAACTCCAGATACTCGTAAAATAGTTTTACTAGCAGTTTGTTTGTACTTGAATTTGACGATGATACTTTAATATGTATAACACAACGCAAATAAGAAGGGAGTTTGCATTAAAAACTATAAAGTAGTTGTGGCAAAATACAATTTATCATGACTTTTTTTAAATTTGTTTCATATATATATATATAAAAAGAGTTTTGTGTATTAACACTAACGGTTTGTAAGGTTATATCCGGAGTAGGGAGTAAAACAACCTACACCAGTGGCGGCTGCTGCAGGCAGGGCAACGGGACACTGCCCCCTGTGACAAATTTCCCCATGACAAATTTCTTTTAACAGATAAATTAATTATAAATACCTAATTTGTATGTAATTTTTCTGATTTGTTTGATAACAAATAATATGTTTTCGGAAGTAACAGTACGTCTTTTCAGCGCGTTTAAAAATCGCAGTCTGACGTAGGCTCCAGGGCATCTCGCGCGACTGCCCTGTGAGGTCCCGTCTGTATTGGAAATCGAGCGATGAAACTGGCGCGGGTAGCGCGCAGATATACGTCAGCGGTGGGGCACTCGTCTATGGTGCCGCGTGGCTGTCCAGTATGTAATATATAGCGGTGAGTGTATGTTGTAATTTCTATCGATGCAAATGCAACTGTGAATTGCGTTAGTAACATAATTGAAATGATAGAAAATAACACACTGAGCTATGACATTAAGATAGAAAACTAATAAAACCGTGACGAGAAAATTCAACAGAAGCTCTTACAGTTTATCAGTGGGTGTAATGTGCAAAATTCTTTTTGAAGTGCAAACTTCTTTAGGCGGGTTGCGCTGATTGTAGACAGTGAACAAGACTGACTGCAACGCTCGGATATGTAACGCTCGTTCGGGTAAAGTCGGCTAAGGGGACAAGATAAATAAATATATCATATAGAGGTATTTAATTTCAATTAAATTGAAATTTAAATGAATAAGTAAATTCATGTTCCAGAACAGATTCGATCCCGAGCCGCACGGGTATGAAGTACTATGAATCTGACACGTTACCATCAGACCAAGCGCGGGACCGTAAGCGAGTATTTATAGCGTCTATCTATCTATACACATACGTCCGAACCGACCAAACGAAATGGCCGCTCGCGTAAATGTAATAAATGTGCGAATATGTTTTATTTAATACCTTACTGAATATTATACGCGTGTATTTCGTATTATTGAAAATTGACGTATGAAAGTGAAATTTTAGATACGGAGGTGTCTTAGGTCGCCGATCACCATTCCATAGTCAAAATGCCAAAAAAGAACAAAATGGCGGAAGATTTTTTTGAAAATTGATGTACGAATGTAAAATTTTAGATACGGGGGTGTCTTAGGTCGCCGATCACGATTCCAAAGTCAAAATGTCAAAAAAAAATGCCTGACGAGTTTTTTTGAAAATTGACGTATGGATGTGAAATTTTAGATACGGGGGTTTTGGGGGTCGCCGATCACAATTCCAAAGTCAAAATGTCAAAAAAACAACATGGCGGAAGAATTTTTTTAAAATCGAAGCATGAATGTGAAATTTTAGATACTGCGGTGTCTTAGGTCGCCGATCACGAATCTAAAGTCAAAATGTCAAAAAAAAAAAAAAATGGCGGACGAGTTTTTTGAAAATTGACGTATGAATGTGAAATTTTAGATACGGGGGTGTCTTAGATGGCCGATCACGAATCCAAAGTCAAAATGTCAAAAAAAACCAAATGGCGGAAAATTTTTTTGATAATTGACGTATGAATGTGAAATTTTAGATACGGGGATGGTTGAGGTTTACGTTTTATTTAATACGTTACTGAATATTATACGCGTGAGTACATGTGACAATGTAATAAATGTGCTAATACGTTTTATTAAATACTTTACTGAATATTATACGCGTGTATTTCGTATTATTAACCTCGCCTTAATAAAGTTTTCACTTCTGCTATGTGGTTTTAAGCACACTCATTCTTCTTGTTTCTATTTCGGTGCTATAAGTTCACTTTACGACACCCGGTTTGGTTTCAAAAGTATTACTTTATCGCACGCTAATTTTGTTGTTTTGACGTTGGTAACAAAAAAAAATGGAACCAAATTATATTTAAATGTCAAAATGTAAGCCTTTAATGTAACAAACATGTGCAAGAGAAGTTGTACAAAGAATAAAAAGCACACATGCTAACATTTTATTTACTAATTAACAATATAAATTGTTAAGCAGAGTTGATGATAAGTTTTCTGATGCTACTATTGAAATTCACTTCCAATGTTGAATAGTACAACTGTTATAGAAGTTTATTTTTGATAATATGTCGAGACTATGTTCGCGAAAGATTTTGTAAATTGTCTTCTGCTATTTTGCGAATCTCTGGGGGTGTGCAATTATTTATTTCGTCCTTTTTGTTGATAATTTGAAATAATTTACTGCATAAATCAGTCTGAATTTTAATCAGAATTTCATATAACACTGCCTATATTCAAATATTTAAAATGTTCGAACGAAACATCTCTCATTTTAAGCTTTTTTGAACTTTTAATAACCAAAATAGAAAAAATAGTATAAAATACACTTTTCATAACACATATTGCACACTTGTTCTTGTTCTCAACTTAAACGCCTGCGCAAAAATCGTGTGTTATGAAACTTGTAGTTTAATATACTATTTTTTGTATGTGTGCTTAATTAGGAATTCTCCACAAAGAGACCCTGTCTGGACTTCTACTGGTAGTAGGAATTTAAAACACTTTGGTAAGAAAGTAAAAAGACATAAAGTAAGTGAAAAACATCTTAGTAACATGATAGAATATTCAGTTTTGGGAAAGGTAAATACCTATAATGTGCCAGCTGAACACTGCATATAGATAGATTAAATATAATTCAGTACAATGAAAATGTCAGTAAAAACAGACATACTCTTGGAAAATTAATAGACTGCATTAAGTTTTGTGTCATGTTTGAAATCGCTTTAATGGGCCATGACGAAACAGTGCGAATCCGGGGATTTTTCGTGGATTGGTTAATTTATTGGTAGGAATTGACAGCACCCACAAGTCTAATAACAGAGTTTTTATGGGTTTGTCCAAAACCATTCAAAATAAATTGCTGGACAGTATCTACGAAGTTTCTCGCACTTTGATTCTAGACGAAATTAACAAAGCCCATTATATCGCTATACAAGCAGACGAGACGACAGATTCGGCTACATTTTCCCAGTTAGCTTTCATAGTTCGATACGAATTGGTAGTTTTGTATAATAGACCAGATTTTGGAACTGCTTCATCTGCTCTAACATTACTGTAATGTTTCTATGAAAATAAATTAACAACTACATTTGCCGAATCTGTGAAGCTATTGAAAATAATTTGCACCATACCAATGACAACAGCTGAAAGTGAACGGTGTTTTTCTACTTTGAAGAGAATAAAAACATTTTCTAGAAATACCATGCGGGAAAGCAGACTATATGCCTGAGCAATGTGTTCCATTGAAAAACAATTACTGACATCAACACCAAACTTCAATGAATTAGTAATTATTACAAATCGAGCTCTAAATACTTTTGTTCTGATAAATCTTTGTAGAACGCATAATTTACAAGATATTTGCAAAAAACTGCTATTAGATAAGAGTGAAAGTCCTACGTCCGTTGTTCGAATTTTGAAATATCTTTTATACAAAAAATATTCAAAACCTAGATATACTCTTAACATATATGTTTAAAAAGCATAACTTGCGAGATATTTGCAAAAAACCATATTTCTATAAAAGACTTACTTCTGGGAGGAATTTCAAAAAACTTTTTTTATTAAATGTTTTTCAAATTCACTATTTAGTACTGTAATGAAACAAGCCCACAGAAAAGCAGACATCCGGGAGACGACAAAAGAAAGGCAAATATTCGGAGCGACTGGTAACCAGTCGTAATGTAATAAATCATCCATTTATATATGTACTGCGAAGAGACAGAATGTCTCTTGGATGTTCTACAAACATCGAGAAGAACACTAGCGTTTATCTGGTGTGTTCCAGATGTTTCGAACGAGTATATAAAGGCAGTTGCACCGATGGATGAGTAATTCCGGAATAAGAAAGTCCTTAAGTACTCGTCGCGCGGAACAGACTAAAGTAAAAATAAATATAAGAAATAAATAAATAGTTCCTTGCGTGGTACGGTGTTATATAAATAGAAGTGATATAAATACGGCAGTGTTACATAAATATTAGTAATAGAAATAAATACCTGTGTTAATTTAAATCGTGTGCGATACATTAGTTTTATATTTTTAT
The DNA here is from genome assembly GCA_963170755.1 of Amphimallon solstitiale. Lineage (NCBI taxonomy): Eukaryota > Metazoa > Arthropoda > Insecta > Coleoptera > Scarabaeidae > Amphimallon > Amphimallon solstitiale. The sequence goes on along the minus strand of OY720676.1, from coordinate 136,622,188 downwards.
ATTGTAATTAATTTTACGTTTGTGAATATACAGACTGTTTTAAATAAATAAATTGCTCGAGTTGTTTATTGCGAACCCGAAAACGTTACAATTGGTGTCAGAAGTGGGATAAACAAAATAAGTGCAAAAAAAAATAAATAAATGGCTACCAAACGTTTGGAAGAATTAAAGGTCTCCGAGTTAAGAGCAGAATTGGCAGAAAGGGACGCAGATACGCCTGGAAAAAAACAATTCTCCAAGATCGGCTTCGTGACCCTTTAATAAATGAAGGTGAGGATCCCGAGAAATATTTGTTTCAAGTACAGACTGATTCAAGCTTAATTATGGAGACTCTAAAAGAAATTGCAAATAATTTCAAACAAGTCGAGACTATTATGGAGACTCTAAAAAATGAAATTGCAAATAATTCAAAACAATTTGAGAATACTATGGAGACTCTAAAAGATGAAATGGCAAAACAATTCGAGACTAATATGAAGACTCTAAAAGATGAAACTGCAAAGCATTCAAAACAACTCGAGACTACTTTTAAGGAAGACATTCAAAAGAATTCATCGAATGGGGGACAGGAATTTTCTGGGGCCATCGAAGCCGTAGAACAGGAAGTTGAGGAGCGCGTGTTCGGAATGGGGGACGAGTTTGGGGTTCAGCTTCAGTTGCCAGCGATGAACGACTGCGGTCCCCATGATACCTCAAGCGTAAGCCTGGAGATCTCCCGAACAGCAAAGGCAAAGGTAAAACCTCCCACCTTCGACCTTACGTCCGGAAGAGTGTCAAGACTACCTTAAATTAATCAAGCGTCTTGAGATAAAGTATAGGCATGCACACCTGGGACAGGTAGTCCGACGATTAGTGAATCAGGTGCTACCAAAGAGAAGAACGCTCCGATGCTGGAATTGGAAATGGAAATGGGCCATGTGCATAGTAAATGCGGAAGGAGCCCAAGAAAACCATAGCGGAGCAGCGAAAACTGAAACGGGTCGATGAGAAGAGGCAATCGTCGACCCAGTATCGTAGAGCCTCAAAATCAATAGCGCGAATTGCATCTCTGCAACACCAAAACACTGATGCTGTTGCAAGGAGACCACGTCCAGAAGACTGCAGGCATGGCAACCGACTAGAGGGGGGATCGGCCAACACATTCAGAACTACCGTGCTTGACGATCAGTGGCAACCTGACAATTTGCGGATCGATCTAGAAGCTGATAAAGACCTTGGTTCATTGATGGTTTAGAAAGGTACTGGTCGCGGACCGGCTTGTCAAGAAGTAGCTGCTCGTTCACAGGGACTGGAATCCTACTGGGCTCAATGGGACTCTCTGAAGGTGGAGGATGGCCTACTCAAGCGTGTTGTGGAGAACCCAAATGGAGAAGACTACGTCAGCGGACCCAGGCGAAGGTTGGAGGAAGCCCACGAGCAAGTACGCCATCACACTCAGGATGCCAGCGACAGGACGAAGGATCGTTACGACGTGCAAGCCGAGAGAGGTGGTTACCGAGAAGGAGACCTTGTTTGGTTGTATAATCCTCAACGTCGCCGAGGCCTGTCCCCAAAGCTCCAACAACACTGGGAGGGACCATGTGAAGTAAAGCGAATAAATGACGTGGTTTATCGCATAAGACTAACACCCCATAGTGAGCCAGGGGTGGTGCGTTTCAACCAATTGGCCCCATACCATGGACGTGACAGCGGTGAAGTGGCGGATGTGCGACAAATTACCGGAAAACCTAGAGAGCCAACTTATGGGAATCCCTTGTCGATTTACGAGGACGAGCACTCGAGCAAAATATCAGGAGGCTGGCAATTACGAAGCTGGGCTGCGGATTAGACCGTTTGGAATGGAGAACCGTAAGAAACATGCTGGAGGTGGTGTTTCGGCATACTGGTATGGAAATAGTCGTATGCAGCTATCGGCCCAATCAGTACATTTGTATTCTTTAGAGATTTGTTTAAACTGAAGTGGACTACTACTTCCGGTATACAGATTTCACTAAAAATCTAATCAGTTCTCGACAAGGGGATGATTATATTCGTAAATATATTATTGATAAAATTAGCCGTTTGGCTGCTATCGTGGTAAGAGAGAGAGACCCCTTTTTCGGTATTAGGAGACTTTAAATGTGGACATCTGCAAAAATCTCAAGGTCGAAATTTTTCGTTATTACAATACCTCCATATACTACGTATAAGTAAGTAAAAGTTTAAGCGAATGTTTCGCACATTGCTTCCTAAACAGATAGTAAAAGTATGAAAGTATTGAAACCTTGATTTTGAATAATATTTGTATAAAAAGAAATTCAAAATTCGGACCGGATATACCACTTTCCCTCTTATCTAATAGCAATTCTATATAATATCCCGTAAATTATGCATTCTATACAGATGTATTAAGAATATAAAAGTATTTAGTTGAGTTGGATTTGAAGTAATTTTGTATAACAAAAATTCCAAAATTAGGATCGGAAGTACATACATATGTTTAGGAAAGTCGTATGGGGGCCACACGTCATCTCTTATACTACATATGAGACAGTAAGAAGTAAGATGTGGGCACCACATAACTTTCTTATACGTGTTTGCGATCCGACTTTATTATACAAAAGATGCTCCAAATTCCTTTTAACTTTTTTATGCTCTTAATATACCTGTGAGTAAAAGTATAATATGACTGAAAGTAAAAAGAATGGATATGAAAAGCCCACGAATTAATTCATGGCAGAGTTTGTAAGGTAAACACTGAGTCATTAGTAGCCGCTTCTTCGATTGCTCTTTTGTGTTTTAAATAAAAGAAAAAACAATTAGTGGAAGATCTATGGTTGCTTGTGGCGCATATTGTAAAGATACTTTAAGCTCTGACGCACTTCCGGTTTCCCCGGAAATGCAGGCAACTTAATTTTTTTAAATGACTCGCCCTATATATTTTTGGATTTTCTTGTACTGCTTTAAATTGTCTGTTCAACTGTTTTTACTTTTTCAAAATTGAGCCAATAGTTTTCGAGTTATTAATTTTTTTTGAAAATATTTGACCAAAACACGTGTTCAGAAAAAAATCATTTTCACATTGTCTTTAAAAGTAAAAACATTAACTTTGATGGTACTTGTAGCCAAGAAAATTCTGCATGATTTGGTAAAGTTGCACTCCACAATACCTCAAAAAACTTTGTTTTTTCAAAGCCTACTTTCTGAAATTTTCACATACCAAATACTTATATTTTTTAAAAAGAACACCCAGTATTTTATTGAGGCATTTTGTTCCTTTTTTTATTCTCTTTCATTTTTGTTAACAATGTCCTATACCTATCTTTTGTAATTTTTGAGATAATCACTATAGGAGCAATTAGCGGTCAATGAAAGAACTACGGGCGCTGTTCTATGCACCCAAATATTCGTCCAATAAAGGCTGGAATGCGGCTGACTGCCTGAGTCAACTGTTAAAGAAAGTCGGTATACATTTATGTCAAACTTATAAAAGCATCGCTATTAGTTATCATCCAAAGGAATTATTCTTATGAAGAGTTAATAGATATGATTGACGTTTTGGGTAAATCTAAAAGAAACTCTTTGCTAGCATCCAGACTTTATGCACAGCAATCCATGGTAGAAATCAACCAAAGCCAGAAACTTTCGAAAGTATAAAGTGGACGGTTTGAATGAACAGTAAGTATTGGATATGAAAGAAAGAGCGGAAAAAGCAATAACTGATGAGGATAAGACGTTTATGCTACTTGCGAGTGTAGTCGAACACCCCCATACTAGTACTACAAAAATTAGTCGTCAGTTAGATGTAAGTCATATTTGAGAATCCAGAATAATTAGGAAATATGAAATTTACACGTGGCATATTCATACACAGTGTTAGATGAAAGAAATTTTCAGAATCGCTTGCATTTTTGTCAACTGGCAGCAGATAAATTATCCTGGCTTTCTCAATTTTTTGTTGTTTACCAACGAAGCCACCTTCTATTAAAGTGAATACGTTCATCGTCACACATTTCCGTTATTATAACACAAAACCCCCAACTTTATCACGCCTGTAAACTTTCAAAATCGTTGGTCATTAAAACTATGGGGAGGAATAGTGGGTAGTTACATAATTGGACCTTACTTCTTTGATGAAAATGTTAATGGAGGAGAGTATCTTCGCTATCTACGGACGGATTTTCAAAACATTTTGAAGACATCTTCAAATGTGTCAGTAAACATAGCCTTTATTTTATTTCGATGTTAACCAACAGTGTCAAAAATGATATACTGTAACTGGACATTGCCGGAATTAAAAAATTGAAATGCGATGCTCTTCATTCTGTAAAGTTATTCCTTTTGGGATAGTTGGATTTAACATTTACTTTGTTTGAAAGTTGACTAAGGAAGTCGGGCGCCATTCCTGCCTTCCATCGGTTGAACGAATGTTTTGGTGCATAGAACAACAGTGCCGGTAGTCCTTTAATTGACCGCTAATTGCTCCTATAGTAATTATCTCAAAAATTACAAAAGATAGGTATAGGACATTGTTAACAAAAATGAAAGAGAATAAAAAAGGAATAAAAAGCGTCAACAAAATACTGGGTGTTCCATTAAAAAAAAATAAGTTTTTGATATGTGAAAATTTCAGGAAGTAGGCTTTGAAAAAGCAAAGTTTTTTGAGATATTGTCGAGTGCAACTTTACCAAATGATGCAGAATTTTCTTGGCTACAAGCACCACCAAAGTTAATGTTTTTACTTTTAAAAACAATGTGAAAATGATTTTTTTCTAAACACGTGCTTTGGTCAAATATTTTCAAAAAAAATTAATAACTCAAAAACTATTGGCTCAATTTTGAAAAGGAAAAAATAGATGAACAGACAATTTAAAGCAGTACAAGAAAAGCCAAAAATATATAGGGTGAGTCATTTAAAAAAAATAAGTTCCGTGCATTTCCGGTGAGGCCGGAAGTGCGCCAGAGCTTAAAGTATTTTTACAATATGCGCCACAAGCAACCATGGATCTTCCACTAATTGTTTTTTCTTTTATTTAAAACACAAAAGAGCAATCGAAGAAGCGGCTACTAATGACTCACCCTGTAGTTTAATGAGTTACTTTTTATTTAATGGAACCCGTTTCGGTACAATTTTTGTTTTACTTTTTTGGTTACTATTGTTTAGCTCGTTCATGAGTTTTCATGCTTTACTTACTTTTCCCTCGTTAGAAAGGAAACACTGTTGCATTGTATTTCAAAACGCAAAAGGAGTGCGAGACATGTACTGCTCTCTGACCGAACAGGTTTATGCATACGAGCAGAAACTCAAATGGTAAATTAAATTGTTTTTATATTCAAAACTTTATTACTAAATGTCTAGCGCTACATTACCAATAAGTAGGCGAAAGACGTCTTATGGCAGCTCTAAAGCTAATAAATTAGCATTTTATTATATTATCTACATAGGCGTGCAGTCATGGGCAGTAAAAAGTAAACGAGTACTGAGTGTTTTGCGATATTTTCGCTAGATTGTTACGGACTTCTAAAAAATACGGAATGGCATGATGTCTCTTCCCCAAGAGTCTTTTATACCTACCGAATACGGATATACTTTTTATGATTTCTTGAAAGCTGCTCTATTCTCGAGAACGGCGAAGTTTATCTAAAAGAAGCAACTAACTGGACTAAACTAGAAAAGTGCTCGACTCTCTCAAATGCAATACAGATTACCCCTATAAATTATACAGGGTTACATGAACTCTACAATGACGTCGATAATCACGTACGGCACAAGTGTGTAGGCGAACACGGCCAAGCAAGTTAAATCGAGACATAGGATTAATGGAGCACAAAGAGATATTCTGGTCAGACTCACAGGTGCGTACCGTACAACATCCTCTGACGCCCTGCAGGTAGTCACAGGAATGCTGTCCATGGATCTGGAAGTAATGCGAAGAGCTAGATTATACTGGTGGAGGAGCCGAACAAATTGAGGGCTTGCTGGGTCATAGACCATGGTCTATGACTCAGCAAGCAATAAGTTTATATGCTTTACGTGCACGTAAAGCATATAAACAAACTTATTGTTGACATGTGGCAGCTGTGGTGGTCTCAATCAATCAAGGGAAGGCGAACATTTGCTTTCCTTCCAAACATAGAAGAACGCTTACAGTTGGTGCACGTTGTTCCATCCAAAAGACTTATACATTTTTTTAACTGGACATGTGCCGTATGTACAATATCGTTTGGAGGGAAGACTAGCACAATCCGATCAGTGTGCATCTGGAGACAATGGCTCGCCGGAACACGTTCTGCTGCGCTGTCCACTGCTGGATGGCGTTGCTTCCGATGATAGGCGGATGATTGAAAATCTGAACTTCTCTGAAGTAGTGCGTGCTCCGATCACCTTTTAAATTCTAAACAGATTGGCAAATAAGATAACAAACACTCTCTCAGAACGATATGTACAGCAACCAATCGTTCATCTCCAACTATAACCTGATCACATGTTTTTTTTTTAGTTCATAAGTAGTTTTCTTAAGTTACGTTAGTATTTACCTGGTTAGCGCCTTTTTAGTAGTAATTTTGTTAATTTCCCTTGTATTATACTATGTTTCAAGCTGAAAAAATAACAATTACAAAATGTAGTCAGCCGGCCTTTGTAAGTATTTGCAAGGTAACAAACAGGCTATACATGTAAAAGTAAATGAAATAAATATAATAATAATACCTAGCATAAGTAGCTAGTCACTTCTTCGAAGGCCAAATTATATATTAGAAAATACAGACTATGTTCGCTGGTGAAAAATTATAAAAATTAAGTTTTTAATTTTGGTCGTATCGTTAAATTATATTTATACTAATTTAAAAAAGTTGATAGAAAATTCTACTTGATAACAAATTTGCTTTAATTAATTTGTAATATATAATAAATTTTCGATGACAAGCAGCATTTATTTATCTTCTCTCACCAGAAAACGATCATTTTAAAATATAAATCGGATATTTTTAAAAATACCTTATTTATATTTTTCAAAATTGTAAATATTTACATATGGAAATAAAAACTGTCCTATTTATTTTATTAAAAACGACGTTGCAGTCACTATAAGTAGTTTCTAGCCTGACTTACATTGTAACTTGTCAGTCGTTTACTTTTCATTGCACATAACCGTACCATAATATGAGCAAACATAACCAAGAAATTTTATATCAACATCTTAATGTTGAATTTTATTGTCATTGCAAGCATATATGGAGCACTGAAGCTGTAATTCCATATCATGAATTTGATCATATCTATAGATATGAAGAGAGCAAACAAATTTAGAATTACGTAATAATGCAGATTTAACACACTTGAAACATGTCTCTATCCAGTAAATACGAATGACGAAGCAAGGTTTTGATAACGCTTCTTTCATAATTTATCACTGCAATTGTTACACTTATCTCTAGTTATTATATAATTTAGTTTATTTAACGACATTTAGATGGATATGTATTGTACATACATATCCATATATGTATATATATATATATTTTCGTGAACATCCGAAATATAATCGAAATCATACTGTATAAAACGCTATACAGTTGTCGGAGGTAATAATAATGTTGTACAACTGTATTACACGAATTGATTTCAGACAATGAACTGAATGTCACTATAACAAACTAGTATATATTAATATAAGAAAATCTAACACTTTAAATAATCACTAAGTGCTTTATACGAAATCTAAATTCACTTATTGGTCTATACAGTGAATAACTAAAATATCCATACAGAAAAAGGTCAGATTTCCAGTTTATACTTACATTGTAATAATCGGGGAAAGCAGTATTTTAAAATATTATTCCATGAAAACTTTGGATATACCACATGAGAAAATGAGGTGTGCGTATTACACGACTTTCGTATATCTACCTATATATGCGGTCCAAATCTTTTATACAAAACTTGTTACAAGAGTTTGCTTTTGAGATTGCTTTTATCATTGCGGAAAGCATGGTTTACAAGATATTTTTCAAACAACTGTTTCTTATTATAAAATTGCTCTCGAATTTACTTTTGAATAGTTTCATATTCCCTTATACATGTTTCTGAACTTAGTAGTTGATGAGATATTGATAAAATTTAATGTTTCAGTTAACTACAACTTTCAATATCACTGAAAATATAATCAGGCCTTTAGAGAACTATTATACTCCAAAATATAAAGTTTGGTATTGATAGCTTTAACCGTTTGGCCGCATTCATAGAGGCAAAAATTACTTTTTCGTTATCGCAAGAACTTCCGGACGTGTACATCTGCAAAAATCTTGAGGTCGAGCATTTTCATTATCACAATACTTGGAAAAGTATTTGAAATACACAGTGGTGAATAATAGTGTTGCAAAATTGAATATTTTTCATCTTGATGGTGGAAATATAAAAAGGTTTTAGTTTTCAAAATTAAGATTATTGAATATCAAAATGCATTTTCATAGTAAACAACTAAACAACAAATACTAAGTAGTCTTTGTCCTCGCGGTACTAATTTTAATAGGATTTTCTTGTATATTATGATTTTATTTTTGCTTTATAATGAGAAATATTAAAATAGGTTTTTGTTAAAAACATTGTGAAATTTTACCGATAAAGTAAACTAAATTACCGGTGAAAATATTCGCTGGACATAAACCAAGATGTTATATCATTTGCTAAGGTTAGCATTAAAAAAATATTTCTAAACAGATCTTTGGTATTTGTATAGATACTGCTTCTATTTAAGTTCCCGTCATTCAAAGTTTCAACATTTACTTGAGCATAACAGAAATGAAAAAATGTGTGAGGAAACCTGCGATTTATAAACAAAAAGAAAACAGTAATATTTTTAACTTTCCTTATATTTCTAAATCCTTCTTTTACCCTCTCATATATTATACAGACTTCCTCTTGCAATTTTTTTCCAGTATGTATCTTTGACAGTAATTTCCATAGTATCTCAGACATTTCTTTACATTCTATTGGGTATTGTACCAGAGTTACCAGAGCATAGTTAAAAATAAGGTGTGGTGGCCACCACACGACTTTCTTAAAAGTATGTGCGTTTCAAATTATACAAAAGTTGTTCTAAATTAAATTTCAAATACCTTTATCTTCTGAAAAAATAAACCTGTGAGTAAGTAAATGTGTTATTTCGGGTCCAATTTTGAGATTTTTTTTACAAAAATTGTTCTTATAAACTTCTATTCGTAATAAGTCTCTATAAAATTCATACTTTGCAATATATTAGCAAAGAAAGTGGCACTCGATTAGAGTAAAAGTATTACTTCCGGTCCGAACTTTGAAATTTCTTTTATATAAAAATTACTTCAAATCTAGCCTAAATACTTTTGTACTCTTGATAAATATATATATAGAATGCATAATTTACGAGATATTTGCAAAAATCGGTATTCGGTTAATAGTAAAAGTAGTATTTCCGATCCGAATTATGATTTTTTTCTGGGCATAATGTATCTGCCCAAAAAACATGGCTTGCGAGATATTTGCAAAAAACTGATTTTAGATAAGAGTAAAAGACCTACTTCCGGTAGGAATTTCGAAAACCTTTTTCCACAAAATTATTCTCATATTCACTTTCGAGTACTTTTGAATTCTTTGTAAATTTGTTTAAACTTCGTAATTGACAAAATATTGGTAACTGTCGATTTTTTCACTACTTCCGGTCTACCAATTTTACTGAAAATCTTATCAGAATTTCAGTAAAAGAAGGAGATTATACTCGTAAATATAAAATTTGGAAACGATCGCTTTAGCCGTTTGACGGTTATCGTTGTCACACAAGCACACATACTTTTTTAAAACCACTTTTTCTGTATCAGGGGTCTTCAAAACGTGGACATCTGCAAAAATCTAGAGGTCGAAAATTTTCGTCAACACAACACATTCTCAGACAAAGTTGGCAAGAAAAGGTGATAATATTGTAGCATAGCAATGAACTCAATAAAGGTTATCATTACTGTGCTTATCATAGACAGCACTAAAATAAAAGTGATCATTGAGTAAGGGGATGGGCAATGTGCATAGTGGTACTCTTTTGCAAATGCTTCCTAGCCCTAACTTAGACAGAAATCTCTCCATTTGGTATTTGGACGTCCAATCAAACAAAACCGCTATAAAAATATAAATTTATGACTATGTCTCATTTTAAAATTTTGACAGATGGCGCTATAGGCTATACCAACTTAGAAATTTTAAATGGCAAAGGGGGTCGAGTGACCCCTCATTTGAAAGGTGTTTTTGGAAGATCTATTCAAAATTTAAGGTTTTTTCAAAAAAATCCTTCTAAAAAAACGCCGAATTTCACGAGTGGGAGAATTACATAATTGTTTAGCAATCGGCTGATTTTTTGCCAAAAAGTTGAGGGTGTTCATGTTGAACATTTAATTTAAAATCGGTGATGTGTTCGTTATTTCTTTTTTTCATTTTGAGTAGTTTTTTTATTCACTACCCACGAATTTCAGCGTTTCTGAACAAATAAAGGAAATTGTAAAATTTTAAAATGAGACATGGTCAAAAAGTTAGTATTTTTATAGTGGTTTTCGTTTTATTTTTGTTTCAACGCTTTTTTACACTTCCTTAGAAGATGCCGGGGGGGGGGGACTTTAGACCCTACTGTATATAAGACGATATAGAGCGAGTATTTAAATGGGATTTAGTCTTTTTGTGGTCAGCTGTTACGTTCCTATAATTCAAATACGTTTTGTTAGGATTGTGGAGTATTAAATACCATAGCGAAATATAACACTATAAAAGACGTATAAAATTCAAACCAAATCTTGAAAATTTCCTGTAACAGCTACACGTGCTGTTACTCGAAGAAATTATTTGCATGGGAAGAGTATTGGTATGTCTGTGCTTCAAGAAAAGGAAGGTGGCGATATATAATGGATTGACGCTGCTGCATCACACTCTTCAGATTTTCTGGCATGAGCAAAAAACAGTTTTTTGCAAATATCTCGCAAATTATGCATACTATATAGATTTACCTGAAGTACAAAAGTATTTAGAGCCCGAATTGGAATAATATTTGTTTATAAAAAATTTCAAAATTCGGACCGGATGTAACACTCTTATCGAAGAGCAGTTTTTGCGAATATCTCGCAAATTATGCCTTCTGAATAGATTTATTATAAGTGCAAAAGTATTTAGAGCTAAATTTGGAACAATTTTGGTATAAAAGAAATTTTAAAATTGTTACCGGGAATACTGTTTTTACTCTTATCAAATAGCAGTTTTTTTGCAAATATATAGCAAATTTTGCATTCTATACAGATTTATTAAGAACACGGTCGGTATTGATTTCTGTTGCGCTTTTTTCTTTTCCCTTCATTTGTTTTAACGGAAATGTCATGTTTGTAAAAGAATACTTCAGCAGCAAGACATTCTGAAATATCATTTATGAAAATGATGAATAATAATGATCCCAGGATTGAGCCTTCTGGGACATAACATTACCGACATCTCTTCACTCCATTACACCAATTTGCACTCTGTAGTATTTAGTGGTTTTATTTCAACTCCGTAACGTTTCAGTGTTTGCAATGATATATCATGATCTATTATATCAAAAAGCTTTACTCATGAATTTTTATACCAATTGCTTGCGATCATATAAAGCATGTAATGTTCATTATCCATGTTGCTTTGCAAGATAGTACACCACGCGGCTCACATAAGTGGAAGAATTTAGTAGATATTACCTGTTCAAACACCTTGATAGATTTGGCAATATGCAGAGTGATCTATCGTTATTCCATGTATTTCTATCACCATTTTTATATATTGGTAATACCTCAACTACTACAGGAAATACCCCTCATTTATTGCCCTATTTATAAACTAAATGCTAGTTTACTTTAGTAGCAACTTCTTTCAGAATATGTGAATGAATACAAATGTCATAGATAGCTCGTCTTATTTATTGATTATGCTCAGTATCGGAATTAACGTGAGGTTATTTTGTTTTTGTTTTTTTTCCATTAATTAGACTTATTGGTTATAAAGTCACTGAATAAATTTACCCCATTGTGATAGCCAATGCTACAAAAATATGCATTTAGTTTCTCTGCTGTTATATCTTTGTTTTTAGAGTAAAACCTATTTCAGAGGCCAAATAGAAAGATGCCATGAAATGTGTTGAAGAAATCAGACGCTGTGTTAGCACATATTGGTAGGTATAGTTTGCATTTTAGAAATTCTTTAAATATATTCATGTTTTTCAATTATACATACAAGCCATTACGATGGGTCTTATTATTGGACTTGATCGATTTGTAGGATTTGATACAGAAGCCAATGCTTTGTATGGTGACCTTTGATCTTTTAATGTTAGAAAATATAGTATCAAATATAGTATCAAGAATTGAGCCCGCCTCTTGTAGATTTCTTTAATAACATTTGTAAATTGGACGACTCAAAAATGTCAAGCACCAACATCGTGTCATTGTTTCACAAGAAATTAACATTGAAATCTCCCCTTATAAATATGTGTTTGTTGTTTTTATTTTCCAAATTGTATATTAATTTTTCTCTCAAAAAAATTCGCTGATAAGCTCGACCTAAATATTGAATTACTTTGTACAGGAATGTGGTTGCCTCTTCATTCTAGCATTCAAACAAAATACTGGTACAAATTACATATTGTTGCGTTTTCGGGTTCGAAATAAACAACTCGTGCAATTTATTTATTTAAAACAGTCTGTATATTCACACACGTAAAATTAATTACAATATAAAAATATAAAACTAATCAAAATATAAAAATGTAAAATAAATGTAACGCACTTAAAACTACTATAAATGAATTAACACATGTATTTATTTCACTACTGTTATTTATGCAACACTGTACCGTATTTATATCACTTCTATTTATATTCCGTAATATTTATGTAACAACTACTCTCACTTATTTATGTTTACTCTTCGACTACCACTCAAGGAACTATTTATTTATGTTTATTTATTTATCTGCCTGTTCCGCACGAGACTATTGAATGAATCTCTTATTCCGGAATGACTCATCCATCGGTTCAACTGCTTTTATATACGCATACGAAACATCTGGAACACACCAGAAAAACGCTAGTGTTCTTCTCGATAGGCCGGGAAACATTCGAGAGACAGTCGAGACTCTTCGTCGCCTCGCAGTACATGTGATTTATTGCTTTACGACTTGTTTACCAGTCGCGCCGAATATGTGCCTTTCTTTTTTTTTTTGTAGACTGGTTTCGTTACAATATTTATCTACTTTTTTCAGTAGATAAACCTCATCTATGCATTATATATCAAGTAATGAAAACCACATTCAATCATTACTAAAATTGGTACTTCACATATATTATTTGGTTGAGAAACACTTGAAGTTGGTAAAGATTCTTCTATAATTATGGGTGAATAATAATGTATAATAATGGTTTTTATAATATACAAATATTGGTAATATCGAACCTTTGATATAGAGTTACAAAAACACGCAACAGGAATCATTTGGAAATAGATGTGTTGAATTAATTTGAAAAAGGACTATATTTGTATTTGCATAGGTACATATTTATGCACGTATTTTAAAATACTTTCGTCTGTTCGATAAATAGTGAAGGAGGTGCCAATTCAGGTAGATTCCTTACTCAAATATTTACAATATGATGTAAGCATTGGTCGACGAAGACGTAGTTGCTTGTGTCTTATACGCGTACATACAAAAAAAGGTAAATATCGAAGTTAATGCTTGGATGAACGAACAAATTGCAATCGACATGGCACAAAAAATACTTACATCATGAATTGTTAGTGATTCATTCGATTTCCACTTACGGCGGCGAATTCCTAGAAGTGACATCACCATAAACAAAATGATTCTGTAATTTATTAATTACGCGCCATACTCGAATCCTGCATACAATTTGCGTATTATTAGTATTAGGGACGGAGTAAATAGTCTAGTAACCTTCTATTATTTGAATTTAAATAAAACGTGATTGGCTTATTAATTTTGAGGCAAATAGACGCAACTTTTTTTTATAAACACTGAGGTCAATAGTTAACAAATATTTTATAAAAATAATGACAAATTAAAAGAAAAATTGGTTTAATATATTTTTTCCCTTGCAGTATATTTGTGAACCACACATTCTTGCATTTTAAGTTGTTTGCACAAGGTTTAATATGATCTTGTTGGAAGAGTACAAATTGTTTATTGTAGAACAAATACAAAAATATTAGGATTTTATAAGTTTTATTGCAATAATTCTTATAAGAAATAGAAATTAATCACAGTGGCGGCCCGTGATTTTTTGGGGCGGTCTGAGTGTTTAATATCAAAAATTAAGTACAGACAAAAAATAAACTCAATATGCTATTTAATTAACTTGTTTTAAAATAAAATCCATCCGCCGTTCCTTACGATCAGCAAAATGATTAATAACTCATTCATTGAAGTTTGGTGTTGATGTCAGTAATTGTTTTTCAATGGAACACATTGCTAAGGCACATAGTCTGCTTTCCTGCATGGTATTTCTAGAAAATGTTCTCTTCAAAGTAGAAAAACATCGTTCACTTGATTTTTTCTATTTTGCACGCCCCCAGAGATTCGCAAAATAGCAGAAGACAATTTACAAAATCTTTCGCCAACATAGTCTCGACATATTATCAAAAACAAACTTTTATAACAGTTGTACTATTCAACCTTGGAAGTAAATTACAATAGTAGCATCAGAAAACTTATCATCCAACTCTGCTTAACAATTTATATTGTTAATTAGTAAATAAAATGTTAGCATGTGTGCTTTTTATTCTTTGTACAACTTCTATTGCACATGTTTGTTACATTAAAGGCTTACATTTTGACATTCAAATATAATTTGGTTCCATTTTTTTTTGTTACCAACGTCAAAACAACAAAATTAGCGTGCGATAAAGAAATACTTTTCAAACCAAAACGGATGTCGTAAAGTGAACTTTATAGTACCGAAATAGAAAAAAGCATTTTGCACATTACACCTTCACAACCAGTCTGATAAACTGTAAAAGTTTCTGTTGAATTTTCTCGTCACGGTTTTATTAGTTTTCAAATTGTGATCTTCTAGTTTAATCAATAAATCTGGTCTAGGAAGACCTAGAATTTTAAATTCTGTCTTAATGTTACTAACGCAATTCATAGTTGCATTTGCACCGATAGAAATTACAACATACACTCACCGTTGTATATTACATACTGGACCGCCACCCGGACCCGGCACCATAGAGTAGTGCCCCGCCGCCAGTTCTATGGGTCGATTTCTAATGCAGTCGCGCGAGATACCCCGGAGCCTACGTCAGACTGCGATTTTTAAACGCGCTGAAAAGACGGACTGTTACTTCCGTAAACATATTATTTGTTATCAAACAAATCAGAAAAATTACATACAAATTAGGTATTTATAATTAATTTATCTGTTAAAAGAAATTTGTTACGGGGAAATTTGTCACGGGGGGGGGGGGGCAGTGCCGTTGCCCTCCCTGCAGCAGCCGCCACTGATTAATCATGTTATCATCTCCATGAATATCTAAAGGTTGACATGTTACTCGGTTCTTCTCTGAAAACAATTTTTAATTACTAGCAACACAGCAACATGTTTACCCATACCAATCTGAGGGCCGGTTTTTCAAACTCCGATTAAAATGACAGTTAGCCTGATCATTGATTAAAACACCGGTTAGTACAAATTTGCGTTTTTCCAACGGCGGTTAGTGCTAATCATTGATTAAGAACGTCGTTAATCGACCAAATTTTAATCGGTGTTTAAAGTACCTGATAAAATACTAAACAGTGATTAGGATTATTACACATGCGCATAACCTAGGTGATTTGAATTTTTGTTATTTGACGACTGTTATGTTTTCATATGCATTTCTTTGGTGTATTGTGAAAGTAGTACTTTTTCAAACTAATTATTTTCATTAGTGATATAGTATTGTATCCCTTCTCTCATAAATAAAATGAACAGTATAATTAAAACTATAAATAATATATAATTTATCTGCCATAAAAGAATGCATGTGTTTTTAGTTTAATACAGGTAGTAGAAGTGCAATTAATTGGCAGTTACGAATACGAAATTATATTTTCTAATGAGGACAAATCAGTGTTGAAAGGTTTTTAATTTCGCTGCAATTCTGGGAATTTATCTCAATTCGTGAGGATCCCAAATATTCTATGGAAATTTAATCTTGTATACCGTCTTTTTGTTCTTCTAATTGCATTTAAGAGCATCTTTTAATGTCATGCCAGACATGTCAATGCGTTTTGGCCAAATTAACAAAATCCACTACACGATTTAACTAATTTCATCGTATTTTGTATTGCAGCCTCATAAAATTCATAACAGGAAATCAAACCGTGCTGGTTTGATTGAAGTTGTTTATTTGGTAAAACATATACGAGTATGATTACATAAAGTGGTAACTATGTATTATTTATTATCAACTTCAGTGAACAAATATGTGATTACATAGTAATCATAGTTTGGTATTATAACTAGGGGGCGGACGTCCCAGGTTTAAACTACGACGGAGTTACAATGGAGCAAAGAAATAATGTAAACAACACACATTTACTGAATGGTATTATTCATATGGTGAACTGCAACATCTGTTGTTTACTTGAAAAGTTATCGAAAACGACAACAAGAAATGCCCATCAAAAAAGGAATTTATGAGTAAAATCCTTTCTTCATCGGCGTAGGTAGAAGCGCGAGGGGTTTCTCTCATTTAATAACTATGCATTATTTATTTTTGCACAGCTTCGGTACTGCTTAAATCAGAGGTCCCCAAACGTTTTTTTGTCTAGTAGACCACTTGTTTTTCGGTTTTGGGTAGGCTCCCTGCTTACCTGATATTGTTTTTTTGAAAATCCATCAACTCAAATGTGTTTTTGACAGCTGGTATAGTGCTACTCACTTTGAAAGATTTAAATTTCTAACTGTAGTGAAGTGTACTGTGTTGCGTTCGCTAATTGGTAACTTGGCGGACAGTTAACCAAAAATTTGTTGTGTGTGTATGAGACATTATCTCTATAATAATATAATATAATATTTCGCGCTCAGGTAAGTTTTAGCATGTTTATTAAAATGATATGGATCTCTCGGAAACTGATCAGTATATTCCGGGTGTTAAATAACGCCCACACGCATTTACTATAATTTGTATACCAATGCAAAACAGAAACGTTGAGAATAGAGCATTGATTTAATAGCTCATTATATACGAATTTATAAGCATTTAATTCTTTTCTGTTATACAGGATGGATGAAGAAAATCAAATCGATGACAAATTAAAACGAAAAAGGGAATTGTCTAATGCGCGCGTGAAGAAATATCGTCAAAAGAAGCACACTAAATGTCAGCTACTGAATTCGTCGATGCAGGATGACCCTAATGTAATATAGAACGAAAAAAAAAGTTGGATTTCGTATTATTAACCTCGCCTTGATGAAGTTTTCACTTCTGCCGTGTGGTTACAAGCACACCCATTTTCGTGTTTTTTGTTAGGAGATTGGCAACTGCACTGAAACCCCTTTCCACAAGGTATGACGATGGAAAAGCAATTAAAAACTTTCACATAAACTTTCCATAATACGGGATCAGTAACAGGTACGTATGTCTTTTTGAAGCCAGAATTGCTTATATCCATTCCTAAACTGTACTTTAAGTTCTTCGTTAGCGCTCATTCCGATCAGTTCTTCTTGTAATATGACATCCGTTTCTTCAGTATCACCACATGGATTGATTATCCACTGTGGTATTACCGTAGTCAAAACATTCTCAAACCTACTTTCAAAATTTGAATCGATGGCATTTAAATGTTGAAAGTAAATTGAAAAGTCGTTTTCCTGGGAAAATTTGCGCCGTTCAAAGTTTTGCTTCATTAACTTAATTGTGACAAAAAACTGTTGAAATAGGGTTTGGTATATAAATCAAATTGGATTAAATTGGAGGTCCTAGCAAGCTAAAAAGTTGACACAATTTACCACGGAAAAATACTGTGTCTTACAAAATAAAAACTTACACGCAGAGAAAATACAAACATACGCGGGCGGGGCTGCGGGCAGGTGCTAGTTTATAATAATACTTAAACAGTTTCATATATCAGAAAATATACCTAATAACTTAAGAAGCACGTCTACCAACAAATAGAAATTTATGCAACTTATATTACTAGCGGGACGGGTAGACGCAGGGAGGTGTGTGTAGGTGGAGCTAGACGTTATTCGGGTTCGATCACAGCGCTTAGGTTTTATTCACAGATTCTGTCGCTATGTAAATCGGGAAAAGACGCC
Source organism: Amphimallon solstitiale (assembly GCA_963170755.1). Classification (NCBI taxonomy): domain Eukaryota; kingdom Metazoa; phylum Arthropoda; class Insecta; order Coleoptera; family Scarabaeidae; genus Amphimallon; species Amphimallon solstitiale. The sequence continues at coordinate 136,603,858 of OY720676.1, read as the reverse complement.
CCGTTCTGAAGGAAAGAATTGGCGGTTCTAAACTGGTAATTTAATAGTAATAATAATTAAATACGGCTACCTTCAAGTAGGCTAATAGACAATTTTTGTTTTTAAACGTTTTCAAAACAATTATTAAAAATTGCGCGAAACAGCTACGTCTATAATAATTTGAAAATTTTAATATATAGGTACATAAAATGAATCGTCAAATATTTAAATTCTGAAATCCACTCCTATATTGGTATTATGTACTTAGTTAAACTAAATGGAATTAACAAATATCAAAATAAAATAAAATTACTTATGTCGTATTTTGATTTTTCATTCCACTTGTATATTTTCCTTTTTTGTTTTGTTGATGTTTTATAATAAGCCAATTTTCGCTTGCCCATAAATGTTATATTATTATACACTCCAATATTATAGGTATCGTATATATGACTTTTTTTATTACAAACTGTCACTCGGATTTAAGTCTGCAATAGCCGACCGATTCCGATAGATTTGCGTCTTTGCTAGGACCGGTAGAGATACCGTAAAGTGGGGATAGACGACGCGATAGCTTCGAAAAACACTCGTGTGAAATGTGTGTGACGATGTTTACTATTTATTGTTTTTTATCTTCAAATATAATTATATAAATTTGATTTTCTTTTATATCGTTCATCAAATGTGCAACTGGCGCGTCGAGGTTGTTTTTTTCTTTTGTGTACCAGCCTTAGTTAGTAGAAATTAATCAAATTCATGCATTTTTGTGATTATTTCTAAAACACATAACTTTTTGAAGAAAATAAATTAATACAAAAACAGGCCTTGACATTATAAATGTATGCCTTTTGCATCGCTAACCCAAATTTGAGATTCTGAAATTACAAAATAAATTTAAAAAACGCAAAACGGCGATACCTTACGGGGTCATAGTTTTCGATAGGTAAACGCTCCTCTTGCACCTCTTCCAAGTCGTTGTCGACCGCTGGGGGGCGATATAGACCACTTTGGCAATCACGGGCTTAGATGAAAGTGAGTCTACTGATTCTCGTATCTTTGTGCGTCTTTAACTTCATCACTTATATATAATAATTTATAGTCACCTTCCAAAAAAAGTGTAGATCTATTAGGTATTCAAATCTACATAAAGTTTATTTAAACCAGCTTCAAAATCTTATTAAATACCTTTCATATCTATTCATTCTTTAACTTTACACACCGAATAAAAGAGTTTAGATGGTGTGCTTTGTGACTTCTTTGCATTACCCATAAAGTGACGATCTTCGTGCATGCTTGACTTTCGTCGTCAAATCGTGTTGTGGAGTTTAATAATTTACTCAAAACGCGTTGTGAGTCTAAATTTCGGTCATTACCCGAATTCTTCAATTGAGTGCAACATATACACTTGCAAAGTTAACGAGCAGCTAAATTCTAAACTAAGAATTATTTCCAACATTGTAAAGCTCACTTCGATGCCTTCAGAACATATTACCTACGCTGAAATCATGTCAACCACTTTAGAAACAAAGTTATTCGATTAAAACTATTTGAAAATAAAATTAATTAGAATGTCAGTAAAAGTACATGGCTTTATTCATCTATAAAAATTTGGTGCCAGTTAAATTTTCTTAGGTATATTTTATGCGCGTTAAAATGTGATAATTTGATAAATAATCCAGCTTCAGACTACAGATACAAACTTATCTTTTTCAACAAACTGTTATGATTTGTTACATGTCATATATTTTACAGGTAACTGTTAATTTCATCTAAATATATGTTTATATATATTGAATTAGTCTTTACAATTTCCACAATACTTTTGTATTTAGAAATGGAGGTAATAAATTTGTTTCAGTTTCACTCAATTGTGTCGCTCTCTGCCTTTTGATTCATATTCATGTTAGAAATTTTAAGTATGTAGGTAATATATATGTACACAGAAATCCTCAGACGTTATATTCACAAAATAAACTCATACAGTTTATTTACTAAAACGAAATTTGTAATTACACAAAATCTAATTTTGAAAAATTCAAATAAGAGCAGCAAGCACAAGGAACAAATTCAAATAAAGAAAATGACGCCAATATTATTACACATGCACTAGCAAATATGTTGCCAACTTTGTACAATAAATTCTAAACATTTTTTAGATATCCAACTACTTCAGCGTTTTGAAAAATGCCTGCCAGAGATAATGTTAATAATAGTCTTAATAAATGATCAGTTAACCAAGTATTTTAATCGTAGCTGGCAAAAATGGCCCTTAGTTGCAAACTCTACAAGTTCGAACAGGAACACTTCCTCAAGAAATAACTTTTAACTTTTACGTTTTTAATATTGGTAGAGTGTAATATGTATATCGCATTAAATAATATTTTAAATGAATGCAATATTCTGGAATTTGCTCAAATATGAAAATTCAGCATTAATGCGATAGTCTTTTTGTTATAAACGTTGTATAAGTAACCCAATATTTTTTAGGAGTGTCTTAATAAATTCTTCGAACTTTACACATATCTTTGTTGCTATTTCCTAAACTAGTTAGGTACACCAGTTTTTATTATTTTTCTTCATTATGTATTTGCGTAAACGGATCAGCTAAATAAGTTGGAAAATTTCATTTTATCATAGTCCGCACGTGAATTAAATGTCAATAAAGTATATGAACTTAACATTTCATTAGATAATGCAACAGTCTAAGTTGCATCTATTTCTTACTATCCAAGGTGGTTGAACCTTCTAGACAATACAAGCAAGTACATCAACACAATACCTATTAAACACAAATTATATAAATACGTTTTTTAATGTTAAGACGGAGGTCACATTTAGTGCGGAAACACTTTCACTACGTATTGCTGACTTGCTTCGGGTTTACCAATTAATGTATTCGAATAACTACATTACGTCAAATATGTATAATAATCTCATGACTCAGTATGGAACTCCAGCAACCTGGGCACGCGGCAGTTTTCATAAATGTTGGACATCGTAAACACAGGGATTATAAACTACCCGCTTGAAGGGACATGTATTCGCCACAATAATCATCATCTTTATTACAAAACAGACAAGGCTCAAAGAAGGGTGACAATATATTAGAGGTGTATACAATCAAATAACAATAATAATAATAATAGATTTACATCAAACAAATATTAGCAAACAGGAAACACACATTTAATGCAGATCCACAATGCAAGGTCACTGTCTTCAAACAAACAAGTCGTCAAGTTTATTTGCTAAACGACAGAGCGTGTGTGTTGAAGGCGTTCTCATGATGTTTGTTCTCGCGAATGGGTAGAAAAGTGCGATTATGCCTGGTGTTAATACGTAGTATCAGAAATGATATACGGTTTAGGATATCAGGGTAGTCAATATTAAGAGCTTTCCAGTTAGAGGTTAAAATGAACTAGGTCAAAATGAACCTACCCTCGCCGGAATAAGTAATTATTAAGACGTCGAGTAGTTCATTATTTTCAGCTTGTTTACTTATGATCACAAATAAGAGAGATTATGACAGACAATAACCAAATTACATTTCATATAAAATACAGCTGAGCATGCGTGGGTCGTTCTGAACCAATTTCAAAGCTGGTTCTTGAGGGGACGGGGATAAGTAACACCTGCGCCAAGAAGATCAGAACGACACTTGCAGAAGGAACAATCAGAGGTAGTAGAAGTTGCCATTCAGGTAACTCGGTAGTTACTCTGACCCTAACGGGAAAGCGCTTATTGCTGGTCAACAGCCTATGTAAGAATCTCACAGTTAACATCTCTTCTAATATTAGAGGATACTATACCATGACGTAATAACAGTTAATCCTGTGCTACACCTCTATCTGGATAAACACCATTTCTCTTATAAGAAATTTCAGGAACCTACAACGGTGCAATACCAAGCAATCACTTGCATATAGGGGGAACCATATTAATGAGGCATATTCTAGCTTACTTAGTACATAGGCAGAGTATAAAGTCTTCAGCAATGCCACACTCTGAGATATTTAGAAACACACATGACAAAACCCCAACGAACATACTGAAAGCTTAAGCTGGAATCGAAAGTCACTCCAAGATCTTTGAATTCGGTTTTACTCATCAATTTGTTGCCGCTAATGTAATAGAAGTTGTATGACCAGAAGAGTTGTGAAAGTAAATGTACGATCACACCATGCAGACCAATACATTTAATGTTGTTGCGGGTTAGCTACATCAGCAACACCGGTAATCAGTAGTTGTTGCCTCTTCATAGGTCAAACTTGCGACTAAAAATTTTTGAATAAATATCAATATAAGTTTTCAATTAGTAGAGCAAGACAGTTAAGATTGGTAATAAATTATATTTAAAAATAAAAAAACGATTCAATCTGAAAACTTAAGAAAAAATTAATAACAACACACAATACCGTCACTCAGTGGCGGCTCGGGGTGGTTCACATAGGGAGTGCATAATTTCAAAATTAAAAAGTGTAATACAAGAACGCTTACCCAATCTTTATAAGTTTCACCGACATACTGTTCCAGACAGGTACTGTTCATTGTACAGTTTGTTTTGAGGGAATAATAAATATAACACTATAGTTTGATTACATCTGACGATAAACGAAGTCCATTTTGCGTGTCTTTGACTTGCAGAACAGTTCTATCACTTTTTCATTAAAATTTGGGAAATCATTTATAAATTCAATTAAAAACCGGTGCTGCTTCGATGTGATCTCTGAGCGATTTATCTAATTCTGCCGTAAAATTTATCAATTCCCGAAAAATGCCCCTGGTATTCGACGTTTGCCGTTCATTATGACCCCGAAGTGCCAGTTCAAACGCGCCACAAAATCTAATGCAATTTATTATTAAATTTAACACATGCCTATTTTTTGTTACCTGTTCATTGTGTTGTTCAACTGCTTTTCTATATGATGATCTAAAACATTCTGAATGTTATTTTTTCCTAACATTCTTAGACTAAATATATTTTTCAAATGCCCTTCGGAATTTTCATGTTTCGTAATTTTAGCACTAAGATGAATTAAGTCTTTTATTCCGTTCTTTGACCAAGACGGTTCACCACCAAACAAAAGACACGGAAAACAAAACAAAGTATTTTTAATTTCACACCCACAAATCCAGTCATTTTTCTGATAAATATTCATTTTGAATTTTCTTATAACGTCTTTACCTTTAACAGATTGTTTATTTTCTAAACATAATTGAGGCATCGGCCGTTTAAATTTTTTTATTGCGATTTTTTCATCATACGTTAACCGCGAAAACGTGTTATTCTGTATCGCAGACACGAAATACATCTTACAACAGCGTTGAGCAGACGGGAATCTTGCTCACATGCTATGTATTATACGATATGGAACTAGAACAAAATACAGTTCTCCCCACCTTCAATGTAATGTTTAATGGCTTAACGCAGCAACAGTAGCGCTTTGCTCATGGGTATGTTTCTCTCGGTGGAAGGGGTCTTTACATCCGTGCGCTGTTAGTCGTCATTATATCTGTGACGACGATCGGTGCATGTAGGTTGTTTCGCGTGCCGTACACGCCACGTTCCTCTTCAATAACTATGAATACGTAATAAATAAATACTTTCACAGTTAGTCGCCGCTTGGTTTGTTTTGTTCCAAAATTCCAGGAGGTGCAATTGCTCACTTGCTCTCATTAAAGAGCCGCCACTGCCGTCACTCATCGTCGATCAATGGGATAACGTTTTATTAATCTACCTGACGATAGCACACACCGCGTTAAACGTTGGTGGTGTTTCATAGAGTAGGAACTTGAGCCCTACATAATTTTTATTTACTGAAACTTTTGTCGTGGAGTTGAATGTAGTCTGAAAAAATAATTTTTTTGTTCCAGTCATAAGATTACGATAGTTAAAATGTAGTGTCACAAAATATTATTATTATTTTGTCAGCTTGTATAGTTTCCCAGCAAACAAAGTAGTTCTGGTCATACAATGGCCAATTTGCGTTTTGCCAGCTTTGGGCAAAAGTGTAATGGGCCTCTATTTATAGGTCACACTGGCCGGCATATGGCCGGTAGATACTCTGTCGACAATGTTAATACCGACCCGTTGTTGTTTTTGCAGTCTAATTACATTGGCTTACGATGAAATACCAGAAACGGACCGTCGATGGTAATCTAGTAATTATTATGGATGGCTCAAACAACATGCCGATAGCGGTCGACTTAAAAAACAAATTATGTATACTTTATGTATATTAATTTTTAAAAAATAAATAAAAAATACAATGCATATATAATAATAAAATAAATTCTAAAATGTTGAAAGGAAATAAACATATAATTAATTGGTTTTTCAGTCTTCTGAATTTCAAACCCTGAAAAAATCATATACCGTAGTCGACATATTTTAATTTCTGATACGAAAGTAGAAAGAGTAAAAGAGCGCGACGAAATAAACTAAAGATAAACATAAGCGAGGCTGCCAAAACAGTACACTCGACAAACGTTTCTTATGAAATGTAAGGCGTGAGGGTCCCACGACACTGCGTTGCTCTCCCACCACTGTTAGCAAGCAGGCATCGCTGCATATTATAAGGTCATCTTCTGCATGGGATAGAAGTATAGCCGAAATTAAAATTTGACGACTACGGTATATGTGTTAGAATGAAGAAAATGTTTTTTTCTGTTAAGTTTATCTTCTAAACTATTTTTCTTTTTTGGTATAAGTGTTCCTAATTTAAAAAAAGAAATGGGTGTGCTTAAGACCACACGGCAAAAGTGAAAACTTCATCAAGGCGAGGTTAATAATATGAAATACAACTTTTTTTTTCGTTCTATATTACATTTAAAAAATATATATTTATTATTATTGTGTATACATTATGTATACATTTCGCTCGGTCTGATCAAGTTTTCACTTCAAAAATTCATACGTACGCATGTATATATATATATAAATAGACGATATGATGATTCTCATACGAGTACCCGCGCTGGTCTAATGGTAACGTGCCGGCCTTACACCCGGGCGGCTCGGGATCGCATCTGCACGCGGACAAGAATTTTTCAGAAAATAAAAATACAATATTTCGCCTATTTATTCTAAATTTCAATTTAATTGAAATTAAATACCGCTAGTTAGTGTTATAATACAAAGCCGAGCGTGAAACGGTTGCTGAGCGAGTGTAGCAGAGACCGGCAGAGACGCGTTAACTATATATCTCCTGCTCCCTTAGTCGACTCTACTCGAGCCGACTTTACCCGAACGAGCGTTACATTCCGAGCGTGACGGCTAAGTCTCGTTCAATGCCCAATAATCAATGCATCAAACGCGCCTATAGAAGTTTTCACTTCAAAAATAATATGAACTGTTCCAAATCTGTATCTTTAAGGTGCCCTAGACTAGCATATATGTGTGTCATACATGCTTGCGCGTTGATGTTTGCCAGTGTGTGGCGAAAAAATCGCAAACATTACAAGTTTTCAAGTTTGGCCGGAATACATCAACGCGCAAGCATGTTTGTACATACAAGATTGTCGGTGTGTGGCCAAGTATCCATGCTTCATTCGCATACATTTTGAGTACAGTGTCTTGCGTATTTAGATTATGTTTATTTTCTGTCTTTAAAATAGATGTTCCTCGGTGTCCGATTTATGACACTTTTCGAAAGCCTTTATTGCAGATTTTATTGAACTGTCCAAAAGCGATCCTTGTTTATGGAAAACGAAAAGTAGTGATTACAAAGATCGAAATAAAAAAGATAGAGTTTTCAACACTTTAAATATAGCTTGGCAGGTCTCTAGTATTATTTTCCTCAACGACTGAGGAGAAATTAGCGTTGAAAATTTTAAATCTTCATATTTACTTCTTGTGGCTAAATAGCGAAATGTGGCTGTTAATCGCTCATGAGATGATATAGCAGCCCTCATGATCGTGTCCTCTTTTTCAGTTATTGGAGACACTAACCTTAATTGTGTGACGTAACTTTTTTCATCCATTCTATGTACAATTTCGCCAATCATCACGTTCTTAGCATACTTCTTCCAGAAGATTAATATGGGTATATTTTGATCGATTTAAAAGCCACTCTTTCAACCATTTTGTACGAATTCTTGGCTGTTGAAATAATTTGTTTCTTTTCTTTCTCATTAAAGCAGCGTACGCCGCTGCTAACAACATGGAACCGTCAACACTACGCATCTTGCACTTTCAAACTAACATGTTTGACAAACTAGTGGGTGGGTCTGTGGGTAAACTCTGTTGGCATACAAGTACGTCTAACATGTATGACACATATGTATGACGCACGTCTATGCTAGTCTATTGGCACCTTTATTAAATACATATAACTTACTACTGATGACATTTATTCCACACTGGATAATGCTTGATCAAATTCTTCAAGTTCTTCTTTGTTGTTACATTTTGATAGTTCAACTGCTGTTTCAGGAAGGGTATAATTTTTGTCAGTAATGTTAGTGCTTCTTCCAATACACCAGTTTAACTTTTTACTCCATTCAGACATCTCACCATCTCTTTTAAAGAACCTAAACAACCAAGAAATTTTAAAATGGCTTTGTAATTTTATGTAATACAGGCATTTATTAAAAATCAAGATAAAATACTTACCCTCGTTGTGAAGGCCTGATTGCAAGATGATAGGACAGAAGAATTTTTCATAGTCAAAGACAATGGAGAAGGCCATGGGGTTTAACATACAGAATTTATTGGTGAACCTATTAAGACAAAATTATTTTGCTTTTTTGTTCGTTTCATGTTATTGTTATCTTCGATCCTAAAATATAAAAGCCCGCTTAAAAGCGGTAAACTATAAACCTAACCAAGAAAAACTCGCACTTAGGTACTGATTGTTGATGTTATTCATGTTGACTCCGACGGTGATGTTATCATGAATCACATACGAATTGTTGATAGTGTGTCACTTTTATAAAATAATAACAAACACCACAAAAAATGTGTTTGTCTCTCTCACACTACCACTTACATTTTGTATGTTTTTGCTAACTGCGCGGTTAGGAGTACGACCGCATTTGGCTTGTTGACCATCTCTGGTCCGCAGTCGTACCGTTGCTGGTAAAAATATCAATAACTTCTGTAACCAATACAACGACGACAGGTTGCTGGAAAAGCATTCAAATAATATGGGGGATTTGTCATTATTTATTAGTTTGCCAGCCATTAACGGCAAAGGTTGCCAGCACCTTGCTGTGAAATGCTGTCGTTACCAGCACTTGACCTGATATTGTCCATTGGTAGGTAGTGTAGGTACTGTGTTTGTTGGGTTAGGTGGCACATATAAGTTTAGGTTGCAAAAGGACCGAAAATTAATACTATTAATTATGCGTTTTAACAAAAAGGATCTTAAACGAATAAAACACTTGGTTATATTGTTTCACTTAAGGACAGATTTATTGTACTCTGACACGTGTTTCGACCTCTCGGTCATTAACGAAGAGTTTACAGACTTAAACTAAACTAAGAAAGTTACCAATACCTATTTATATGTATGGGCTAGTGTCTTAAGTACAGTGTCAATAATGGGGTGTTTATGAAGTCCAGTTGTGTGTTTGTGACATGTTTATTTGCTGTTGTAGCTTTTTTAATTTCTAGAATTTCTAATAAATCCAATTTCCTTCCTTTATAACTATTATGTAATAATGTATAATTATTGGTATCAAATACATGTACAAGGTCTATGCAATGTTCAGCAAAGCCTGTATTTTTATTATTGTTTAAAATTGATTTTTTATGTTCATTAATGCGATCTTGTACGGGTCTGCCTGTTTGGCCAATGTAGATTGCGTCACAATCACTGCAACCTACCTCATAAACACCTGATTTGTCACACAATTTTGCTTTTTCTTTGTTATTGACTAAGATTTTTCCTAAATTTACTTTGTTCACTTGGATAATATTTAAACCTAACTTTTTTAATTCGTTAGAAACTCTGATGCTAAGACCTGGAATATAGTTAAGAGAATGATACCGCTTGTTGTTTGTATGTTGAGTTTGTTCAATGTAAAAAAATTTTATAAGGATCTTTTTTTGTTTCTTTTCAATCATTCTGTCAATGAGTTGTGTGCTATAACCATTATTTAATGCTATAGTTTTTAAAATATCTTTTTCTTTTTTGTAGTTGTCAGTATTTAAAGGAAAGTTGAGTAATCTATGGATTAAACTGTGGAAAGCTGCCATTTTTATATTCCAAGATTGGTTTGAATTAGCGGGAATGATAGTATCTGTGGTTAAAAAGGATCTTTCATTGGGGTGATGGGGATAGTAGCACCTACAAAAGTTTTTCACACATGCGCTGGATATTATTGTTGCGCTCGTGGATCTATGATTCAAATTAACTATTATTAACTAAGTATAAGTTTCGGTTTATACAAAACAAATTTTTATCTGGTGTCATACTTCAAATTCTTTCTGTTTATTATTGCGTAGGATTCCTATATACGCAAACTAAAATGACACTTTCTAACGCAAATTATTTAAACATTATCTCACCGAGTTACTCATAACCGTGCTTATAACATTTGCTGTAATTACTCATACTATCACTTTCTATTCGCGCAGTGTGGTGAGTTTGTGAAGAAGGTGATTCATTATATGTGGCAAAATACTTGTGGATAAATACATACATACGCGAGACCTTGACTCCACTTTTTAATTCTTCCTCGTATGGCACACGTATATTCCTAAGATGTCAACTTGTACTAACACGAATTTTTAAGAAGCCATTTTTTGTTTATTTTATGATTGTCTAGCTTCTAATATTCATACGGATGTATAAAATTGCGGTTTCTTTGTACTAATGCAAAAGTATTCCGAACTGAACCGGTTTTACAATGAAAATCGAGGAATTCCCGTCTTCACTCTTCAGTATTTATTTAAATTACTAAGAATTACTATGATGCGTCAATCGTCAAACAAACATCGGCATCGACGGTGTTTTCCAAGCTATAAACAAGCACATTATAGTTTAGTGGATTATATCAAGTTTGTTTTCTTAATAATTCAAAGAGTAATATGCCGCACAAGATTATAATGAATGTAATAAACGAAAGATGAGATTATTGTAAATATTCGTACAAAAACCATCATAAACTGCCTATCCAATTTTATGTGTGTGACGAACATGCGGAATATATTTATGTAAATAGTTGACGTTGGTCACTCTTGTTAATATAGCACAGGGTGCACATAGTCTTATTATTGAAATATGTATCTTATACTAATCCTTACACAACATGGCCAAAAAGTAAGGAACGTAGATGCTGATGTCTTTTTAATTCAATCTGAATTACAAATTAAGCTTTTTAAATAGTAGAAAGCCATATTTTTAAATATCATCAATGATATATATGAAATTAATGACGATTATGTCATTTTGCTATTCAATTTTTCCATTTTTCAATATCCGAGTTTATACGGTTTGATCTTGTTTCATATTCGTGACTTCTACAAGCCTTATCTAAGACAAATGTACATAACAAGGGGATACATATATCCTTGCCGTACTCCGTTGGAGGTTCTAATAGTTGAGAGGATCAATGTCTTATCCTCACGTGATTTTTTGATCAGTGCTCAGTGGTGTGACTTTTCCATGGAGAGTATAACATATAGCTTCTTATTTTTTTCTAACAATTTGTCAGTAGCCTTTTCTAGAGAAACAAGGTTTTCTTTGATTTTTTTTTGTTTATTCGTTTTAATATAAAATATGCGTTTTGAACTCCTGTATCAGATCTAAAGCTTAGTTGCGATTTTGCCAGCGTTTCCACCAAAATTTTCCTTATGATTTTGCTATATCGATTGATAAAACTTCTGCTATTCTTTCTTTATCTCTTGAAAAGCGTCTTCAATTATCTGCAGTTATTTTGTCGATAACCAGCACAATTCCAGCCTTAGTTTTTCTTATTGACTACAGTGGCGGCTGGTGAGTAGGTTTTGGCAGTGCACGTACATGGACAAGACTTATTCGTTTATTATTGGCTATATACTCCCAGATACCTACCATATCACCGATAATAAACGAATAAGTCTTGTCTATGTACGTGCCCTACCAAAACGTATACACCAGCCGCCACTGATTGACAACGCGGTTCTTTTGTTTTTCCTTCATTACTTTCACTTTCCATCTATCACGTGTTGTTTATATCTCCCCAATCTGCTCCACTTCATATCCTTTTATGAACCTATAAAATCAATATCTAATCATATTCATATATTCAATACACTTCCTCCACCAATCTCACTCCAATTTTTTGATCCCTTCCAAATAATAATATTCATCGAGGTTCTCAAAATAGGCGTTAAACGATGATTTTATCATTAGGGAAAAATATCTTCGCGCCGAGCCATTTCTTCCGGTTTGGAAACTGGAAATATTCACTGAGAGCTAAGTCCGAAGACTGAGGAAGTAATTCAAAGCCAATTTCATGAAATTTCGCTATGTAGGCTACTCACATTCTCTTAATGGAAGAGCACTTTCTTCTTGACCAAAAGCGTGTTTACTTCAAATCGCCGTTGAACCGGTACAATAATTTGCCGTAATAATCGTTGTTCATTGTTTTCCCTTTTGACAGTAATCGTTGTGGTTTATTCCGCGTGCATCCGAAAAAACTTTGGCCTTTTTCGCAGTGCCGATTCGCAAAGAAAAACCCATTGCTTCGACTGCTGCTTGGTCTTCCGCGTGTTGTGGTGGTTCCATTATATGTTTCGTCCATGATTATAAAACGGCGCAAACGCGGCATCCATCGTGCGGATAGCTTTCTCGTACGCATTCAATATCTAAACCACTGAGCCATGTGATACGCTTATGGCTTCTACAATCTTGTGTACTTTCAATCTCCGATTGGCCGGCACCATATCGTGCATTTTTTCAATTGTTTCAGGTATAGTGACCTCAATTGGACATCCAGAATTTTCGGTGTCACTCGTGTTTGTACGACCACAACGAAATACAGATGGTAGTTCACGGAAGCAGTGTTGTTTTTCATTTTACAACGCGGAAAATTCGAAAATTGTAATACAATTCTTCAATTTCCCCCCCTTATATTTTGTGATTTACTATCGGTGGTACGTATTAAATTTGACGTCACAAAGCCACCAAAATAAAAAAGTTTCTTAATGACAATAGTCGACTTTAGTGATAATACACTCCACAAAAATATATGGAATCACCCACTTTTTTTTAAAAATCTTCATTTATCAAAATGTTATGTCCCACAACTAAGTAGTACACAAACATATTAAAAATAAAACAAAATGCAAAGGAAAAACCAAAGACCGCAACTTGATAAACATAACTATTGAAAAAGTAACACCAACGTAAAGAATTTAATTAACGGAAAGTTGAACTAATAATGAGTATTTCCGCCTCGGGCCCGTATTACGGCAGCCATCTGCCTAGGCAAAGACTCAATAAGACCTCTGATGTAGCCTAGACCCCCCCCCCCCTTCCTGGTTACATTCTTCAGTGACCGTTGCTTCTAGGTCTTGTAACGTTCTTGGTGGAACTTGTCTCGTCCGTAGTGCCCACCCAATATGGTCGCAGCATGCTCTATTGGATTCATGTCCGGGCTTCTAGCTGGCCGTTTCAAAGCACGTATGTCAACCTCAATGAGTAGGTAATTTTGTACAAGGTTGGCAATTTGGAGGCGAGCGTTATCATGCATTAAACGGAAATTCGAGCCTATGTAAGGTGCAAATGGAACCACAAGTGGCTCTATGATAATCCTAATTCTATCTGCGGTTATAGAGCCATTAGGAATAACCTCAAACTCCGGCTTAGCCTCGGAAGATACACCTCCCCATATCATAATCGAACCACATCCGAAATTTGTTGTTTTTCTGAAGCTGCACTAACAGAAGCGCCCATCATCTCGTCTATATACTGGCAGGCGTCTATCTGATGAGAACAGGGAATACATAGACTCGTCTGTGAACAGAATGTTAGCCTAATCTTCAGCGGTCCAATTACGATGATCTCTCGCAAATTGTAGCCTGTAAACTTGGTGTTCTCTAGTGAGTATGGGGCTTTCTTGCACGTATACCTTGTTCTTTAAGTCAGCTCCTTACCCTCTGAGACGTAATATTTATATTTCGAACTGTAAGCAGCTCGTTTATCTGTCTTGCAGTGCAATGCCTCATTCGCAAGGCTGTAACTCGTAAAAAGCGACCGTTTATGGCCGTAGTTGACCTCTTCCTACCTTATCCTGGTTCCAGTTTCTCTATACCTGCGCACCAGTTTCGAAAGTGTCGACTGTCGGACACCTAACACCCTACCAACGTATCTTTGACTCCTACCATCGTTAATTAACGTAATGGCTTGGACAATTTCTTAGTGACCTCTAATAAAGCGCATTGGGCAACCGTCATCCATCTTTACCAAACCAGGCAAGAGGGTTCTACATAGAAGCACGTGAGCGCATTGGGCAACCGTCATTCATCTTTACTAAACCAGGCAAGAGGGTTCTACATAGAAGCACGTGATAAATGTTAAAAGAAAAAAATGTAGTTTCACACTTATCAATTTTTGAAAGAAATGAGAAGATATTAAGCACCTAAAAGCGCACGAAATTAGAAAAAAAAATAACTTTTAACTCAGGTCATGACACTGTCATAAAACCTATAAAACGATTTACTTTTCATAGATAAGGTGATTCCATGATTTGTTGACGGGGTGTATTTATTCCTTAACAACAAATTTTATTTAGATCTGGGGAACGCAACCAAAACCATTTCATCCTTAGTCCCCAGTAAATGGCAGAAGTTGGTTGGCCAGTAGTATACGTCTTATTTAAATTCACATCACATTATAGATAACAATAAACTTATTTTGTACAATATAATCGTTAGCTCTTACTTAAATTTGTATTTCGCGAAAAAAAGTAAATACTGAGAAATATGACGAAAGTTGAACATAAAAGGTTTTTCTTAGAACTGATATGATTTTTATCGCAAACATATCCGTAACGTACAACTAGTTACGCATATTCGAATAATATTAATAAATCGATCATATCTGCGCGATAAAAAAATCACTATTAAACTATAAATAAAAATTATCTTCACTATGATGAAAATTTATATTTTCGGTATTAATCTGTGGTATTGGTTCCTAGGCTTATCAGAGCCAGTGATATACTAGAGTCATCGTAAAATATTTTGTTATCAATGTACCATGGTAAATTGAAAATTTTTGATAGAACTCTTTGTATTATTTGTATGTTGGATGGCTTCGACGCTCTATGTCCAGATAGGCTTTATTATGGACTTGTATATGAATACTTTGTTCTCTATAGAGAGTTTTGATTTTCATATTATTATTGTTTTGTCGAATTTTTAGATTTGCTTGAGTACTCTTGGCTGTGATGTGTGCTTCCCATGTTTTTTTTATATACAGGCTGTCCAGAAACTCTCCTGACAAACGAGGACCGGAGATTCCTCAGATAATTTTAAGACAATTTAACCCAATTCACCCTAGTCCGAAAATGCTTCCTAAGGGAGCTACAGCTCTTTGAAGATGGCGCCTTGTAATTAGTTTTTTTTTAATATCTCCCGAACGCTTCTATTTAGAAAAACAAAAACTGGTATGCTTATTTATCCTCCAGAGATGAATCGATTCCATCAATTGCGAATTTATAGTATCGGTTAAAGGCGTCCGTTTTGGGTAGGTAAACGGTTATTTTAACGCATAACTTTTTTGTCTTTAACTTTTAAGCATTTGTGACACTAGATTATTAAATTTTCAGGTATTCTAGTACTAAAAGGTACTCTTACTTTAAGTCGGTAGGATACACCGTTTTCTAGAAAAATCGATTTGAAAATGTTTCGTTTTTTCGTCATTTCATCTTTCGTCATTTCAACTTCGCGAACTGACAACAATTTGACAATTAAAAACGTAGGTTTTATTTCTGTTGGCAGTTCAGAGCGAACTAGTGCAAAAAATAGTAAATTGAATTTTAATGACGAAAAAACGAAACTTCTGAGTACTTTTCTCTTTCTTGAAAAATGTTTGGTGTTAATGCCTTTAATTGTTTGGCCGTTATCGTGGTCACATATAGACAGACAAACAGGTAGACATATTTAGCAATATTATTGAAGTGTAAACTTCTTTAGCCGCGTTGCGTTGATTGTGGGCACTGAACAAGACTGAGCCGTCACGCTCGGCTATGTAACGCTCGTTCGGGTAAAGTCGGCTCGAGTCGACCAAGGGAACGAGAGAAATATATCATATAGAGGTATTAAATTTCAATTAAATTGAAATTTAAATGAATAAATAAATTCATGTCCCAGAGCAGATGTGAACCGGAGCCGCCTGGGTGAGAGGCCAGCACTTAACTATTAGACCAAGGGCAGGAGACGAAAGCCAGTATTCATATCGTCTATTTATACAGGGTGAGTTTTTTTGAATGTTTAGCATTGGGATCTCAGAAACTACTGGAGATAGAAAAACGCTTAAATGGGGAAAGATGCGCAGTTTTACGAATTTGATTTAAAACTGCTTTTGTTTCTCCGATAACTTTCATGGCTTATTAGATATTCAAAGAAAACTAAATTTTACGTTTTTCTTTAAACATGCTTAGCATCGTTAATAGTAATTTTAGAGAAAAAGTGTTCAGACAAAAGTTTTAGATAATTTTACGCCAAATAAAACTATGTAGCTAATATTTTTTTTTCGTTCGCCATTATCGAGTTATGACACAAACTTGTGTTTTTTTAAATGGAAACCATAGTTGGTTTTGAAATCATTAAAAAGCTTATTTTTTGCTGATTACAATGATATAAGGTTTGATATGGTTATTTTAAAAAATAAAGAGGATATAGACATTTTTATGGTTTTTATGGAAAACAATTGAATTTCGAACTGATAAAATACAAACCAAACGAAAACTTATTTTGAAATCTTATGTAGTAATAAAATGAAAACTATAAGAACTTTTATTAAGGGCACACAACATTATTAATGTTCAAAGATACCTCCATTATTATTAATACACAAATTGCATCTCTTCACAACAGAATTTGTAGCATTGCGTACTTTACGCCTACCAATGTTATTAAAAGCAACTAAGACAGCTTGTCTTAAATCGTCGATTGTTTCATATGTTCTTTTGTATACTGTGTCCTTTAGTACACCCCACAAGAAAAAATCCAAAACTGATAAATCAGGGGATCTAGCCGGCCATTCAATGGGTGCATTTCGTACTATCCATTGATTACGGAAGTTCAAATTTAAATAATTTATAACATTCAGTTGATTGTTCGGAGGCGCTCCGTTATGTTGAAACCATTGCATTGCTCGGGTTCTTAAATTTAAATTATCTAACATTTCCTCGAAATCTTGTAAAAAATTAAGATAAGAAGGAAGAACAGTTGATCCTATAACACCACCCCAAACATTAAACCCAAATTTAATTTGTGGTCTCCTATGTTCAACGTGAAGCGGATTTGTTTGAGACCATATTATGTGCTCATTGTGCCTATTAAACATTCCACAATTTGTGAAACGAAATTCATCAGTCCATAATATTTTCATTGAGCAGTGTGGATCGTTTTGACACTGATCTTTAAACCATCTACAAAAAGCTATTCGTCTGATGTTATCACCTTCATGTAAAGTTTGTGATACTGATAATTTGTAGGGACGAAATTTATGCTTCTTCAACACTCTGACAATAGTGCGTTGAGAGGAGCCCATTTCTGTTAAAATTTGTCGGGTCGATATAGATGGATTCTGAGCGACACATGCTAATATGTTTATTTCTCTATCTTCATCCATCCCTTTTTTTGATTTTGGTTTAACGAACGAACCATAATCTGCTAAATTATCCCATAATCTCTTAAAAGTAGGTAGCCACGGCTGACATCGATCAAAATAATTTTTAAAATAAACTTCAGCAGCTCTAGTAGAATTTCTCTGGCACTGAATGTAACATTCAACCATATCACGCCTTTCTACGTTAGAAAATTCCATAGCCAATGCAAACTTATGATTAACGGCCGTTTACACCGCTTATAGTTAAGTTACAATTAAATTAATTAATAGTTAATTGTCAAACATTGACATTGTTTACTATTTAATGTTTTTTATCTTCAAAAATAATTATATAAATTTGATTTTTATTTATATCGTTCATCAAATGTGCAGCTGGCGCGTAGAGATTGTTTTTTTTCTTTTGTGTACCAGCCTTAGTTAGTAGACATTAATCAAATTCATGCATTTTTGTGGTTATTTCTAAAACACCTAACTTTTTTAAGAAAATAAATTAGTACAAAAACTGGCCTTGACATTATAAATTTATGCCTTTTGTATCACTAACCCAAATTTGAGATTCTAAAATTACAAAATAAATTTAAAAAACATAAAACGGCGATGCCTTAGTTTTCGATAGGTAAACGTTCCTCTTAATGAACTCGTATAATGCAGGGATCGGCAGTCAGAGGTACAGTGCGAGAATGGACTTGAAAGTAATTCCGAACTGGACACAGTCGTAAAAATGATGATATCATTGTTATTGTGCCCAATTTCGAATGATGATATCACTTCTTACGAGTGATGAATGGTGGACTTAAATGACTAATGTAATTCGACATAGTGATGATATCATTACTACTACGCAGAATTACGAATTACATATTTAAGTCCAGTGCTGCAATGTTCGTACCTACTCCTGACTACCGGTTCCTATCATCACTCGTAATGAGTATTCATTACTCCTAATTAGTGATATTATAATTAAAAATTGAGCACAGTAATAGTGATATCATCACTATTACTCTATTCAATGTTGAATCACATTATTCATTCAAGTCCAGTCCTGCAATGTATATACCTCTGGCTGTCTATCCCTAAATTATACCAGAGTGCCAACTGCCTGTAGAGATACAGAGATAGAGAAAAAATACGTCAAGGCAATTTCTCTCTGTTCACAAGAGAGCAACATATACAGCCGCAAAAAATATTTATAATAAAACAGTTGCTTTTGTTAAGAAAAGTGTTTATTCGTGTATTAATATTGAAGAAAACAAAAAATCAAATGAATTTACTTTAAATAAGACGTAAATATAACCAGATGTTTAATTTTCTTAATACAATTTAATGTTTTTGAAATAGAAAAACATTTCAAAAGTTTCAAGTTATAGATATCTTGAGACTGTATATATGTATATCGCTCGGGATCAGAATTTGAATTTTGTGTAGTACCGTATTTACCATAGTTTTCGTTCCTTTAAAATATTTAGGGTAGAAATAAACAATTTCATGTAGGCGAAGCGAGTGTTAGCGTTATTCCCCCTTCATTGCAGTTGACCAGCTATCATCTCTATTCACGCTCATTTACGTATCGGCAATTGAAACTCTGAGCACACGGTATAACCAATATAATAAAATATTGTATGCTTATACAGTAAACACGCATACATGACAATAGTACATACATACATATTTATGGGAAATACAAAGTCGATCAACTTTTGAGAGATCAACTACATTAACGCCTATTTCAATTATTTATAAAAGCAAAAAGTTTAAAATTTAAATAGCAGTCTAAAATACTAAAAATTATATCTTTTGCCCAAAACGCTTTTCTTGTTTAATTTTTGGCAATTAAATATTCCATACAAAGAGATTGTAATATAATAGAGCAGTGGTTGCCAAACTGTGGTACGCGTACCCCTTGGGGGTACGCGACCGGCCAACAGCGCTAGTAGTGGCGCGACGACGCGACGCAACAGGCCGGGCGAACAGAGTGCATCAGTTGATTTTAGTGATGGGATCACTCGAGTGAAAAATAACCTTCATAACTTGGTTATTGTAACTATAACGAGTAACGAATAATTAACACTCGAGTGAAAAAGTATCCAGATAATCATTCGGTTTTTGTCATCACTCGAATACCAAGTATTCGGTTATTGAAAATATCCGGTTATGCCCATCACTAGTTGATGTGATGTACCCCTCCCCCACCATGTTTAGTTGACTTGCGCGAGCCTCTCTGCCAGCACTGTCACCGCAGCAGTCGTCTGCCATAACAAGCTCGCTCACAGTGTTGTGCTGTTCTGGAAACATTCAATTCTGTTCAAACAGTAATTATTGTTCAGACCTGATAGTGTGAACTCCGTCTACGGACATTTGTTTGTGCGGTACTAAAGGGAAAGTTACAATAAAAATTAACAATGAATAAATGGTTAATCAAGAAAAGGCCTTAGGAAGATCTGAATCAAAATCCTGGGCCATCAACTGCACAAAGTGTAAGTAGACCTACTAATGAGCAAACCAAGGGACAAAATAAAAAACCAGAAAACCAGGGAAATGAATCTAAAAATAAAAGAAGAAAGTACAAGGAATCGTACTTAAAATTAGGTTTTACATGGACTGGAAGCCCAGACGACCCCAATCCTCAATGCGTTGTTTGTTCGGAAACCTTATCAAACAATTCCATGAAACCATCTCTTTTAAAACGCCATTTTGAGAGCATACATGAAAATTTAGTAAAAAAGGAGCAACAGTACTTTGAACGTCTTTTAGAAGACCTTAAAAACAAGAAAAGCATAATAAAACAATTTTCCGGTGCAGAACAAAACGAAAATGCTCGTAAAGCTTCTTATAAAGTTAGTCATTTGATCGCAAAATCTGGAAAAAACCATTCTCTTGGTGAAAACCTTATACTCCCGGCTGCAGTGGAAATTGTTTCTTGCATGTTTGGAGAAAAAGAGGCTCAAAGAGTGAAATCAATAGCACTATCAAACAACACAATTGCAAGGAGAATCAACGATATGGCCAGTGACACAAAAGAACAACTTGTTCGAGCAGTTCAAGGTAGCCCTTACTTTGCTATCCAACTCGACGAAACCACGGATGTCGCTGGCCTAGCCCAGCTGATCGTTTTTGTTCGTGGCATATTTCAAGATGAAGTATTTGAAGATCTGTTGTTTTGTAAGCCACTCAAAACATCTACAAAAGGTGAAGATATTTTCAAGTTGTTGGACTCTTTTTTTTCTGATAACCACCTGAAGTGGGAAAACTGTGTTTCAGTGTGTATGGATGGCGCCAAAGCTATGAGTGGTCACATCACAGGACTGGTAGGCCATATCAAAACAGTTTCACCTGCGTGTAAGTTTACTCATTGCGTCCTACACCGCGAGGCTTTGGCGGCCAAACACCTTCCAAAAATCTCGCTACTTTAAAATTCTATGCCAGGATATGGGAAGTCTTCATGAGAACTTGTTGCTTCATACTGAGGTTCGGTGGCTTTCAAGAGGAAGTGTTTTGTCGCGTGTCTTTGAACTCCACAAAGAACTGCATAGCTTTTTTACCGAACACAAATCGAATTTGTCGGCAGTACTTACTGAATTTGATTGGATTTTAACGTTAGCTTATTTAAGTGATATTTTTGAAAAATTCAATACATGGAATTTGTCCATGCAGGGCAGTGTTTCTGATGTTTTTTTTTGTGGAAAAGAAAACTAATACAATGGTGAAAAAGATCACACTGTGGGAACAAGAAATACAAAGAAACAACTGCGAGCCTTTTGAAAAGTTGACACCTTTTTGCAAGAAAATGAAGAGAACATATCTGATTTTAATGAACTGAAGTATCAAATAGCCCAGCACTTGAACGCACTGAATGTTCGAATTAGGGAGTATTTTCCACCTTTAGAGAAACAGTACGAATGGATTCGTGACCCCTTTGGTGCTGATGTTACGGACACCAACCTGTCTGCATTTGAAAAGGAGCAGCTGATTGAAGTCTCCTGTGATCCCGCCTTGGAAAACAAACATTTGAATTCTGGGGCTTCATTGTTAGAATTCTGGATCGGTGTTCGGCAGGAATATAAAGAACTGTCCGGCAATGCTCTTAAATTTCTTCTTGGGTTTCCCACCACTTATTTATGTGAAAGAGGTTTTTCTAGTTTGACTTATCTTAAAAATAAATACAGAAACAAATTAAATGTTGAAGATGATTTAAGATTATATTTAACTAAGTTGGAACCCAATATTGATCAACTTTGTAAAGAGAAACAAGCTCATCCATCTCACTAGTTTCTTTGAAAATAAGCTTTTTATGAGTATTTTTGCAACTTTCTGTTTTTTTTATGTAATAAAAATTCATGTAACTAATATGTCTTTGTTTTTATTTGGACATGACATGTAATTGAGTTTCAAAGGTTAAAACTATACATAATAAAAGGCTTTAAATTTTGTTATATATTTTTAATTTTCTGACGGAAAGGGGTACGCAATTCTTTTTGTTGCTACAAAGGGTTACAGTGTCTAAAAAAGTTTGGGAACCCATGTAATAGAGGAAGCATGAGTGCAATTTGTAGGCGAGGTAAGTGGTCGCAACAACTGCAGGTGGGGTAAGGGGAATTGATACATTGCCAAGCGATTATAGTCCTTAAGGTGGTGCGACCTCGTGCTGCCATTGGTCGAAATGTCGTGCTCGTACTTGGTTCGTGTGATTTCGTTAAATTCTACACGCATTTGTTCTAAACGTGTTCGTACTTTGTGATATGTAATAACGCGAATTAAGCACTTTTAATGCGAAATACATAGTAAAAATGGTGAAATTGTGTTATTTGTGTAAACGTCGATACGAAAAGGCATCCACTCGATCATATCATAGGTAATTTGTTCAAGAATTCAACTTTACGTGTTTAACATCTTCTTCTGGAATAAGTATATATTATTATTATTACTATTATTATTAATTAGAAGTTCTACGATTTCTTCGTTATTATTTATCACCAAGATTTGTATTTATTTTTCATGTAGACGTTTTTTTAATAATATGAGCAATGTTTTACAAAAAAATAAAATCGGACAAAAGCATATTCAATAAGCGCTCTATATTTAAACCATGTTAAACACGTAAAGTTGAATTCCTGTAGAAATTACCTATGATATGATCGAGTGGATGCCTATTCGTATCGACGTTTACACAAATAACACAATATCTATGTATTTCGCATTAAAAGTGCTTATTCGCGTTATTACATATCACAAACACTTTTAAAACAAATGCGTGTAGAATTTAACGAAATCACACGAAACAAGTACGAGCACAACATTTCGACCAATGGCAGCACGAGGTCGCACCACCTTAAGGACTATAATCGCTTGGCTATTTTATTACAATCTCTTTGATTCCATATATAATATGTACTTAGATAGATAACACTTCATACACTATTGTATGAGCATTGCATAATATCTTGTAAGAATGCATATTGCTTATTATGTGGTTTGAATTGGAAAAGTGCAAGTTTGAGTGCTGATTATGATTTCGCTGAGAAACGATAATTCTCCGAAATTATAAAGGATATAAAAATATTTCAGTATCAGACTTGAAAACAATCACAAGCTAATTTTATTTAGATCTAGCAAACGCAACGTTATTACAATTATTCCCTTTAACATTAATAGTTTATAGTATGTGTTCCAACGAAAATCCGAATTATCAGTAAATGTAAGCTACCATGTGTTAATTATTCATTTAGAAGTTATTCACATACTTTTTACAGTACTATGGAGGTACACATGTGTCATGTCATTGAATGTATGTAATCCACAATTCAAGGATTTAATAAATAACACGATTTGTTCTCTATATTATACAAATAGATATCACGTGATACGTTTTAAAACTGGTGCATTTTTTTAACAGTGAATATTGATGACGTTGCGATCGCAACAGTTTCAAAACGCTTTCGGAACAGTGTGCGTGATCACAACCAGCTCAAGGCATCCTATGCATAAAAACGATCGGCGGCAAAGATTGTTTACATTAGGTGATTAGGTAAACTGACTTTGGTGTGATCACATGAACCCAATGTGATCACTGAATCCCTGCTGCATTTGCATTTTAGCGATTGTTACGTTTTGCAATTTCCACCCCTGCGTGAATTCAAATTGTCAAATTTTATATATATCCCATAAGCGTAGTTTGAAAGGTTTTCTAACGGTGACTTAATATTATCGACATATACTAATCATCTTTAGTATAATATGAATTGGAAATTGCTAGTACTACACACGATTGCCAATGAGACAGAAGCCGTGGACAGTACCGAGGCACTATGACAGAACCCGAAAATCGGCTAGCTTCACCTACTCATACCCCCTTGCTTCTGCCGTCGTGCTAGTAATGCAAGTTGCATAAGTTTCAATTCGCACAAACGCAATTAGTAGATGCCAGCTTTTGATTGTCCTCAATTTCAAAACTAGATAACATTACATTACACTTCATTAATTAACTTTGAAATTAAGAAATCAAGATCACGAGGGCCAATTTCGCTGTAACAAAACGATTCTAAGCCGCACGTTATGAATTCGGTGTTAACTAGTGTAACAATCTCATTCACTGGCTAAGACTAAATTTCAAAAATATTTAATTTGAAGGTCCTTGCAACAATGGTTTGGCTAATAATATCCAACAATTATCTGTTGTTGCCATAAGAGTTCTTAATTGGTTTTTATCATTTACAACATATTTAGGTTTCCTTGGTTTTGAATTAGAAATACTACCAGTAGTAATAAAAGTATCCATTACTCTTCTAAAGGCTGACATCTTCTGTCAGAGTAACGCTGCTGGTCAACTCTTTGGGTTAATAAATTGTTTGACTTTCTTTCGGTACAAAAGTACCGTATTAAAAAAAAAATAAAGTTGGCTAAAATATATCAAAAAAATGACAATATCCAGTAATTGTCATTTTTAAAATAATAATGTCTTACATGTTTTTGGTGCGAAATTTAGTACGCAATTCAAAAATGAACATGTGCCATTTGAAAAAATTCTCTTTTAGACAATGTAACTTTAATCAAATTTCTTTGTAGATTCAGTTAGTAATTGCAAAAAAATAAAATATGTTTGTACGAGGGACACTATTTATGTATTGAGAATTGGCAACACTGGTATTGCCAGGTGAAATTTGAAATTGTCATTGTAAAGTTTGACATTTTTGACGTTATAGGTAGTCAGAAAGTTTTGACGTGCGAGCAATATTTGTGTTTTTTGCAGTGTTTAAAATTTCATCTCAGCCAAAATATGGAATTAACTCGCGAAAATTTTCGAGCTATGATTTATTATGACTTTCGACGTGGTCTAACTCAAGAACAATGCATCAATCAACTGAATTCAACTTTTGGTGATGAAGCGCCATCCACACCCACTGTATATCGCTGGTACATTGAATTCAAACGTGGACGTAGTTCGCTCACGGACGAAGTTAAAGAAGGTCGTCCAAAATCGGTCGTTGTGCCGGAAAATATCGATGCTGTGCGAAAACTAATTGAAGAAGATCGTCATGTGACATATCAAGAAATCGAGAGATATTTAAGCATTAGTATAAGCAGCATACATAAGATTTTGCACGAACATTTGTGTGTTCGGAAGCTGTGTGCGCGTTGGATTCCACATTTGTTGAAAGATGCTCAAAAAAATGCTCGTGTCGATTAGTGCCGTAAAATAAAAGACCGTTAATTCAGCGTGGTATACGACCATTTGTTTTCGGTAAATTGAGAGAAACCAACCCAAAACGACGAATCATTTTGCATCATGACAATGCGAGCTCACACACATCACATGCAACAAACGAGTATTTGGATACACAAAAGATCGAATTGATGGGTCATCCGCCTTACAGCCCCGACTTGGCACCCAATGACTTCTTCTTGTTTCCAGTAATTAAAGATAAACTGCGAGGATAATGATTTTCATCGCCCGAAGAAGCGGTTGAGGCCTTCAAAACGCATGTTTTAGAGCTACCATCTTCTGACTGGACAAAGTGCTTTGAAGGGTGGTTCAATCGCATGCAAAAGTGTATACAGTGAGCTCAAAAAGGTTGGAATTAATTCATTTAAAATTCAACCTTTAATTTTTTTAAAAAACACTGGGACCCATCAATTTTTATTTTTAGATGGGCATTTTTTAAACTAATTTTTGTTTATACAGGGTGACTCAAAAAAAGATTTCATTTGACACTTCAATTTTTTTAATTGAAACACCCATTTTTTATTTTATTTTCGGATTCTACGTAAAATTTTGATCACATTTCATGTATTATAACCAAAGTCTAAGTTAAGTTCTTTTCTAAAATAATCAATGTAATTTAAAAAAAAAAGTATTTAATTCTAAATAATAAAAGTCTCAATGATTCATAATTAAATTGTGAAATATTAATTTAATAAATGTTGAAATTGGCCACCACCAACATCCTGGCAATATCCGAGGCGATCTTCGAATTCTTGCAAAACATTGTGCACTATTTGAGGTTCTATCAGTCTCATTTCTTGTCATATTCGGGATTTAAGTTCGTCAATATTGTTCGGTCTGTTGATATACACTTTAGATTTTAGGTAGCCCCACAGATAATAGTCTAACGGGGTCAAATCAGGGGATCTGGCCGGCCATTCTATTGGGCCCCGTCGACCAATCCACCTTCCAGGAAAAACACTATCTAAATATTCACGCACCGGGCGAGTAAAATGGGCTGGTGCTCCATCCTGTTGATACCATAAGCTATCATTGGGAATGTCAGGATCTTCTGGATTTGGATACACTACAGCAAGCGCAGGTATCAAATCGGATTCTAGAAATTCTAGATATCTTTCTCCAGTCAAAGTGCCGTCAAAGAAGAAGGGACCCAAAATTCTGTTTCCAATAATCCCAGCCCAAACATTTACTTTTTGAGGGTATTGTGTGTGACACTCCATAATCCAATGCGGGTTTTCTGTAGCCCAATAACGGAAATTTTGCCTATTCACGGTTCCGATTAGGCAAAACGTTGCTTCTTCCGATAACACAATTCTTCGTGAAAATTGAGGATCATCAATACATCTCTCCATCATTATTTCACAAAATTGCATTCTTCTATCTGGATCGTCCTCATTTAGTTCATGAACTAACTGAACTTTATAAGGATGCCATTTATTTTTATGTAAATAGTTTAATACAGATCCTTGACTAATTTTGTTCTCGTCAGCAATAGCGCGACTAACTTTATGGTTGTTCTCTTCAACGGATAATAGCACATTCAACTGCACATATTCTGAGATAGTGGGCCGGCCTTTTACATAATTATCTCTCACATGCCCCAAATCCCTATATTTTTTTTCAATTTTACAAATAGTTGATTGAGATATAGGCGCTCTGTTTGGGTATTTATTGTTGAACAGTTCGGAAACTTCCAGTTGGGTACGCATCCTATCTCCATAGCCAATCATCATTAGTATTTCTATGCGCTCCCTTTCATTTACTCGTGCCATCTTACAGTTAAAAAAAACTACTTTTATTAGAACTTTTATACAAATGTTTAAATACTTTTGACAGGGAATGAACTTCAACGTCAATATTAAATAACCTAGGTAACAGATAAAAATGGTATTAATGTTTAAATGTTTACAGTCTCAGTAAATTTGATTATGTTTAACTCCTAACTCCAGTTTAAATGAAAAGAAATAAGCTAACTTAACTTAGACTTAGGTTATAATACATGAAATGTAATTGAAATTTTACGTATATTTCGAAAATAAAATAAAAAATGGGTGTTTCAATTAAAAAAATTGAAGTGTCATAAGGAATCTTTTTTTTTGAGTCACCCTGTATAAACAAAAATTAGTTTAAAAAATGCCCATCTAAAAATAAAAATTGACGGGTCCCAGTGTTTTTTAAAAAAAATTAAAGGTTGAATTTTAAATGAATTTATTCCAACCTTTTTGAGCTCACTGTAGATCTTAAAGGTGATTATTTTGAAAAGCAATAAAGGTATTTTTCATCAAATTCATTTGTTTATTCTTTCTATTCTCAATACATAAATAGTGTCCCTCGTAATAGGATATTTTATAATGAACAAAGCTACCAAATATTGTGTCCATCTAATACGTCGTTTTCATGAAATATAATTTTAGAAAAACATTGAATTTTTCAGAAAAATGGTAATAAGTCGAAAACATTAAATTTTAGGCCTATACTATATTATAACTTTTTGACTAATAATTATATGGGGAATATAAAAGTGTAACAATTTCGTGGTGTTCCATCTAAAAAACTAAAACTATGGTCAGTCACCAAATTATGGAGCACTCTGTATAATACAACATAATTTTAAAAGCTGAATAAGTGGCTATCAAAAAACCGCGTCAAAATATCTTTTCTCATAAAGTCACAATCTGCCTTTCCCGCGGAGATGACTCACCCTGTATAATAGAAACAATTACTTCAGTTACTTAATCCCTCCGCCTCTTCTATTCATACGAACGTGGGGGGATCCTAAGATCAGCGTTTCCTGGAGAAGCGGAAAGTTTGGTTCATATTTTAGCTTAAATATTCAGGAATAGCGGCAATTACTTGCGCATAAAAAAATTAACAAATAATACTGCAGATGTAACAAGTTTATTTAAGTATTTTAAACACTTAAATTACATATGTCGTTGTTGTTGAAATTTATTGTTTGATAATTCTTCATTTTTTCATAAACATTGCAACCACAAATATTGTAAATAAATTTAATCATACATCACATCCTTGTACAGTTGACTCTGAAATACATTGCAGCACAAATTTCATAAAAAAATTTCAATAACTTAATATATTAGTTAAAATAACTATAAAGCATTGTAACAAATTATTAATAGGCAATGTATAATTTTTTAAAAAATTGTGTTTAACATGCTATATAAAAAAAAAGAACAATCATAAATAGTTCAAAAAATATAAAATACATAATACTATATTTTCCATTATTTGTGTAAGATAAAAAATAAAACTTACAGGTTAAAAATAAAAACAATGTCAACAAAACAATAAAAAAAACTTAATTACTGTTATCGGCAGGTACTTCTTCGGCTTCCGTCGCGGTTTCAGTCGGCTGGACTGGTTCAGACACTTCCAGTTCATCTTCTCGTTTTATAGATTTTGAGGATGACAAGGTCGTAGGTGGTGACGACTTCTGAGATACATCTTCCTTATCACACGAGGGACATTCAAAATGTACACAATGAAATACCTGTTGGAAAAATTAGTTACTCACAGATGCTGCTAAGAATAAGATATTAATTTTTTGTAATGGTCATTGTAATAATGACGAAAATTTAATACAGTGCATAAGTAATTAAACATAAGTCAATAGGCAGTTTAACATTACTTTTATACATGTCACAAAGAGCAGCAGTTAAAAAATTGGCTGCTGAGGGACACAGTGAGTTGTTTAAACATTTTTAGCACATGACATAAACTGCTTACTAGTTTTCATATACAAATACATCAAAGCATGGGCATCATCAAGTACTTCATAGTAAAACTGTTATCATAAGCATTAAGGATTTGTTCAAATATTTCCATAATCGATGTGACTATGTTTGTGATATAGTTGTATTCCTTCTTGCAACAACGTTAACATAAAGTAGAAACGACCCACTCCATTACAATGCTGAGTAGTCTGCTTGCAATAGTATTTTTTTTCATTCAAAGTAATATAGAAACACGTCTATAGTTTTGTAGATTTTTAACATAATTTTGATAGAAATGCCTAAGAGTTTTTAGTTTTACTCGATAGAATAAGAGAAATTTCATAAAATTATAATTAAGTATTTGTCTTCAGTCTTGGTTGCAGCAGGTGTTTTATGGGTAATATGTAAAATTATTTTTACTTTCTTATACGTAGTAAAGGAAGTATTGTGATGATGAAAATTTTCGACCTCGAGATTTTTGCAGATGTCCACGTTTTGAAGTCCCCTGATACCAAAAAAGTGGTTTTTAAAAAATGTCTGTGTGTCTGTGTGTGTCTGTCTGTCTGTGTGTGACCACGATAGCGGTCAAACCGCTACAGATATCAATTCCAAATTTTGTATTTACGAATATAATCTCCCTCTTGAGAACTGATTAGATTTTGAGCAAAATCAGCAGACCGGAAGTAGTAGTTTACTTCAGTGAAAAAATTCGAATTTTGCAAATATTTCGTGAATTACTAAGTTTAAACAAATTTATAAAGAATTCATATGTACTTAAAATTTAAATTGTGAACAATTTTATTAAAAAGGCTTTTCGAAATTCCTACCGGAAGTAGGTCTTTTACTCCTATCGAAAATCAGTTTCTTGCAAATATTTTGCAAGTCATGCTTATTAGACAGGTACGCTACGAATATAAAAGTATTTAGAACTTAATTTCCAATATCTTTTGTATAAAAAAAATTTCAAAATTTGGACCGGAAGTATCACTTTTACTCTTACCGAATAACATTTTTTTGCAAATATGTCGTAAATTATGCGTTCTATGTATATTTATGAAGAGTACAAAAGTATTTAGAGTTGGATTTGGAATATTTTTTGTATAAATGAAATTTCAAAATTTGGACCGGAAGTAACACTTTCATACGTATAAGAAAGTCGTGTGGTGGCCACACCTCATTTTTTAATACTGTTGGCCATAGCTTTTAGCTCTCTTTCATATCGGGATATGAAACTTCGAATTTCAAAATATTCTAGAATTTACCTGAATCCAAGGAGGATAGAAAAGAAGGAGAGAGCATTGGCCACAAAAAGTGATGCCGAGAGGGGGTATGTTTACATCAGCCATTGGTGGAACCATCAGCTGATTATTTGTGTAATATATATTTTGTATTTTATTCTTTATTATCGTGAATTACAAACTTATTATGTTCATATAACATTTATTTTTTATTTAATATCTTCAATACTACCATTTGTTGTTAATTAGTTTAAGGTTAAGAATTTCATTATTTCCCATTTCATTTTTACTAAGGATTTAGCTGTTTTATTTTTAATTTAGTACTTAGTATTTAATATGGGTTGATGTGCCGCTTTTCATTGCACGAATTGGATTAGCAAGAAGAGTGCAAGGCAATTAGAGGCATAGAAAAGGAAAATATCTTTCCACGATTGTAACGATTGTACGTAGGTACATAATAGTATATTAAAATACAAGTTTCATAAGACACGATTTTTGCGCACGCGTTCAAGTTTAGAAAACGAGCCGCTAGGCGAGTTTTCTAAAGAACAAGTGCGCAAAATGTCTTATGAAACGTGTATTTTATACTATTTTTTCTATTTCGGTTATTAAAAGTTCAAAAAAGCTTAAAATAAGAGACATGTTTTGTTCGAATATTTTAGAAACTTTGCTTTTTTGAAGTTGGTTACTCTGATTTTTAAGTAGAACGTTTTAAATATTTGAATATCGGTGGTGCTATATGTAATTGTGTTTAAAATTCAGACTGATTTATACAATAAATTATTTCAAATTATCAACAAAAAGGACGAAATAAATAACTGTACGCCCCCAGAGATTCGCAAAATAGCAGAAGACAATTTACAAAATCTTTCGTCCACAAACTCTCTACATATTTATCAAAACAAACTTTTATAACAGTTGTACTATTCAGCATGGTAAGTAAATGTCAATAGCAGCATCCGAAAACTTATCATCCAACTCTGCTTAACAATTTATATTGCTAAATAGTAAGTGAAATGTTAGCATGTGTGCTTTTTATTCTTTGTACAATTTTATTGCACATTTTTGTTACTTTAAAGGCTTATATTTTGACATTTAAATACGATTTGGTTCCATTTTTTTTGTTACCAACGTCAAAAAAATAAAATTAGCGTGCGATAAAGTAATACTTTATGCAACCAAAACGGGTGTCGTAAAGTGAACTTTATAGCACCGGAATAGAAAAAGTTATTAATTTCATCCAAAATTTGGTGAATATAAATCTTTTAACATTGAAAATTGTTGAATATAGGATACAAAAAGAGCCCATTAGAAGGAATCTGCGGTTAAAGAAAATAGATATGCCAAATTGGGTTCAAAAGGAAAGTAGTATACTTTGGTCTCAATTTGGGAAGAATTGCCATTATAAACATACTCTAACTACCGCGCGATCATTTAAATTCTAAATTAGAGCAGGCTGTGAAATTTAAATTAAGTTGGTATATAAGTACTAATTTAAAATTTGAATTGTCAAAGTGACGTTTCTAAATGTTAATTAATCAATAATTGACATTCTGGACAACCTAATAAAAAAAATCCCGCCTGCTATAATTTAGAATTTAAATGATCGCGTGGTACTATATACCTTAGTGAAGTGCTATACAAACATAAATTGTGAAGCAAGTGCATCATTTTCTTTGGTTACGGTGGATTTGTTTATTAAATATTTGTAGCAGCGAGTGAGAGTGAATCAAACCTTCCATAAAGAGAGCCATAAAAACTTGCCGAAAAGCTTTTATATTGTAACGAAACAAGTGCACAAAGAAAGGCAGACTTCCGAGCGACAATAAAAAGAGGTTGTAAATCATCTCGACGCGACTGGTAAACATCATAAAGCAATAAATCATCCATTTTCTATGTACTAAGAAGAGACAGAATGTCTATCGAATGTTCTACAAACATCGAGAGGAAGATGGAGTTTACGCGAATGCTTCCAGATGTTTCGTATGTGTATATAAGGCGGCTGGGTTACGGATGGATGAGTAATTCCGGAATAAGAACTTCCTTAAGTAGTAGCCGCGCGGAACAGACCAAAGTAGAAATAAATATAAGAAATAAATAAATAGTTCCTTGAGTGGTAGCCGAAGAAAAGACATAAATATTAGAGTGTTATATAAATAGAAGTGATATAAATACGGTGCAGTTTTTATTATAGTGCAATAAAGATATAAATACTACAGACATATAAATAGTACTGGTAAATAAATACATATGTTAATCATTTATAGTAGTTTTAAGTGTGATACATTAGTTTTACATTTTTATATTGTAATTAATTTTAAGTGTATGAATATACAGACTGTTTTAAATAAATAAATTGCACGAGTTGTTTATTGCGAACCCGAAAACGTTACAATATATTATTATATTGTAAACAAAATCATAAAATAAAACATCATATATGTAAATTCAAGCCACTAGTTAAATGTTGAAGTATGTAGATATATTACTAATAAATATATATGTATATAAATTTGTTGATGTGTAAGTTGTTTATACTATTGCTAACCTAAGTAGGTACATATATTTATAATTATTAATTTCAGTTTTACAGTAAATATTAAGTGAATATTACAGTTGAATTACACACATTTCTATGCTTGCAGAACTATTAATTGTTCTGAAAGGCAACTTTAAATAACATTTTTACTTCAGTTATGTATTGAAAGTTTACGAGTAACTCGTGGGCACTAGCAAATATTTATTTTCAAAAAAATCTATAATTTGTTTTTTAAAAGTATAATTATACTTTTAAAAAACAAATTAGGATGCCAGGTGGGGTACGGGCAAGGTAAAAATGGTTCAACCTTGGCGGGTTGCATACCGTTAAGTGTTCACATGTAATAGAATTTATTAAATTATTTAAATACGAATATTATTATTTTTTAAACGTATTTAAATAATTTAATAAATTCTATTACATGTGAACACTTAACGGTATGCAACCCGCCAAGGTTGAACCATTTTTACCTTGCCCGTACCCCACCTGGCATCCCTTTATTTGTCTATAAACTGACATTATGCTCTCTCTATATATCTTACTTACTCTAAGACCTGAATCAATATTTAAGGTTACTGAAATCTAGAATTGAATTAAATTTCGATGTCATTGAACATATTTGGTTCTATCTCTAATGATGCTTGATATATTTAATATCAAAACATTTTTAAATTCACCGAGATCTAAGATCACCTTGTAACAATATTTGAGAAGATGAAGTTTATGTATGCAAAGTATACAAACACTAACAAACTTTCAATAAAAAGAAAATATATTGCTAACCTTCTTCTCGACTGTGCTATTCTGATAAAGTAATCTGTCTTTATCATAAGAACAAACATTTTTAAACGTTGTTTTCTTATACTTACTTCGTTTGCTGTATTGCGTGTTCCAACTATTCTAATGAAAACTACTGGTCTAGGTGCGAAACGCACTACTTGCCACGATTGGCAATTTTCTCTAGTACGATCCACTAATACCTCCCAATCCCATATATTCACAGATGACTCAATATAATAACTGTAGCTGCGATCGTCGCAATCCCACAAAAGTAACCGCAAACTGGATATTACGTAAGGTTGACCTGTAATAAAAAAATTTATAATTTTGAACACTTATTTATAATCATTTAATGGCTATTCTTTAGAATGACGTCCATAAAAATATTGCATAATGAGTATATAATTAGAGAGCTTACGATCTCCAAAATCTAAAAGTGTAGAACTTATTTTCAGCATGTGACACAGGATTATAAAATGTTCAATTTAAAAAATTGTATTTTGAGGTTATGATTCATAAGTCTGTGTCAATTTGTCAGTATATTTCCATTACCATTAGTTTCAGATCTATTTTACTTGTAAGCAATTGAGATACACCTTTTATTAAATACGCAAGTAAATAAATAACTACATAAAGGCTTAACTTTAACAAAAAAGCCATTCGAATTAATTCATTTACAAATTTAGAACTTTACACAAGCCTAATATCAATTTATTACCTTACTTAACATTGCAAATAAAATTATCATATCCTATGTTTATTTCAGATCAGCTTATTATTAATATATTAAAGAGGATTATATATATTTGTGTTTATATTATTACAATTAGCATTATTACTCGTTTTTATGAATTATAATTATTTATTAAATATTTTCTTTTAAAGTTATTTTAAATGAAAACTCTTTCTCACTACTCTTAACATCACTTACTACTTTGTCATCTCTCGTTTACACGGTGGTCACCAGTCCCCTCTACCAACTCACTACAGCTCGTAGTTACGCGATTTCTTCGGGAACACTTTGGCGCCCGCCCGATGTAGAAATAAATTTGTCCGGATTCCCACACACGCAAGTGTCGTTCGATACCTTTTACATTTAAGTTAAATCCTTAATTGTACACCGACTTGTAAGTAATCCTTAGGTAGTTATTTCTTCTTAATTCGTTATTTATTTTATTTAATAAAAACATTAAAGACAGCCATGCTTATTTTTTTATTAATACTTTCTCTTACAGCACAGTATCCCGGACCTTTGATGAGTACCCATAAAGACATTACGCAATTAATGTTTCTCCTTAATCAATCATTGTTCACCCTACAAACAAGTGTAACCATTTCATAACCAACTTAAAACCCAGTGCAACAATTAGGCGACCAACGTGGTGACAATTGTAACTATATTGACAACAATTGATGTACGATGGGTTTTTCCAGTTCGGCGCCGCGAATGTGGCACGTGGATCACATTCGCCACTCGATTTTCGTAGTTAGATCTAAAACATTTAGTAAAATTGACACAAATTCATGAATTATAACCTCAAAATATGGTTTTCTGAGACGAAAATATTTTGTCACATGCTGAAAATAAGACATACATTTTTGGAATCTGAAGATCGCAGGGGGTGATTCCTTAGCGAAAAAGAGATAGGGTCTTTCATATAAAAAAAACTTCAATGGAGCATCCCTTGTTAAGATACAGTCCCATAAAGGGGGTACATAAAATTTGTTTTACATTTTTTCTCACAACCACTAAAAATGTCATTTATTTCCAATGTAACTTTTTGTCTGATTATTTGTTTACCATTTAAAAATCTATTTCCAATACCTTGTTTCATTCGAAACAAAAAATGTCTCTTGAATTTTTTGCCCAAAAGTAATCAGTTCGCAGCAAAAAATTATTTTACGAACAACTACAGAGATATATCGTCATAAATGCGAACTGGATTAGTATTGGTATTTTGTAGTTACTACCTGCATCAAAATACATATGATTAAAGATGAATAAACAAAACTAATTTATTAATAACAAAACATAAAACATGTAGAAATCATAGTAAATGTTCAATATGTCCACCTTCAGTCATTACACATGCGTCTAGACGTCGGCGCATTGAGCCACGTATTCGCTCAAATATTCCTGGATTCTCTCTAATTACCCTGCACGCATCGATGATGCGGTTTCTTAAGTCCTCTACATCGCGAACAGGAGTAGGATAAACCAAAGTGTGTAAATGGCCCCAAGTAGAGAAATCTGATTACTTTTGGGCAAAAAATTCAAGAGACATTTTTTGTTTCGAATAAAACAAGGTATTGGAAATAGATTTTTAAATGATAAACAAATAATCAGACAAAAAGTTACATTGGAAATAAATTACATTTTTAGTGTTTGTGAGAAAAATTGTGAAACAAATTTTATGTACCCCCTTTATGGGGCTGTATCTTAACAAGGGATGCTCCATTGAAGTTTTTTTTATATGAAAGACCCTATCTCTTTTTCGCTAAGGAATCACCCCCTGAAATGTTTTACACTTATTTTGTTACACCCTGTATAGGTAGCATTCGATATTTTTATAGGCATTCTTCTAAAGTGTATTAGTATAACATTAAAACAAGTATTCATTTTAAAATACAAAAGAATTTACCTAATTGAATTAATATAGCTCCAGAGCCTAATTGATGGCATGTATATCCGTGATCCCAATCATAATGTTTGGTATCTCCGTTTAACAAGGCATGGCGAGAGCGACTATAAAAAGAAACAATATCATGTTAATACAAGAGTAATTAAATTTTACTTCGTATGTATAGGATTACTGACTATATATCTTAACTTTTTATTTATCATTTATCCCTTATTCACGTTATATAGAGTGAGTTCAGGCCTCCGGGTGATTAATGTCCCTCAAAGGACTATAAAGCTTTAAACGTTCAAGGTGCTGTACAGTATCTTTTAGATAATATGTTCTTCTTTTTCTTTTTATGGAATGTTTTTCCATTTTCTATGTTGTTGATAAACTTATGTTAATTTTTATTAGTGATTGGTTCATTTTCAAAAATGATCAGATATTTTTGGTCTTGTTCTTAATTTGTCAACTAAATTATTACACAATTATTATTTATTATTATTCTATTTAGTTTTTATTTCAAAATAGTACCCACTGTTTACATTCAAATGCTACGCAAATAAGGCCGTTTGAAACCGCTTTAAAAACAGTTGCAGGTTAGTTGGCCGATTTTTTCGTACCTAATGACGCTATATACAAAAATCTTCTTCTTCGGAATATGCAAATAACATTATAGAATAAAGCGCTACCAAGAAAAATTTGAATGGTAACGGACGAACAAGGGTTTGAAAATTCTGTCGCATTAGCTAGTTATAAATAATATGCTGACGTACATTTAAGTATTTCAATGTGAAACTTGAAAGAAACTGTAGTAACTTCAGAATATTATGCATCACTTTATTTAGATTGATATAAACAATCGTTATCGCCAGAAATGTTAATGTGCAATTTAAAAAAAAAGGAACGGGCGTAATGGTATAGAGATTGTTAACACAAATCGCTTCAACAGACAGTTTTTGATGTCGTTTAAAACAGTTTTGTTTGACATCCGGTATAGATGATCATTTCCTGTTTATAATTTCGGTGATTGTGAGCAGCGACAATTTACAACGGTAACTTATACTAAATTTAAAATATACCGAAAATGACAAATACATATTTGTAGTTTATAAATTGACAATTTAAGAGAAAGAGATATACTTATTATTATTTTAAATTTATATATATACTTCATTCAGTTTAAGAAAGGAGTAAATGTCTCCTACAATCTGAGCATAACCTGTTTTGCTGTCATATTGATGCAAATTGAGGCTGTATTACACTTGTCAATGTCTTGACCAAGAACTTGTTGAATTAGAACGTGTTCTATTTTTCTTCTCAACTTGATGAAGTTTTTAGTCATTTCTAGTAAAATTAATGTTATACAGTTTTTTGCCAACTGTGTAAAATGTAAACACAAATTCCATTGTAGAATATCGTTAAAAATGACATGTTAATTTGATACTTCTTAAAAGAATTGTGTGCGTAAATTATTTATTTTCTTTTGTATCTCTTGTGCAGTTATTTTTACATTCAATATCAAACACAAATCTTCCGTAAATTTATTAATTTCTTTATTTAGTACTTTTGCACTATTGGTACTACTAATTCACCTAAAAACTTGGTGAAGAAATTGATAAGTGTAAAACAGGCAAGGTCAACAATAACTTGACCAAGAACTTGACGACAATTTCTTGATGAATAACTTGGTCAAGAAATTGATAAGTGTAATACAGCCTTTGGTTAAGACATATACAGGCTGTTCCTAAATATCATGTACATAAGGAAGGGGGTAACTATTTGGTTTATTTTGTGCCTAAAATTTCATATAAACATAGGTCTGCAAACGCTTCGTTACCAATATGCAGGGTGTTGAAATTTCAAGAATTTTTCACTTTTTACTGTATAGCTCCTGCAGTTTTTTTACGATTTCTAATGTCAATTGTCAAATTAATAAACTCAAGTGATTATCTGAATAAAGCCAGAGCCTGCTAGACCATTTTAAAAAATTTAATTTTCTCTGGCGAATTACAGAAAATTGTTTTCTATTTTTTTTCTCGATAACGGTCAGAGATAAGAAAAAAATACAAGAGATCAAAAAGTTTCTAAACAAGACAGAAAATTTATTGCGTATTTTAGAATCTAGCAGTGGCGCATCGCAAAAAAGTTCAGGGTGAGAAAAGAGGGCATGACCCCGAAAAAAATATTACCCTGTAGATTTACATAATCATTTGGCATGGCTAATGATGCAGGCCTTATAGCGTAACCTACCTTCCAAATTTGAACAAAATATCTCAAAAACTGCAGGAGCTATACAGTAAAAAGTGAAAAATTCTTGAAATTTCAACACCCTGCATATTGGTAACGAAGCGTTTGCAGACCTATGTTTATATGAAATTTTAGGCACAAAATAAACCAAATAGTTACCCCCTTCCTTATGTACATGATATTTAGGAACAGCCTGTATATTTAATAAAATGATATGTTTTTAACTTTGTGTAGCTATAGTGCATGTTCTTTAATTTTTTCTTAGTAATATCGAGATGTTGTATAATGCAAAGTAAATAATGGATTAGTTCATAGCAAACAATGCATCAGATTCTATCATCTATTCTTATAGTCCAGTCGAATTAGACATGAAATCAAGTAAGTTCTATTCTGGAATATGGTTTTGTCGCAGATTTTTTTATAGGTACATTAGACCCCCACGAACATACCCTGAAAAATGCCAAATGTTTAAGGTCCAGGTTTGGCCATGAGAAATTGTTAAACAATTGAAAAGTGACATTTTCCGGTAAAACTTTTTTCCTATAGGTTAAATGTGAAAACTGTCCGTACAAAAGTTGTTCGCCCCATCATTCTCTAAAAAACAAGTCATTGCACGATCAATTATCATTATTTGTTTAGCTGCAAAATACATAAAACCATGGCAATTTTAATTTTTTATTTTTTGCATTCAATCGATGAATAATCAACGTATGGCTTTGAACCTCATGGTGCAGGCAATATAAAATGTCCCCCAGAGAACAGTGCAAAGTTCACTCACCTGTGTTGTATAGTTGAGCTACAATAAGCGACAAGCCACAATTCCTAAATTAGCTGTCCCTTCCTTGCATATTGTCGCACATGGTTCAAAAAAATCATGGTTTTAATTCATTGAGAGTACTTTCCGAAAATGGAAAAAAAAAATTCCCAAAAATTGCAATTTTTTTGGAGGTTCGACATTATTTGCTTATAAACAAATGAAATATCTCCGACAATTGACATATTATCGTAAATATTATGGTAGATTCTGCTTCCTTTCTCTTCAACGAGTTATTTGAGACTAACTTTATA
Source organism: Amphimallon solstitiale (assembly GCA_963170755.1). Taxonomy (NCBI): domain Eukaryota; kingdom Metazoa; phylum Arthropoda; class Insecta; order Coleoptera; family Scarabaeidae; genus Amphimallon; species Amphimallon solstitiale. Next base: position 136,564,143 of record OY720676.1, on the reverse strand, counting down.
CGAATATCTTGATTAGAACTGGAGATAACAACGTTCTAGTTTTATTACGTTTATTATCGTTCTGGTGGATATTTAAGAAAAAAAAAATATCAAATTTCGCTCAATACCTCAAGGAATCGCCGTGATTTTTTTCAGATCTGTAGGAGCATTCTATGTAAGTCAAAGAAATTAATGAAGTTCGGCGCGCGCTGGCGGTGGGAAAAATTGCGGCCGGGCGGCGTGGTGGGGTAAGCCAGAGGCTCCGCGCGCCGCCCGGATATATTTGTTAAATAACCGGCGAGTAGGGCTCGGCGCGGGCGGCGCGCGGAGCCTCTGGCTTACCCCACCACACCGCCCGGCCGCAATTTTTCCCACCGCCAGCGCGCGCCGAACTTCATTAATTTCTTTGACTTACATAGAATGCTCCTACAGATCTGAAAAAAATCACGGCGATTCCTTGAGGTATTGAGCGAAATTTGATATTTTTTTTCTTCATAAATATCCACCAGAACGATAATAAACATAATAAAACTAGAACGTTGTTATCTCCAGTTCTAATCAAGATATTTGTATAAAGTTAGTCTCAAATTACTCGTTGAAGAGCAAGGATGCAGAATTTACCATAATATTTACGATAATATGTCAATTGTCGGAGATATTTCATTTGTTTATAAGCAAATAATTTCGAACCTCCAAAAAAATGGCAATTTTTGAGAAAAAAATATTTTTTTTTCCATTTTCGGAAAGTACTCTCAATGAATTAAAACCATGATTTTTTTGAAGCATGTGCGACAATATGCAAGAAAGGGACAGCTAATTTAAGAATTTTGGCTTGTCGCTTATTGTAGCTCAACTATACAACACAGGTGAGTGAACTTTGCACTGTTCTCTGGGGGACATTATTCATCGATTGAATGCAAAAAATAAAAAATCAAAATTGCCATGGTTTTATGCATTTTGCAGCTGAACAAATAATGATAATCGATCGTGCAATGGCTTGTTTTTAGAGAATGATGGGGCGAACAAGTTTTATACGGACAGTTTTCACATTTAACCTACAGGAAAAAAGTTTAACCGGAAAATGTCACTTTTCAATTGTTTAATAATTTCTCACGGCCAAACCCGGACCTTAAACATTTGGCATTTTTCAGGGTATGTTCGTGGGGGTCTAATGTACCTATAAAAAAATCGGCGACAAAACCATATTCCAGAATAGAACTTAATTTAATTCGACTGGACTATTATTCTAAACTAATAAAAGGCTATAAACATACCTAACTCCTTCAATAACCAAAGCACTTTTGCTTAATGTTGCTACATTGTATTTTGGTACAATTATGTCGCCTAGTAGCTTCGGCATTTTGGGCGTATACATGGCTTCCAAGGATACTAAGTGAAATACCTAAAATGATTAAAATAACAAAAGAACACCTTTGTAAAATTACAAGTAACATATAAAATATTACTTTATTTACAGTATTATGAGTGCCTATAATTTTAATGAATTGCACCACTCGACTATCGAAGTACAGATCTTGCCAAGAACGGCATGAATAATGGCTGTAATCTACGACACGAACCCAGTCCTTCTGCTCCATGGAAACTTCCACAAAATATGAGTAAGATCTGAAGCAATGTATTAAAAAATTTCAGATGGATGTACCGAACTGTCACTCAAATTCTTATTTAGAGCCCCCCTTGATTATAATATAATGTTGGCGACATTGTAAAGTATTAATAATAGTTTCTAAGGCAAACTGTGACAGATGCATCTTTATTATAATTTGTATTATTTTTTCTAAATTGGATAATTTATATCCTGTTAGAATTACAACACAAAGTTTCTGTTATTTGCGAACTGAGAGATTAGCAAATAAACAATGGGTTATGCAATTAACTATATGCACAATTTGAACAATTACTTAATCTTGCAATCACATATAAACAGCTGGCTAGCCAGATTGATGCTTGTAAAAACAGGCAAATTTAGTCGTTTGTACATCCGGAGGCGGCACACTTTACAAAAGGAATTGCAGCTTGCATGGAAGATATTCAATAATCAATGAAGAAGAAGTTTAGTCATCCTCCATTTTTAAAAATGATCTAATATTATACCCATATAAGATTCAAGCTATCCACAAACTCAGTCTTGTTGATTAGGGCATACGAATGAGTATTACCAAGTGGCTTTTCGATAACATGAATAACGACTACGATCTTGTGTGATTCTTTTATTATGAAGCTTGGTTTCATTTGTTTAATATTTAAACAAGCAAAATATAGAATATGTTTGACAGAAAATCTCGAGGTCAGCGTATGCCACTCTATGCATAAGTCATGATCTAACTGTCCATTCTTTGTAATGTCTCATGAATTCATGGAGAAATTTTTGTTCGTTGAAGCAACTGGTGGTAGTTTAGAAAAGTTTGTATGAATATAAACTCCAATCATTAAGAAGTGCAATGAAGTCGCATATTGACGTTACAGGGAAAAATTTATCACATTTGCACAAACTCGATAGGCACACCACAAACTGTGCTATCCGAGGCGGGGTATCCTAAAGATGTGGGTTTAATGATAATATTGCAATGCTCGTCGCACATCCCTGGAGTCTCATGGAATATAACCCTCTGTCAATATATTACGAGGAAGCGCACACTACCATCCAACCCCTCCATTTCGCAAACTTAAAAACACTCCCTCGTATATAGGTTTAGATTTTAGAGGTAGGATTATTCCCTTGATTGACCAAGCAAATCAAACGGACCATATCTATATCTCCTAATATTTCTATTGTGATTTCTATCATTTAATGAGTCGTGTTTTGATTATTATTCTATGCTATTGTATTCTTGCTGATTTTGGATATTTTGGAGAACTAGTTTTCTACACTATCACTACAGACCTTTTACTTTAAATATGTGACCTTACATGCAAAGAGTCAAGTTGAAAGCTAATTCACCTAACAAAAAAATGATGTATTCATATATTTTTTTAAATCTATTAATACTTAAAAGCCAAACAAAGAAACTAGCACCTTGCTCTGGCAGAGAAACAGTGTGGTCTGTTCATAAAAAAGTTTAATCAATACGACTTCAAAAGTAGAAAAAATAACACATTTAAAACACAGAATTCTTATTTGTGTGTTTGAAATAAAGATATTCACGTGTTGGTGGGAGGTCAAGTCCACAGTTTCTTTAAATAACATATTCCAGACAATTTAAAGATAATTTAACAGCATTAAATAAGGAAGATGTAGATATCATTGTAATAGTATGCCACATTGGCTACTGGCAAACATTACCATTTGAAGATATGCCTATATTTATTCAGCTGGGATAAGAAGAAGTGTCCAAAATTGACAGAAATTTTGTCAATTTCCTCTTCTGATATTTTGTAATTCGTTTGTTTTCATATGGTATGCAAATGTAGAAATAATTAATAATTTATTTTAAATATAACTTTTTAGTATTTCATTTTTAACAAGCATATGAAGTGCAGAGTTGTTCAAATACTTGTAAATTAAATATCTGTGAATACACTCTACACTCTTTTAGAAAATAAATAGATTAATATACGAAGGTAGGCTGAAAAGTAATGCACCCATGCTTGTAGAACACGAACAAAAACAAATAGCAAGATCGGACAAAACGTACATTAAAGTAAAATTATTAAGCTTTAAAATCATATATTTATTTTTCAACATAGTCACTGTTAAGGCTAACAAGTTTTTCCCAACGTGTAATAAGTTTTTTCATACCGTCACTGAAAATTCTTCCGACTTTTCGCAAATCTAAAGTTGACAGCTGCCTTCACCTCATCGTCGAGATGTAATGATTACCTTTGAGGTCCCTCTTGAGTAGTGGAAAAAAATAGAAATCACAAGGCGCAAGATATTGGTAGTAAGGAGGGTGTGGAATCGGTTCAACCTCCAGGTTTCGCAAAGCCTCGGCAGTTGCGCGCTAGCGTTGTCATGTTGCAAGATTATTGGCTCCAAGTTGCCTCTACCACGACAAACTTAACGTGGGAGGTATTTTAGAGTATTGAGAATTTACGCCCCTTGTTTCAAAAAAAAACGTCGACTGTGTTTCATCAAAAATTATCGCTTTTCCAGGCTCGCAATCACGAAATTTGATTTCCCATCCATTACTATAGACCTATCAACAGCATCGTTACCATAAACATCCTTTAAACGACGACGAATCTCAGTAGGAGTCACTTTTTCAGCAGTTAAAAATTCAATAACAGCACGCTGTTCAACTCACGTTGACATAGCACTAGAACACGCCTCTATATTCCGTTGCTTAAAATACACTTGATGAATTCAACGACCTCAAATCTGCGCACGCGTATAGTGGGGGAGCGTCACTTCCACATTCCACCTGGCGCCTTCTGAAGGTCATTTCGTTCGCACTGTACAAGCATGTGTGCATTACTTTTCAGCCTACCCTCGTATTATCAGAAAACAAATTCATTTATTTTCTTATCCTATGTGTCATATTCGTTTGACTTTTAGATTTATATTACCAACATACTAAGGCACACATTTACCGGAAATACATAACTGAGATTGACAACGTTCTTCATGATTCTCATAAGAGCAATACTCTGATCTAAGGATGGTAATATTTTAGCACCCAGTGCTAATATTTTATTGAAAAATGATATTAATCCATTACTCTTTCACTATATATTTTTTTGTGGTAAAAGTGCTAAAAAAAACAATAGTTGAAATAAAATTCGACTACAATATTAGTATGGCTGATGCTATGAAGCAATTATTGTTGGTAGCTAGTGAATTAAAGGAAGACTCAATTTCATCAGGTAAAAAATACGAAAAATAAACAAGAAGTGTATTAATATTGTTCACTATCCTCAGGGTGGGTGTATTCAAATTTTACAAGATGTTTGAAAAACAATTTGTTTCAAGGCATAAAACAAACAAGTTTGGCAAATTACTACACTGTTGTACACAAATTAAAGAAAATATCTGCAAAACAAAATTATGTACGGTAAAATGGGGTGACTTTGTGCTAGCCGGGGCGTGATTGTGCCACTACGTGTTGATCGTGTATATTCGCACCATATCGGCACATCGATTCACCTACCGCCCCGAACTCTTGTTCAAGAATACCGATATTAGAGGCGAATAGAATGAAATGTATGGTTTGTGTATGCAATACCCTCCATTTCTGTTCCGTCAAGTTATTAAGTTGGTGAGATTTTGCAAAATTTTGGTTTTATCGCATACTTTCTCCTGGCTTGCCTAAAGTGTTTTAATAATGACCGTTTCAAAGTTCACACGTAATTAGGTGTTATATAGGTTATCTTTTAAAGAATACGCAGTGGTCGAGTAGTGCAAAATAACCTGGGTGTGTCACCTTGAATAAGATTCCGACAATATAAGGGGGGAATTTGTGCCACTACCTATTTTGAAATTCAGTTTATACGCTTAATTATCTTTATTAGTTACTATTCTATGTGAGAATTGGCTGTTCTTTTGTTTTATTTTGGTTTTGTTATATTTTATAAATAAAATTTTTTTTCCATTAAACCTTCTATTTGGGGCGAGATTGTGCCACAAAAATAACAGAGATAATACTAATTGGGGTGAAATTGGGCCATGTCACTCATACCATACAGTTTCACTATAATATGAAGCTGGGCCTGGCACATTTTCAGCCTGTAAATAGGCGGCATTGTGCTAAAACGGTAAACAAGTAGCTGGCACAAAGCCACCCCATCCTATGGGGGGAAATTGTGCCAATTGTTATAAATAATTTTAGAAAAACGAATGAAAATTTCTAAGTCTTTTTTACACAATTTAGTAACCAAAGGTTCAAAGTATATCGTTAATTTTTACAAACATTTTTGGTGTCTATAATTGTCCGAAATTCTTTGAAAACCATAAAAAGTAGCATAAACCCACCCCATTTTACCGGTATATGTTATCTGACATTTATAATTTATGAAAAATAAATGTATCAACACATTATTAATTCTGAATTTGCCAAAAATGTGTTTAAAATGTTTGTCAGACATTTTATTTTATTTATATGCATTGGCTTCAAGCATTCCCATATAATTTAATTGACGTTGTCGTATTTTGGTTGACAAATCAATTGTTTTATATAATAGGTGAGCACTCAGCGAAAGGGACACTTTTAAAGTTTCTGCTACTTCTTTTGTTACCTCACGATTATTTTAGACAACGGCAGAAGAAGCAACAACATCCCTGAAAATTGCCCTTAGGACAGTGGACCATCGGCAGCAAAACAGAAGCCTGCGACAGAGTTTCATCAGAAGTGATACCTAACGACAATTGTGGAAGGCATACATTATAAAATATAACCCATATATTACGGAATTAAATTAATACAAAATATTCCACCGAGACAACTACATTTTCAAAACTAGGTAAATCCTAATGAAATTTCAGTAGAGTAAAAAGTACAATAGTGCCTACCGATATTATAATAGAAGGAATTTGTCAAAATACATAATTTCAAACAGAAAAGTTGCATATTGTATAAAAGTAACACCATAATTGCAAGAAAAAAATCATACAGATTTGTTTTTTAATTATCAATTTGTGTTTGGTATAAGTACTTATTACATTTTAAACAAATGTTTTTAAATAATCACATACCTTAAATCGCGATCCCATAACAACATTCGAATGTGATTAATTATTGATGGAGTGCCAAGCTTAACCAAAATTCCTTGATCACCGGGTCCATTAATTGCGTGCCTTGTATAACCCCTCTCCATATCATAATTATTGAAATCGCCATCTAATAACGCATCCATTAATTCACCTGATATAACTTTTGCGCCCGTTTTGGTACTGGCGACGTTTTCATCAATCACTAAAGAAATCAACTATGATAATATCCTACATAAAAAGAAATTGTTTGGAATATATAATACGGCAAGATGTTGCAAATAATCTATTGGCATAATGTTTGTTAAAAGTTATTATCACAAAATGTATAGCCATTAATGATGACATAGATTTAGTATAAGAGTTAAAACTTCATTCTCTATCAATAAAGCATATCCCAAAAGATTGCAATAACAAAGATTTGCGATGTAATAATGCATGCGCGCATCAGACCCAAGTGAAGGTCGCACTACTATACGCTTTCTAATAATATTACGTAATTGACATACGCATTGCAATTTAGAAATTTTCATGTTATTGGAAACGTCTTCCTTCATTTGTTCTACCGACAGAGTCATATCTAAATACAGTGGAACTTCCATATTACGAACTTCTAAATAGCGAATTTCTCTGTCTAACGAACTTTTTCCACAAACGTTGCACTTGAATTGAAATTGCGTGCAAAATTACCTTCCAATAACAAACTTCGGACTTCTATATGGCGAATTTATTTTCAGTAAAGAAATAAAATATTTTCTGGGAATTTTTTAACAGATATGTATTTACATAAAAGATAAAAGACTTCTAAGAAATGGTCAGCTAGACTAAATAAAACGTGAATAGCACAATTTAGTTCGTGTACTTCAGTAATTCGTTGCATTTTAAATCGATCGGTTGTTTAACGACTGCGAAAATGTCGAAAAGAAAATGTTTGAATATAAACGACAAACTTAAAGTGATAGAAAGCATCGATAAAGGTTGTAAAAAAAGAGACGTTGCGGAAAAATTCGGTATACCTCCCAGTAGTGATAATGCAGGACGTGAAAGAAAACGGGTTAAAATGTGTGTTTTTGAAGACGTTGATCTGGCAGTTTTAAAATGGGTACATGTCGTTCGTAACAAGAATGTTCCACTATCAGGCTCTCTAGTTAAGCAACAAGCTTTGAAGTTCGCTCAATCTCTTGGACATCTAAACTTTCAAGCAAGCAACGGTTGGCTCGATAAATTCAAAAAAAGGCACGGTATTGTTGTAAAAGTTATTAGTGGAGAAAGCGCCGATGTTAATGAAGCAGATTGCAATGATTGGAGGAATAAACATTGAAACGAATACTAAAACAGTACAAAGCTAGAAACATTTTTAATGCCGACGAAACCGGTCTCTTTTTCAAATGTATACCAAATAGAACCCTCACCTTTAAAAATGATAAATGTTTCGGTGGAAAACAAAGCAAAGAGAGAATTACTGTAATGATTGGAGCAAATATGACAGCAAGCGAGAAATTGAAACTCTTGGTTATTGGAAAATCCAAAAATCCAAGGTGTTTCAAAGGTACAAAGTCGTTAGAAGTAGATTATCATTTCAATAAGAAAGCCTGGATGACGAGCGAGATTTTTGAAAACTGGCTACTAAAATTAGATCAACAGATGAGTATGCAACACAGAAAGATAGCTTTGATTGTTGACAACTGTCCTGCACACTCTTCTACAATTTCAAACAGACTGAAAAGCAGAGCTCGTCTATTTCCCCCCAAACATGACGTCTAAACTGCAGCCAATGGACCAGGGAATAATAAAGAATGTCAAATTTCATTATCGCTAAAGGATTCTAGTAAAAATGATAAATGCAATTGAAAAAGACAACACCACAGTTATTAAGCAGATAATTAACCTGCGAGAATGCATTTCTGAATTGTCAAAATTATGGACCCATGATGTTAGTGAATCTACTATTCACCATTGCTTCTCTGAAGTTGCAGTAAATTGGGATCCAGAAGATGAATTGCCGCTTGCCGAAGTAAGAAATTCTTGGAGAGCACTAGAAATGTCTGGTAATATTGATAGCAATATTACAGTAGAAGATGACCTTGGCGTTGATGAAGATATTGTTACAACTGACTATCCAAGTGATGATGACCTCCTGAAGATGGTAGCAAGTAACCAGAGAAGTGAAATAGCATCAAACGATGATGACGAAGAAGATGCTTCGGATGAACCTGTACGAATACCTACAAACGAAGACATGGTTAAAGCTTTTCAAACAATTCGTCATGGACTACAATATTTAGAAAATGTTCCTGAAAATATTTTTAGTGCCTTGAACAAGTGCGAGATCTATTATGAGAGAGAGAAATTATTTAACCGTTCTGGTCAAAGTAAAATTACCGACTTTTTTACTAATTAATGTACGTAAGTAGTTATATGTAAATACCATTATATGTATGTACATATGTATTTGTATTATGTTGAAAAATTAAATAAGTACTGCAATGCAAAAACCTTTTTTCCATTTAACGAAATTTCCTTATAACGAACTTTTTGACAGGATTTAGCGACTTCGTTAAATAGAAGTTCGACTGTATTTAGTTTACATATATTCCTGCTTATGTGCAACTATAACATTCTCAATATGATCAAGTAGCATTAATAAATAACCTGTAATTTTGAATCAATATTCTGTTAAAGCTGATTAGTTTATATTGATAATATTCAAAATCATTGCTGAAAAATCCTCTAAACTCGGCTTATGAGATTATAATGTTATATTTGACAATTATGGTTTATTTTTGCAGAGACAGAAATTATAAAATCTAAAATTTTAATCCTTGTTGTATGTACTGCTGTTGCTTAGAAAAAGTTAATCACATTTCTAAATCTGTCATCTTGTAATGTAGCACTGATGGAGTCAATTGTAAATCGTATTGTTTTAAAAATATTGCTCTCCTTTCATTTTAATTTACCTTTGTATTCAGTGTATTAGCAAGTCTATGGATCACATGATTATGATATCAAAAGAATATTATGAAGTTATACAGTTCATGTATTCTATGAATAATGTCAACATTTCACGTTTTATAAAATGTAACTGTCAATGGAAAAGAATAGCTGAAAAAAGACAGCTACCATAGTTCTCATAGTTCAGGTAAAACAATACCAGTGTTTCCATGAGGTATGATCACAAAATACATCAAAAGCAATTATCCTACAATCGTCCATGAATGTTTTGAGGTGGCATGTATTTGCAGTTGAGGCTCACAACTGACTGACTGCACCGTATATTTTGAATCTTTTCATGCACTAATGCAAATCATGCACGCCTCTATGTTTCCCATTAAAATTAAACATATTTTTGATTATACCTCGTATATCTCATTTTTCTATTCTATGGATTAATATGATAACTTGTGGAATATGCTTTAATGATTGGAAACATTATCAAGAAATGATGAACAAAAAAATGACCATTTCTACTAACACAGTTGTCCTCTATGTGGTAAATTACTGTGTCGGGAATTATTACGTTCTGCAATGGCATCTAAAAGCGTGTCTGACTTAACTAATCCAGCCGGTCTAACAACGGACAGTAAATCGGTCACTGTTATTAAAGGCAACCTTATGCAATTTATAACAAGATCATCTTCGTCCTTGTTTACTTTACACCATGCAGCAACACCTTTGAAAATTTCGACTTCAGGGGCGAAAAACGAATCGCGTTGCAATAATTCTAAAAGTGAAGCCTAGAATTAAAAAAAACACCAAATTAAACAAGCTAACTAAAATATATTGAAATATGACAAACTCAAAAGCTGACAATTAAATTATTCTCAAAAGTAAGCATACTAAAGGTAAAAAACACGTATATAGGTAAACTGTGGTATGAATAATTACAAAAATAATACAAATATAGAAAAATACAATGAATACTAAAAAAACATGTAAACAAACAGAATGAAAAATCTGTATCTAGAAATTTATTATGACTAAATGGTTCATATATTCTTCACTAGGTTAGTAAACTTTCTAAATTTTAAAATGCATATCTCTTAAATTTACTTGTCGGACATCGAAGTAAAATTCTGTTTTCACAAGAAAAAATTATTTTTTTCGATTGTTTCCACATCTGAACATTATCTACTAAGTAAGAATGAGAAATAAATAAGCTACTAAACATTTTATTCAATAAGAAAAAGTTACGAAACAGTAAATTGTGGAAAACTACCAAATTCATTGGTCTTATTGGTGAGGTTTTACATCTACCTTATCACATATACAGTTGGCGACCACTTCTAGTGTAATGTTTTCCCATTCCTTACAAAGAGCTATTCGAAGATCCTGAATGGTTACCGGTGCTGAACACGTCGCCATAATAAATCTGAGATTTTCTATAAGACTCAAGCCCGGGCTTCAAGCTGGCCATTGCAAAAGACTACGGTGTATAATAAAGTAAGGTGATCTAACGACGAAACGCATCGTGTTCCGAAATAGTCACATCGCTGCGAGAAAGAGACAGACAACCGAGGCCGGCGACTACGAGATCTCGGGCGAAATAGTAGCAGCAGCATATGCTATATTGTTACTGAAAAAATTAGGTATTAAGGTGTTAACTAAATAAACAACTGTGCATAGGAATATTTATGCAATAGGCAAGACTCTGTTACAATTATTTTGCTGTATTTTATCTCTTAATTGATAATTTTAGTTTTATCGATTGAATACTTAAATTATCTTGGTTAAATAGATCATCCTTCTGACTCCTTCTGCCACCTAGGGAAGGATTTCATAAGAGTCCTACCGCCGTACGTTTTACATTATCTCATGTGGGTAATGTATATGTGTTGACGGGTAGATGGCGCACTTGTTTTATTTAGTGGTTTCGGCAGTTTTAATTAGTTTCTAATTAGTTTTGGGAGTTTCTTTTGAGGCTTGGAGTTATGAGACAAATTAATTATAATTATTTTCCACTTTGGTATTGTCATTTGAATCTACATTTATGTCGTGTGTGTAAAATATTAGTTTAGGTCTTTCGGTCATTAGTTCTAATGTTTTTTGATAGGCTTAGAGATCGCTAAATGACAAGTCAATTCCTTCTCTTTTGATCTTCGACTGTCTTAGAAGAAGCACTTAAAACATCACAAGAGCAGATGCATTTTCTTTAGTCACTACTTGAGAAATTAGTAGAATGTTGAATTATATCGTATGTAATCGCTAGCAAAAGGCGGATGTTATGGTATTTCTCAAGTGTTAATGTGAATATGGCGTTATGATTGTAATCTTGCCGAGGATATTGTTTTGTCGTGGCTTAAGAATTGTTTAACTGCTGTAAGTATAATTTTCACGTGTCTGACCGATCTTAATTGTGCTGTTTCTATATTCTATTATAGCTGCTAGTGCATGGCAAAAATTTCATTAGAGCACTTTTCGTTGGGTAAAGGTTAAGAACCACGTGCCTGATATATTTTATAATTCCAAGGGGATAGATTGTGTACCTTGCGGTGAAGACATAATTTAAGGTGCAGATAGATGTAATGCTGTAGCCTTCCTACACTGTTCTCCCGAAGATGTCGTTAACCGAGGGTATCTGGAGCAGTTTCCCTTTGTAACGAGTGTGATTTGTAGAAGGTATCGTGTATTGTAGCTGTGGATGTGGAATTTCAAAGGTACTGTGTCTGGGTTTGATTATCAGTTATTTGCCAATCAGTTTTGGTAACTTCAAGTCAATTCCGAGTACTATCGAACTGTTAATTGTAAATTTCTCGGCTTAACTAATCGTTCAAGTCATCGTAATTTCATTATTTAACTGCATAGTGGCCTGAGTGCCTTATAATTTGAATTTATTCAATTAACGTAGTTTTATTAATAACAGTGACTCCAGTTGGGGGTTACTTTGTCAATTTTGGAGACGTTACGTAGCCTTTTTTTTTGGATATAGAATTTTGAACAAATTTTGGATGTGTATTGGCGTTGCAGCCTCACATCTGTATGGTGTAAATCTATTGCTTGTTATTTAGTATAATTAGTCACCTTCCAAATTTATTATTGTGGAATCTTGTAAGGAATTATTGAATTTAATGTTGATCACGTACTCTTATGTAAAGCACAGTTAACTAGCGCTAATATTTTTAGTATTAGATACCTTATAACCTAGAGTCTGCACTCTTCTGTCGAACAGATTGTCGGTTGCCTCTGTTATACAGAGTGTTTCATTTGGAGTGTTGATGTGTTGCAATTTACGGTCAAACTGTTCGACTTTGGAAAGACTTTCGGCAAGTTGCCTCATAATTTTATGCTTTTGTAAGAATATTGTCAGGTAATTAATTTAACTTTAAGGTTGTCTCATGTGTTTCCTTTTTTTTTAATTTCTTTAATTTTGTAATTATATGTCATTGGTAATTTGAAGTTGTGGATCACCTTGGGTGGCCATTTAAGACTTTTATTCATTCCTTCAGAAATTTAAATACTTGCAACTGGGTTGCGCTTATGTAATTCATATTTCAATGTTTTTTTTGTTTCCTTTTAAATATTTTATTGAACTCAATTTAGAACGAGCTACGTACAACGTTTGACTTAGGATATTAGTTAGCAATAGCTGTTTTGTTCTGATTATTTGGGTCTTGAAACATTTTGGGTATTTAAAATTTAGAATAAACCTGTTGTTGAATTTTGAATGAGTGTGTTGGTTTTACCTATCATTCTACCTGGGGTTCAAAAATAAACTAGTTCCGGGTTTATGGTGGTCAGCTTGGTGTATGGCATAGATACAATATCGGAACTGGCGCTCTATAACACCTTCGATTTACTTGAATTCGAACCATGCCCATTTTCTCGGCGAGCTAGAGGCGGTGCTGTACATCAGATTTTACAACAACCTTTGGGAAGTGTGAAGGTAAGACCATAATTGGGTTATAAGTTGGTGTATTTTATGTGAACAGGCGTTTCTCACAATTTTAAGTGGACTGTTAAATTGGCTTATAAGTTAGAAGGTTAGTTATCGTGGTGGCGCCATACTTACTACTTACTTGTATATTCGGGTTTTGAGTGGGCTATGGCCATTTAGAGCATATCGTTAAATTTTATATACAAGGGGTAGCAACTTATATAAACAAAATAATGTTTTTTTCTTCGCAATACACATAATGACAAACTGAACATTTTCCAAAACCATAAAATTACGTTAAATACACAAAAAGCTAAGCAATCTGTAATTTTGGTTCGTTCTTTTTATATGCACAGAGGGTTGTGTCTTTTATCTGCATAATAAAATTGTTTAATTCGCATAGTTACATAAAAGAGTACAGCTTTTGTAAAAATATCGAATTTATGCTCCGCGCACATAAAAGGGAAGTATGATCTTCCACAAATAATTCATCGAGTGTTTCATGTCGACAGATTTTATGTGTTTGATTAGAATATTTTTTTGACAAGATGAAACATAGGCATATTTGGATGATTTAACCATCCCCTAGACTTTAAACATGTAAATTTGGACGCAGTTGCCGCATTTTGACAAATCTTATAACGTGTTTTTCACAAAAATGTTTTCACACACATAATCTTTAGAGGTTATTCTTTATCATGCCGAGGTATTGCACGTTGCCATTGTTCAATTTTATGTTCACGAACACTATACAATGACACTTTTTCACTATATGAGGCATATCCTCTTTTACAATTTTTTACCACACATTTTCTTTTCATTGCTTCCCTAGGTTGTGGAAAAATTAATAAAGAAGAGAGCGCTCGGAGAGCGGTAAAATGGACTAGTTAAAAAGAGAACGAGCAGCCGGTAAAGGCCTAGGTAGAGATGTCTCTTTTGATACGATCCTGTGACAAAACTGGAACATAGTCAATAGTCACTGCAGTGTTGGCCGCGCTCGTAGCATCCCCATCACGCGGTGGCAAAGGGCGAATGTTGACATCATCCAAATATTGCTCAGCCACCTGTGTAATGTGTGGTCACGTGTTATCATGCATCAAAGTTCTCACCTACGAATTAAGCAAAGGGTACGACGTGATCAACAAAACACTCATTGATATCCATAACAGATGACATGGTACCATTTTCAATAATAACAAGCTCGGTTTTCGCGTACAGTGAAACAGGAACCTACGCCATTATACCACCTGTCTCAAATACTATTCTTGGAGATATACAACACGCTGAAAATTGTTAACCCGGCATACTCCACACATGTACTCATCCATCTGGTGAACGCAGGACAAACACGAGACTCATCTGTGAACAATACGGAGCTTTATTGTTCCACTACCCAATCGCTATGTTCACGGGCAAATCATAGTCACTCAATACGATGAGATGGAAGCAAAAGTGCCAAGCAGCAGGTTTCCTTGATATCAATCCTTCTTCCTTCAATTTTCGGCGAATGGTTCGTCTAAAAACAGCATATATTCTACAAGGCGAGAAACAATTATTGATTGTAAACCACAATGGCGTAGTGTAGGTAACACCATAAAACGGTTTTCTCGTCGGTTTGTGGTGCAAGGTCTACCTGATCCTGGCCTTCTTCTGTATTCCCCAGTTTGACGATTCGCTGTTTGCGTCTTGGACGGTACTCCTCGGAATATTTAAGACAGCAGAGATGTATCGAAAGCAGTAGCTTTGTACAAAGGTGGACTCAGTGTCCAGTGTTCAAATCTACTGCTTGAGCTACATTTTCTGCTTGCGTTTTGTTAACCAATACGTGTTAGTACTAACAGTTCAAATGCCCTTTCAACACAACCGATAACAGCTGAATAAACAGCACACCAAGAACTGTTGGGTTTTGTATTGTTTTTCTTTTCTTTTTGCTGTATTGATAAAAAAAAATGTTTAGCATCTTTTACTTTCTTATACGTAGTATCAGGAAGTATTGTGATGATCAAAATTTTCGACCTCGAGATTTTTACAGATGTCCACGTTTTGAAATCTCCTGATGCCGAAAAAGTGATTTTTAAAAAATGTCTGGGGGTGTGTGTGTGTGTGTGTCACCACGATAACGGTCAAACCGCTTTAGATATCAATTCCAAATTTTGTATTTACGTGTAGAATCCCCCTCTTGAGATCTGATTAGATTATCAGTAAAATCGGTAGACCGGAAGTAGTAGTTTACTTCAGTGAAAAAATCGAAATTTGGCAATATTTCGTCAACTACTAAGTTTAAAACAAATTTATTAAGAATTCAAATGTACTCATTGTTTTTATGAAAAAAATTTTGTTGAAATTGCTACCAGAAGTAGGTCTTTATAATCACATTATCGAAAATCACTTTATTGCGAATATATCGCAAATAATGCTTTCTAGGCAGATACATTATCGGTATAAAAGTATTTAAAAAATAATTCTAAATATCTTTTGTAGAAAAAAAATTTCAAAATTCGGACCGGAAGTAACACTTTTACTCTTATCGAATAGCTATTTTTTGTAAATATGTCGTAAATTATGCATTCTATATATATTTATCAAGAGTACAAAAGTATTTAGAGCAGGATTTGCAATATTTTTTGTATATATGAAATTTCAAAATTTGGACCGGAAGTAACACAAAAGTGCTACTCGCTAAAAGAGTAGCAATTTTTTTCGCGTATCTTGCAAAGTATGCAGTCTATTGAGATTTATTAAGAGAATAAAAGTACCTAGAATAGGAGTTTCAATAGTTTTTGTATCAAAAAATTCTTAAAATTGTATAATTTGAAACGCTCATACGTATAAGAAAGTTGTGTGGTGGCCACACCTCATTTTTTAATTTCCAATTCTTATTTTATAGATGTTTCATATTATGTGAAATTTTTTTTATAATACATAACAGATATTTACTTCTATGTCCACAAGTGTATAAAAAAAAGAGTCATTTTAAATACAGCATGAGTCAGTAACATTTTCCATTTACAAGCAACGATTATATGCTGCAATTCCTTTTACGACAATAACTGAGTGGGTCACAACAAAAGTAAATTCACTCAGTAGGTTTAGAGACCTGAGTTTTCCACCCTCTCCATTTATACATCGGAATTATATTATAAGCACATTCTTTTGACGTAAAAATACACACAGTTGAATTTTAAGGGGTTGGTAGGACAAATATCAAATAAAATATGTCCTCAACAACCTTATACACTAAAATATTACGAAGGAATTGCCAAAATCACGAAAATTTTTATATGTATATAGATATTTGAGTTAAATGCAACGAGTCTGAACCAGGATTTGCGACTTGGGTACTTTACTCCTTTAAATAATGGATGAAGCTATTGGAGTTTTGTTATGTCATGTAGATAAAAACCTTATGCCTATTATCTACTGGAAAGCACATGGTGTAATAACATGTCAGTAATTTGAGGTTTTTACCGTCTTCCAGTTTACTTTTAGTAAAGATAAAGGTTTTGGCAAATGATTACTAAGTGTTATTATTGTCATTGTTACTATCATTCCATCATAAATCTGTTTACAGTAAACTAAGATAGTGTATCGTTTGAACTGTATATAAAAATAAAAGTACCTATTACATATAATGATATCTACTGAATATTAATCTTATTGTCAAGCATATCAATATTCTATAAAAAAAAGTACAATAAAAAAATTCTTATAAAATGTTATGTTACCTGTGATAATTGTAAAAATGATTCATGTTGCAATATTTCAGAAGCATTTTTATCCAAAAATGAATGACATACTTTAACAAGCTGTTCTAAGCCATAAAGATGTGCTGCATCTAATATAGCACAGACATTTTTCAAAGCTAAGAGTTGCCTTAGAATATCTGATATTGCTGTCTCTAAATCCTGAAATCCATATAGATGAGCCAATCCTAAAGTATCTAATATAACTTCCTCCTTCAGAGTCATCATAAACATATGACCTACAAATTGTTGTTATACCAATATATAAATACCTACCAACATTAGTTACATACCTGAATATATATATTTTAATAATATTTTGAAAGCTCTTAATGGTGCATCTGAGAGTTCTATTTCTGATTGACTTGATTCCTTCATTCCTCCATACAATAATGCTCGAAAATATTCACTTCGAGCAGCCAAAATAATCTAATAAATTCAGAATATATATATGTAAATAAAACATTTTTCAAATATTTATACCTTGTGGGCATGTAACGATTGCCCCTCAACAACTAGCGTTACATCGGAATAGTCTTGATTAAGGTAAAGAGCAGCTAGATTTTCAGATAACTGCGAAAAGTGCTCAATGTCACCTAATCTTCTTGAGCTAGTACTAGAATTTGGTGACTGTATATATTGATGACTAGTGCTATTACTACTCATCTAAAACAAGAAGTGTACAGTGGTTGAAATAAGTTATATTTTATCAAGATAATTTGTATCAACTGTATTTGGACTATATTAAAGATATATGACTTACCTTAATTTTTCCTATGTACAAAGTATATGAATTGAAATACTTATATTCTAACTTTTAGACATAATAAATATTGATATAAACATGGCATAACTGGATAGAGTTGCAAGTAATACATTAATAAAAATTCTTAAACGCGACTGCAAAACACCATCATCGATATGCGATATGTCAAATGTCAATTAGTATAAAAGCGTGATCTACAATCAAATTACCTAATTAAAAGCAAGACTTTTACTATATAGTAGGGAATTACTATTACAACAGGTCTCCCATAACATTACACAGTTGAGCGTCATCTCTTGTGAAGCCTCGCAACAACTCCAAAAGTTAAGCAATTTCGTATAAGATGTCACTACATACATCTATCATGACAGCCAATCTATAAATAGTGAATCAGGAAATAGGGTTGCCAAATAAAGAATACTAAAACATTTGATCTTTTTTCTGTGTATTATTTGATTAATTTACTCGATTTCAGTCTTAGACACTACTGGTATGTTTTATATGTTATGTTAAATTTATTTGTTTATTGGATATCTTAATTTCTTTTTTCGTAGATAGAAACATTAAGTTCTTTTAATGTTGAACTATTGGCTAACCTGCTTTCTTTTTAGTTGATTGTTTTTAAGAGAAGTTCCACGTAAGTTTCTTGCAGTTTCTTGGATTATTTGATTTGGATACAGTAACAGTAGGTTTAATTTCGAATAAAATGGTTTCTGTACTTGATACTATCGATACTGGTCATGAAGACATGATTCACGACGCACAAGTAGATTATTATGGCTTACGGTTAGCAACATGCTCCTCGGATAATACTGTAAAAATTTACGATATAAAGCATGGAGCTCATACACTTTTGGAAGATTTAAGAGGTCATTTTGGACCAGTATGGCAAGTAGCTTGGAGTCATCCGAAATTTGGAAATTTGCTTGCTTCCTGCTCATATGATCGTAAAGTCATTATATGGAAAGAATTACAAGGAAAATGGGCCAAATATCATGAATATACAAACCATGATTCTAGTGTTAATTCAGTTCAATTCGCACCGCCTGAGTTCGGTTTAATGTTAGCCTGTGGAAGTAGTGATGGTTCAATTTCAATTCTTACATATCAAAATGAGACAAATACATGGGATAGTAAGAAAATTGCAAATGCCCATGCCATTGGCTGCAATGCTGTTAGTTGGTGTCCAGCAATTACGCCGGAGCCTGCTTTTAATAATACCCAACCTCAAACTTTAGTGAAACGACTTGTGTCTGGAGGCTGTGATAATTTGGTAAAAATATGGCGTGAGGATGGTGACAGGTGGATAGAGGAAAACAAACTGGAAGTACATTCTGACTGGGTTAGAGATGTTGCTTGGGCACCTTCTGTAGGCATAAATCGTCATGTTATAGCCAGCTGTTCACAGGATCGACGGGCTGTTATATGGACAAGTGATGATTGCCAAAATTGGAGTTCTACCATATTGCAAACATTCAATGATGTTGTGTGGAGTGTGAGTTGGTCATTGAATGGAAATATATTAGCTATATCATGTGGTGATAATAAAATCACCCTGTGGAATCAAAACCTTGATGGTGCGTGGCAGTGTATTAGTGATGTTCTTCAAGGACAAGGACAAATAGCCACAAATGAACAAAGAGCACTATAATTTAAAATACTACAAAGTATTGTATATTTTTATTGTAATTTTGTAAGTTTTTATTAGGAAAAAAATATAAACTCTTTTAAATCATGTAGATTTCATCAAAATATTATATTTTAACAATTATTTATTTATATTGTAAAGCATAGATTACAATTAGTCCTCATCTACCTTACCCATGAAAAGTTTAAATTTTGTTTTATATTTGGATGTTTAAAACCTTGTATTATAGGCATTGTTATTTACAAATTATAAGTATTTTTCATTTATCATGGACGTTACAATATAGTAACCTTTAGGTACTTATAAACTATGTACTGTAATATGAAATAATTGCTTGTATTTTTAAGAATTTAAAATCTGAAAATATATGAATTGCCTGTTTTTATATCAATTTATTCGATACTAAAAGTTATAATGCAATGTCTTGAAAATTTATTAGAGACCTGTTGAGCAGCCCAGACAAAACTAATAATTTAACCAAGATTCTTCCATTTTTAAGTATCATTAGACAAAGGAAATCGCACCAAATGGCTAAAATATTAGCCATTTGGTGCGATTTCTTTAATGCTGATACACTCCAAATGTAAATGCATATAACAATTAAGATGCTAGATTGGTGATTGTATAATTCGAAGTTTTGAGCAATTCTGAGAAACTGTTGGTAGTTTCTTCAGTGTTAATAACTATTAATAAGCTCTAGAAACAAATGATATCCTAATGAGATGACAATTGTTGAATTGACCGAAATTGCCATTTCAGTGAGCGAAAAACACAAAGCACCATTCCCAACATTAATAAATCTAAGGTTTAATTTCAATCGTAATAGCCGTTTTCTCGATCAATTTTGTCTGGCCTTACCACAATTAATAGAAATCGTTATCTATGTATACCCAAGTAAAACAGTCTTGATTGGAATTGTGACGATTGTAATTACATACTTATCATATATTTGACGGTATTTTCCAGAAAAATTGTATTGGTTTTTTTCCAGTTTTCTGGAGATTCTCAATTACGACTATTAAGTCGCTAGTATATTTCATACCTAGTTTCTCAATTTATTTATCTGTAGATGAGCTATTTTGGCAACCGACACGTGTGGCCAAAGTACGAACCAAAGAAGACGATTCAATACCATCACAAGTTCCATCGACCGGAACAATAAAATTGAACAAATTCATGAATATTTCAGGATATACAGGGTTAGTTTTAAATAGCGTCATTAAAAAAAGGGGGTGAAAGAAAATATGAGTAATGCCCGTACAAAAAAAATCGCGGTCCAATGTGCACGCAGTGAGGAAAAATTGATTTTTCGTTCCTCAAGTCCGAGCCTGTCGCAGTTAATATACAAACATAATAATTTTCATACAGAGCAATTTACGTTTCAAAGTAATATACTTCTATTTACCGAAAAAAAGACTTGGTAATGCACCGAGGTTGTCGATCTTTTCCAGATCAAAGCGTGCTATTCACAAAAAAAAGACATCGCCATAGAAAATAATTTCAACTTCCATTCATTTCTAAAAAAGGATGTAACTATGCATTTTATCGCTTTTTTGGAAAAACCTTAAACTATGTAGAACTATTAATTATTATATAGTGGTATTTACGTAAATGCGTATAAGATAAACAAAGTTATGGACCGACTGTAAATACATTTTGGTCCTAAAAATTTTGAAATTTTTGATGAGTTACAAATAAATTTCTTTTTGATTTTCAGTTAGACATTTATACGTATTCTTCAGATTCGCATAGCCTGGTAGCTATTTAGCGGTAAACCTGTATTCTACTACCTTCCGGTAGTAAAACACTATTACATGCAAGCCAGTTACAAATTAAATATTATAAATAAAAGTATTAAATATTATTTTTCTACAAATATACTTTTTTCAATACTTGGCTAAA
This sequence comes from Amphimallon solstitiale, assembly GCA_963170755.1. Taxonomy (NCBI): domain Eukaryota; kingdom Metazoa; phylum Arthropoda; class Insecta; order Coleoptera; family Scarabaeidae; genus Amphimallon; species Amphimallon solstitiale. Next base: position 136,542,570 of record OY720676.1, on the reverse strand, counting down.
GTGTTTAGTAGTCAAGCATTGTTGACAGATTTATATTCTTTAGGTGTTTTCGGAAATTAAACCCGGTCATTGGGGTTACAACACGGTTAGCACGAATGCGTTCGTTAATTCAGTCGGGTAAAAACAACCGTGTTCGTAAAATCGAAAAAGTAACCGGGTTCAACAACCCGGTTCGATTTTCATAACCCTGGTAAGTGAGTAGGGTAATGCGGGTTGTTTTATCCCCTCCAGGTCCATTTTTTTCTGTCAGCTAAACTATGTTATGAAGATAGGTATTTATAAGGTTATATGCAGACGTTTACGTTACGTTACTCAACGTGACGGCAATTGCGTTCGGAAATGTTTCATTTAACCGGATAAAGTTACTGAACCTGTTAGGTACTTTCTAACCCGGTCAGGTTAATGCTATACATTTTCCGAAAACGCCTTTTGAATGACAGTTATAAATCAAATGGAAATTATAACAAATGTCGAAAGGTGTATGAATATTATTATTTATGACAGTCCTGAAATGACTTTAGAGGGCTATAATACTTGACAGGTAAAATTTGTAACATCTCAAATTTGACGCCATTTTAAGTTAGTGGCGCATGTCGGTCACGAGAGCGACTAAACCATATTTGTTGAATTTCAATAATTACTGCATATTTATAATGCTACTACATTGCGTATAGACAAGGAACATTTCTTAACACATGGGCAGAACAGACTAGCTCACATTGTTCCTTTAGTTGGGATGAAAAGTTACACTATAGTAGAGTCCTTTTCGCAACCGACACGACCAAAGTACGAACTAAAGACGACGATTCAATACCACTACAAATTTCGATGGGCCGGAACAATTTCAAAACAATAAAATTAATTAATATTTCAAGATATATACCTTCCCATAGTAAAATATTATTACATGAAAGCCGGTTACAAATTAAATATATAAATAAAGCTATTAAATATTATTTTTTCTACACCTATATTTTATATAACATTTGGCTATGCTGTTTAGGAGGCAAGCATTGTTGACAAATTTAGAATGTTTATATGACAAATGTCAAAAGTTGTAAGAATATTATTATTTATGACAGTCCTGAAATGCCTTTTGTAGGTTATATTACTTGACAGGTAAAATTTCGCAACATCTCAAATTTGACGCCTTTTTAACTTAGTACCGCGTGTCGGTTGCGAGAGCGACATATATGAACTATTACATATATGGTTTATTGTATATAAGAACTCTGGATTGTCTTACGGCAATTAACAGGTTAGCTGCCAGCAAAATTCATAAAAATTACCTTTGGTGTCAAGTTGAAAAAAATGTTAACTGTAGCTTCTAAATAGAGTGGAATTATGAATTACAATAAATTTTTAAATCATAAGTGTATTTTTCTCAAAATTGATCAAGCGGTCGTACACAACCGCCCCGGCATGGGCGACCTAAGGAGGGCGCCCGTGGCGAGCGGTCGGGAAAGCGGGGTTTCGTGCGAGTACCGACTTGTAAGCCTTGGACGTCTTCTATGTTTGTATTGCGTCTTGCAACAGGGTTGGTTCACCAGATACCAACCCTGTTGCTCAAAATCAAATGAGGTCGTTATATTGGAGGGAACCGAAACACTTGAAGCTTGTGAAGATGAGCGAATTAATTCAGAACAAGTATTTGACGAGATTCTTGAAGATGAGGCGTTTGATAACGGAAACATCGAAAATTTCGAAAATGTAGTACCTGACCAAGCCGAAATTCGTAATGAAAATCCAGATCAAATATGGCAATTGCCTGTTGGAAATCATGTTTTTGATTATTCTGCAGAAGGTGGCTTACATTCCAATTACGCTGCAACTCTTGTAAACGATTTGTCAGCATACAATTGTTTTCGAACTTTTGTCGATGATCACGTAATAAATGAAATGGTCAATCAAACAAATCTATATGCAACTCAAGTCCTAGATGAGGCAGATGATATAAGTAAGGGATCAAGGCTACACGGATGGGTGCCAACTGATAAAAAAGAAATGCTCCAGTTTATTGGAATTGTGGCATATATGGGTTTGGTGAAGATGCCTTCAATAGCAAAATATTGGAGTAACGACGATCTCTTCAAAAATAGTATTATTCCAAAAATTATGCCCAGGAACAGATTTCAGTTGCTCCTGCGAATATGGCACTTTTCTGATAATGCAAATTGTCCAGAAGGTGACCGTTTGCATAAAGTCCAGCCTCTCCTAGACAAATTGGTTGAAAACTTTCAAGCAGTATACACTCCTGGTCGTACCTTCTGCATCGATGAGTCTATAATACAATTCCAGGGTCGTTTACTGTTCAAACAATATATACCACAGAAAACACATAAATACGGAGTTAAACTATTTAAATTGTGCAGTGATAATGGCTACACATGGAACATAAAAATTTACGCCGAGAAAGAAAGAAATGAAGGTGTTGCTTCCGTTTCAACAAACATTGTCATCAATTTGTCGCAAAACCTTTTAAATTCAGGTACAACCATTATAGCTGATAATTATTACAGCAGCCTCGAACTGGCTAATCTATTGCTTGATCAGCAAACATATTACATTGGAACCCTACGAGCTAATCGACGTGGAAATCCCAAAGAAGTTCTCGAGAAGAAATTGAAAAAAGGGCAAGTTTTTGGATTAGAAAATGAACGAGGAATTTGTATACTAAAGTGGAAAGACAAAAGAGATGTGCTGCTTCTGTCTACCAAACACACTAGCGAAACTGTACCAGTGCAGCGCAGAAATGGTGTCGTGGAAAAGCCGCGGGTCGTAATGGAATATAATGAGGCCAAATCATCTATTGACCAATCTGACCAGATGGCAAGCTACCATTCCCCGTTGAGAAAATCTATCAAATGGTATAGAAAACTAGCAATAGAATTTCTTTTGGGAACTTGTATGGTCAACGCCCACATCGTTTATAATCTACATGCCAAGAAAAAAATTCAAATTACCAAATTTCGAGAAGAGGTTGTAAGAGCTCTTCTCAGTGGAAAGGACACAAATTTAGAAGACGATGCTGACGAAAAACCTCGAGTGGAAACACCTACGAGAAGAAATATTCAAACTCATACATTTCTCAAAAAGGAAGGTCTCTTTGATAAAGTGAGAAAATATTGTAAGGGCTGCTATGCCAAAAAAATTCGTGGAGAAATAAACAAAAACCATGTAAAAAAGGTTGTCACATATTGTAGCATGTGTGAGGGGCAACCTCATTTTTGTCTAGATTGTTTCAATCTAGCACATTCAAAGTAAATGAACATATTATTTTATACCAAATGAATTGTTTATTTGTTTTATTGTATTAGGTACGTTATATTTGATATAAAAATCTTTATTTTTAATCAAATTTTATCAAAAAAGTTGATGTCATTTTTACCGTGTACCGTCAGATATCCAAAAATTCGTACAATTTCGATAGCCCTCCATGCCACAGCGGTCGGATATAATGATCAGAGCGTTCCTACATACAACCGCTCGCGTGTGAGAAATTCATATACAATACGATGTTTCAGCGGTCGTATACGACCGCCGTGGCAAAAGAGAAATATATATGAGCGGTCGAATACGACCGCCATGGCAGCCAACCTGTTAAGTAAATACTTAAGCCTCTCATACAGGTATTTTTTTCAAAGATAAATTTTTCACGCTATATTTTGAGAAAAAAGTCTTTATTGTTCTCAAAATTTATAATATATGGTTAATAAAAACATTAAATAAAATACGCTTCACGTTGTGTATACAAACTGGCAGCAAAAACAATATCGCGTTTTATAATTCTAGCAGCTTCTTCCATTTTACTTTGCAATTCAGGATCTCCAACCGTTAATGCACCACTTCGTACATCACAAATGGTTTCGTATAATTGTTGAATGCACCTAACTATTATACCTTCTTGAACATCTGTTAACTCCATAATTTCAGCAAATGGCTAAAACAAGTACACTTTTATTAATTAACATATACAGTCAACAGTGTTGGTATAAAATAAGAAATAAATTCAACAGAATGAAAAATATTGACATTAAGAAAAATTTCCAAAATTGGTAAATTTATTATATTATGTAAAATTATATATGGTGGAAACGCGTTACATTCAGTTGCACGTCATACTAGACCCATGACGACTCGCCTTGAATCTGTTGCCGGATCTATTTTTATTTCTGTCAGTGACATTTGATATAACCTAAGAAAAAAATTATGCACAATACAATAACTATAACGTAATATATTTAGTAATTGAAATGCTCTTAGACTTCAGTCTTTCTCAACTTATTTGTTATATTGATTTTGATTGTCGAAAAACCTTATATGTTTCATTACGTATCCATAATATAATTTAAAATAAGCAATAGTTACGCTATTCACATTAAATTTAACACATGATTATAGAAAAGTTTGTAAAAAGCCTCGACTGTTTACAGAAACCTTTCGGCATTATATTCAATGGACGGAAATAAATAATAAATACACTTCTAAGAAGCACTGTTTTTAAACAATTTATATCAAAGTAAAAAAAAACATGACAGGAAGAATATATACAACGCACGTCTTTTTGACAGATATGATTTATCTGTCAACACCGAATTGAACTATTAGTCTATTAAAAATATGTAATAAAGAAATTTAATATTGAAACGGGAATTATGTGTTTATTTGCCGTGAATGTGTATATTACTATCAATTTATAAATCTTCTATTTAAGCTGATGAAATAAATGCCTTCAAGTATAATTTAACAAAGTAACTTTTTTTAGTTTCTCTAATACAGTTATGACAACATGTAAACGTCATCGATGACGTGCAACTGAACATAACGCGTCTCCAAATACCGCGTGGTCATTTAAATTCTAAATTAGAGCAGGCTGTGAAATTTAAATTAAGTTGGTATATAAGTACTAATTTACAATTTGAATTGTCAAAGTGACGTTTCAAAATGTTAATTAATCAATAATTGACATTCTGGACAACCTAATAAAAAAAATCCCGCCTGCTATAATTTAGAATTTAAATGATCGCGTGGTATATACCGCGCGATCATTTAAATTCTAAATTAGAGCAGGCTGTGAAATTTAAATTAAGTTGGTATATAAGTACTAATTTACAATTTGAATTGTCAAAGTGACGTTTCATAATGTTAATTAATCAATAATTGACATTCTGGACAACCTAATAAAAAAAATCCCGCCTGCTATAATTTAGAATTTAAATGATCGCGTGGTATATGTAAAATGAATATACCGTGCCTTCAAATACTTTCCGCATTAGAGTAGGCTATTTTTGAAGTTTCTAAGTAATCAATGTTGGTGTACATGCTAATTTTTTGAAAATTTCAAATTCTAACAGTTGTCATACTTAAATTCAAGTTATAGACGCCTATTATTATTTACATGACATAACCAAACTATTAAAATTATGCACTGTCACCAACCATTAAAAAAAAGCATGGCCGTCTCTAACGCGGAAAGTATTGAAGTACATGATTTATGTCAACGTGATGACAGACATCATTGACATTTTTTTTAAATAGGAACATCTATTTTTTTAATATTAATAATCGAGGAAGGAGATACATGTTGAAACTCCATTATATCTATTTTTTTAGTAAATATTTTGATACCACGTTTAATTTTCACACAGTAAAACTATTGACAACTTATTTCAGGAAATTTTTGAGAAAAATAATACTGCAAATCGAAAATCAAAGTTTTTATCAATGTAACTGATGCTTTTTAAGTAGAAAAAACATCTGAATGTACAAAAATAATATTCCCTGAAAATTAAATGGTTAAAATGTCCGCCAACAGCATATTGACAACAACCTAGTCTATTTCAAAACTGTATGAGTCGCCGTAAATAGTTTCAGATACCATTGCTCTGATGGTAATTTTTATCTTTTCCCAATCTGCTGCAAGTTATTTGGCGTTTCTTTCTAAGCCGCATCCTTTACGTATTTCAATAAAAAGATGTGAGGTGTGGTCTTATACTGTAATCATGATAAGAATTAAAATTTCTTCAATTCTGATTCGATCAGATAATTTAGCTCTGATTCATTCAATTTTGATTGTCTGATCTAACATATCAAACAGTGATATACAAAGAGAACCGTGAACAAAGACTATCTTTATTAGGAAGCTTTGACTTTCAGTTCAGCTTATAATTATATTCAAAAATATCCTTAAAGGAGGTGTAAAAATATATATAGCGTTATTTCGACAACTAAATCAAAATAACGGGTGCGGCAGTGAATCGGGCGATTATGAAAACACTGTAAGTAACTTTAAAAAAGGAGATTTATTAATTTAAACAATACCAATTGAAACTTACACAATAACAATTATTTAAAAATAACATTCCGAAGATGTCCTCCATTTTGTTCGACACATTCCAGCAATCTTGGGCGAAGGTTATTCATCACATTTTCAAGTGTGGCTCTAGGAATTCGTGTTATTTCTTCGTGAATCCGTTCTTTAAGTTCCCGGAGATTTCGAGGCGGCGGTGATTTAAAAACACGTGATTTCAAGTATCCCCAGAGAAAGTAATCACTTCTCCGTTCTTGGAAATTACGCGATTAGGAAATAAGCGTCGCAGAACAGCCAGTGAAGCATTGGATGTATGGCAGGTTGCCCCGTCCTGTTGGAAAAACATGTCTTGGTAAGCAGGATTACGAGCTAATTGAGGTTGAAGAAAGTTATCCAACATGTTAATATAGCGCAGAGTATTCACTGTAACTGCTCGTTCATTTTGGTCCTCAAAAAAATATGGTACTAAAACAGCCCTTGATGAAATTGCACACCATACTGTCACCTTATCACTGTGAAGCGGCTTTTCGTGTATTCTCTGTGGATTTTCTCGTGACCAATACCGAAAATTCTGCTTATTGACGAACCACGAAAGGTGGAAGTGCGCTTCATCACTCATCCAAATATTGTTTACAAGTTCTGCATTGTCATTCATCATGTCCAATATCCTATTACAAAAAGCAAGACGGGATGCGTGATCACCAATATTCAGAGCGTGCACTACTTGAATTTTATACGGATGGTAGTGGAGATCGTTGTGTAAAATCCTCCTCACACTGCGATCGGAAATACCGAGAGATATTGCGTGCCGTCGAGCTGAACGGGTGGGACTTCCTTGCATAGCCGTTCGCACCCTGTCAACGTTTTCAGGTGTACGGATATTTTTTACGTGGCCAGTTCGTTTCTTAAGTATTGAGCCTGTTTCTTCAAAGTTCGCAACCCATGTTTTTATTGCATGGGCAGAAGGTACTGCAACATTACGCGGTATGTTAAAATGATTGCCAAATGCTCGCTTCGCGGACACGTAACTGTCATTATTTTTATAATAAGCTTTGACAGCGTACGCTCGTTGTGCACCGCTCCACAGCTCCATCGTGACTAAATGGTAGGGCATACGTTACAAGATGGCGGTAGTCCGGTTCCCCTACCTCGACCACAACACACTGTTTGCAGTGTTGGAAAATCGCCCGATTCACTGCCGCACCCTGTATTAACTGAAAAATATGTACTGCATGTAATAAACATATAAAATATGTCATCATATTTATATTAATCAGCCTGTATACACAATAACTAGCCAGCCCAGGGGAAGAATAAAATAAAAACCCACTTGCTTTTGGAATTTTCCTAAATATCAGTATTTTTCATATTGTTCTTGCTTTAAATTTGCTCTGTATAATAACATCAGCCATACAATGAAATTGTATAATAAATGCTCTTTACTTGCTATAATAGTCTTTTCTTGCATGAGTATGTCAATATATTTCATTATATCAGCTGCATCTTTATAAGACTATAAAATAATGAGGTGGGGGCACCATACGACTTTCTTATACCTATATGCCTTCCAAATTATACAAAAGCTGTTCTAAATTAAGTTTTAAATACTTTTATCTCCTTAAAAAAATAAACATGTGAGTAAATATGTTAATTCCGGTCCAAATTTTGAAATGTTTTTTATACAAAAATTATTCAAAATCCTATTCTAAGTACTTCTACTCTCTTAATAAATCTTTACAGATTGTATACTTTGCGAGATATTTGCAAAAAAGTGCTACTCGATAAGAGTAAAAGTGTTACTTCCGGTCCGAATTTTGAAATTTTAAATACCGTTATTCCTATTTCCGGTAGGTATTTCGAAAAAAGTTTTATGTAGTTGACAATACTAAAATTTGATTTTTTCACTTACGAGGTAGGCGCCATAAATTCTCGGCCTGATACAGAAAAAAGAAACTTGGAACAATATAAGAATTTTTATTTTTCAATATAATCTCCCCTAACTTCTATATATTTATTACAACGATTAATTAATAATTCGATACCCTTGTAAAAATAATCTGAAGTTTTTCCGTGAAAATGTTTTATAACAGCTGCTTGCAACTCACTGTCGTCCTAAAAACTACGTCACCTGAGGTCTTTTTTTAAATCAGAAAACAAAACAAAAATCACAAGGAGCCGGATATGGACTATACGGTGGATGATGGCAGCTTGTGAAATGGCGACAGTATGGACGGGAGCATTGTCGTGCAATTATCGCAAAGCTTTTGCCAATTTTCCACGACGTTTTGCTCGAATATTGTCCCTTAATTTATGCAATAAAGACCCATAATATGTGCCGTTCACAGTTGTATTGCGCCTTTAAAATCAATTAGCAAAATGCCCTCACAATCCCATAATATTGTGGCCATCAGCTTTTTCGTTGATTGAACGACTTTCGCCTTTCTGGGCCGAGGTTCATTAGGTCGCCGCCATTCCATGGACTCCCTTTTGGATAGAGGATCGTAAAACAGAACCATTGTTTCATCCCCTGTGATAATGGACTCCAAAATCGGTTTTGAGTCGTCTCCACACATGTTTAAAACCGATTGCGCACATTCGACTCGACGTTCACGTTGGAGAGCAGAAAGAGGTCGCGGTATCCATCTAGCACTAATTTTATTCATACCCAAATGGTCATGGAAAATTCGGTGAACACTTGTTTCGGAAATGTTTGTTATCACTGCTCATTCTTTCACTTTCAAACGGCGATCTTCTAGCACTAAATGTTCAATAATTGAACATTTTTGAGGTGTTATCACTTTAATTGGTCGACCCGACCGATCAGCATCTTCCAGGGATTCTTGTCCCAAAGGGAAACATTTTGCCCACTTTTTTACAGTTGAATACGAAGGAGATGAATCACCGTAAACGCCGTCTAAACGTTGTTTAATGTGATAAGGTGTATGCCCTTCTTTTGTTAAAAATTTAATGACCGCGCGGTACTCAATTTTCGTTACTTCAGACATTTTCGTGCGCTAGTCACGTTGGTTGGCTGTTACTAAAATCTACTAGGTCTCTAACCGTCATATTTATAGTGTACACCTCGCGTATGTGCATGCATGACGTGACGGAGTTTGAACACGTTTGAACCTGTATAAGCCTGTCAGGCCGAGAATTTATGGCGCCTACCTCGTAAACTATTTCTTGCGGTATACCGATTTTATTGAAACTCTAATCAGATCTGAAGAAGAAGATTATACTCACAAGGTTTGCTATTGATAGTTTTAGCCATTTGACCACTATCGTAGTCACATACACAGAGAGAAAGAGGGACCTTTTTCAGAAACTGCTTTTCGGTGTAGAGACTTCAAAATGTCGACATCTGCAAAAATTTCGTGGTCAAAAATTATCGTCATCACAGTATTTCCTCATATTATGTATAAGAAAGTCAAAGTTGTTTTTGCAAATACCTCTCTGTGTCTGCTTGTCTGTGTTACAACGATAGCGGCCGAACAATTACAGTTATCAATATAAAATTTTAAGAGTACAGTCAGCGCTCGCTTAACGTACAGCCTGCATAACGTACGTCCGCTAATACGTACATGTTCATTTACCACCCTCTGTTCGCACGAACTTATCAAATATCCGTACGAACGTAATACAGCATATCTACGTAACTTACACTGTCGGCTGTCCGTCGTTTATGCATGTTATGTTTCTCAAATTAAAAATGAAAATAATGAATAACAACTGATGGAAATAATTTATTTTGTTGTAGTTTGTAATGTAATACTTCCTACAAAAATAAAGTAATGCCTACATAAGTGTACCTACATAAAATTAAATGTAATTCTTCTTTGTTTGTTTCAAGAACTTATCCATAGTCAATTGTGTTGTAAAAGTTCTTTTCCTCTCCTGATACAGTGTTTTATAACATAATGTGGTATTGCGAAGACTACGAATTACGTTTATGCTTCTTTCGCTATCTGGATCACAATTTTCTACTAGAGCAACAATATCTTCCACCTTACTTAAAATTTCACTTATTTTTTGTAGTTTTATTTCTTTTGGAAGTAAGTTTTCTTGATGTTCCTCTTCATGATCGATTTGTGTTACCATTTGTTCGTGCAGTTGAATTAAATCACTGGCTGTAAGCTCTTCTGAATGACCCTCTATTAAATCAATAATATCTTCATTATCGATATTCAGTTCAAGTCTTCTTCCCATTTCCACAACTTCATCTATAATTTCATCTTCAGTTTCTTCAATAACATTTTGATCGTCAGAAACAAACTGAGGACACAACTTTTTCCAAGATCTATTCATAGTTGTACTTTTAATTTCAGCCCAACTTGTACCAATATTTCGAACCCCAGCAAGAATATTGTAACTTTTCCAATAACTTCTTACGCTTACACCTTCTCCTTTATCGATAGCTTTTATCATTTCTGCCATAGTTGTTTTCAAATAATATTTTTTGAAAGTTGCAATGACAGTCTGATCTATAGGCTGAAGCAACGATGTTGTGTTTGGCGGTAAATAAACAACTTTTATATTAGGACACAATTCATCTAACATTACGGGATGGCCCGGTGCATTGTCTAGAATTAGCAAGGCTTTAAAATTTAAATTAGTTTTGGAACAATAATTTTGCACTGAAGGTACAAAATAATTTTTTAACCAATCCTTGAACAAAGCAACAGTAATCCAGGCTCTGCGGTTTGATTTCCAAATTACTGGCAATAAAGATTTTGCAATTCCCCTAAAAGCCCTAGGATTTTCACTATGGTATACTAGCATAGGCTTCAGTTTAAAATCCTCTGCCGCATTTCCACCCAATAGTAGTGTAAGGCGATCTTTGGAGGCTTTATGTCCTGACATACGTTTTTCGTCAACAGATATGTACGTATTTGTGGGCATTTTCTTCCAGAATAAACCTGTTTCGTCGACATTGAACACTTGCTGCGCGCAGTAGGCTCCGTCTTCTATTATCGCTGTGAGGTATCCAGGAAAAGCATTTGCCGCATTAAGATCAGCACTAGCTGCTTCGCCGGTCACTTTAATGTTATGTAATCTAGCCCGAATTTTAAATCTTCGAAACCATCCCCAACTTGCGTTGAAAGTTTCAACATTTGAAGTTTCTCCCATGTTATATGTCAGTTCTCTGGGAATTTGTTTAGCTTTTTCTTGGATAATAGAAAGGCTTACTGGAACATTACGTTGATTTTGATCTTCTAACCAGAGCTTTAAAAGTCGTACCATTTCCTCCATCGCGTTTGAACGTGCTCGAGTAGCAAAATTCTGCTGTATGTTTCCACCACTTTTCATATGTGCCTTTACGTTTTCTTTGTTTTTCACTATGGTGTTTACTGTTGAACGACTCAGACCTAGATTCCGTCCTATTTCTGCCATCTTTTCTCCTCTTTCTGCTTTTTCAATATTTTGTAATTTTTTCTCGAAACTAATAGTCTTTCTTCTTTTTCGATCTCTTTCACTTTCACTCATATTTTTAATGTTTTTTACTAAATATTTCGTAAAACTAGAGTCACTATCACTATTTCCAGCCACCACTCGGTATCAATACATTTAACGAATGGATGTAAACTAGTAACAGAAAGCAGTCTATTTTACGGTGACTACAAAATAGGGGAAATCCCCGTCTTGTGAATTCGTATAATAAATCAAGCATTTATTGCATAGTTTCAAGCCGACAAAGTGTACGTTCGAATAAACCACTACGTACGTTCGTATGAACAAAGAGGCGTATGTAACAATAAAATCGTAAACACCTGTTTTTATATGGAATTTCACCGTCCGCTTAACGTACATCCGTTTAACGCACAACAATTTGTGCACGCATTATGTATGTTAAGTGAGCGCTGCCTGTATCATCATTCTCTCAACATGTGATCATTCTTGTCAAACCGGTAATCCGAAAGTAGATGTTTACTTCAGTGATAAAATCAAATATTACTAATATCTTGTCAACTACAAAGTGTAGATAAATGTGAAAAGAATACAAAATAATAATTTCTACCGGAAGTAGGTCTTCTGTTCTTATCAATAAAAAACGGGTTTTTTGCGAATATCTCACAAATTATACATTAACACCGATTTGCTAAGAGTATGAAAATATTTGCACATAATTTGGAACAATTAGTAGAAAATATTAAAAATTCAGACCAGACACTTTTATTATGCATTATAGACAGATATACTTTCGAGTATAAAAATGTTTAAGCTGGATTTGGAACACTTTTACTCTTATCGAAAAACAGTCATCAAATTCTGCATTCATTGCATAACAAGTTAGTACTGCGCATATGCATATGGAAGTGATATGGTGCGATGCCAACACCTAATTTCCTTTACATATTTTAATTTTTAACAATGAACTGAAACTACCTTCTCTGAAGCCCATTTATATACAACTTCTACCAATCCAAAGTTCAGTTCTTCTTCTCTTCCTATATCATTTGAAATTTGATATTTTAATTCCAGATTTGAAATCCTATCATGAACTTCTTGAATTTTCTCGATGCCCTAGAAAATATTCAATATATAAAATTGAAGTATTAATGATGTTCAAAGTAAGCCTAATTTATTTACCTCTTTGAGCTTAGCAGTTGGTTTAAAATCTGTCCGCCCGTTGGTTTTTGCTTGAAATACCAGACAAGAGAGTAATGCGGCAACTTCGGCAGGTTGCAAATCTCGTAATGTGTTTGTGAAAACAAGTTCAGTTATTATTAGCTCATTCATGCCCATACCGCAAGCTACTCTTCCCTTCATTGTAACTATAAAACAATTGTAAAATATATGAAATTTAGCAGAAGATGTTTAATAATAATCGTATGTTAACTCAGAGTAGTGTTTTATTGACAAAAGTAATAAAAGCTCATATTCAAAGAAAAAGTAAACTCGAGGACAACACGCACAAATTGCCATGAAGTCCGTCATATTAAAAAACTAAGAAAATTAAAAACAAAATTTTAGTCATTGGATAATTGGATGATCATAAAATGAAGAACAAAATACACATGTAGATTGTACGGGAATATTTAGCAATAGCATTAGTGTCATGAAGTAAATAGTACATTTTCTTAGGACTCTAATCCCAAAAAAATATTTAGTTTGTGTGTTTACCTTAAGAAAGGAAGCAACATCAATAATTGAGTAACCATAGTGTTAACTAGCAGAAGAAATTTCGCTTCTAACTGCAAAATTGATGAACCAGGAAAGAAGCCTCAGGCTATTAGATAAGAAAATTTTTACCTACTCTGAATGTCATAAAATAATGTGAGTGTGCCATATATAAACAGATAAAATAGGTATTTTTAAAAAACAATTGTATGAATTCATAAGTTAATTGTTGATGAAATGGACATTGGTCGCTTCCAGTTCTAGAGAATTTCAATCTAGTAACAACAAAGTATTTGATGATGTAACTTTGTATTTTCAATCTGGTCAGTCGTATATGAATAACTGTAAGGTAATTAAATATCACTGTGAGCTTGTAATATGGTGGATATTCTTGTTCTAACTATTAATCAATTTTAATTAATGTTTATGGTCTTACTTTGATTTTGCTCATCCACATATTTTAGTTCCTTCAATAAATGTATTCTGCTTTCATAATCTGGATATAACGACAGGCTAGCATCAGAGAGCAAGTACATCAAACGCCTTTTTTCCTCTTCTAAGGACCTTCTTTTAAAAACGGATGCAAATTGTTCCTCGAAATTCGGCATCTGCACACAACTTATTTGATCTAACAATTTTTCTTTTAAACTATTCAACTCTTTAACGTACGAATATACTATGGCATCATCAACTTTTAAGTCTTGTATAAAATCTAGGTAACGAATGCCAACATCGGATCCCTTCTCATTACTAAACGCAATGGTTATATGTAATAATTCTTGAATTGCAGCCTTACATGTTTCTCCTATAGGACTATCTTTAAATCGAGGCATTTGTCGTTTTTCCCAATCGGACAGTATTTTTTTCGGATCAAGTTTTAAGGTTTTTGAAGTAATTTCAAATACATCCAAGGGACTAATGACTATAATTTCATGACCGGCTGTGCCTATTGGTGTGAATATGCTATTCTGCCCCAGACCAAGCATTTTGTACCAGCTGTCTTTGTGGTTCTCGTCGATATTCTTTCTCTCATCAGTAAGTATTAACACTTTGTAAGACAACTTTGAACCAGATGTATTAGATGATAGTAATATGGCTAATTTATTTATGTGGTTGGAGTGGGTGATCAATAATATCCTTCCTGGAGTAAGTTCCATTGCAACTCTGTGTGACTGTAGTATCGGAAGCTAAAACAGAAAACGGAAAGAATAATAATAATAATTTACTTCTCAAAGAATATGCAATCAAGTGTATGTCAATTATTTTACTGTGAATTACATTTATAGTTCGAATTACTTGTATGTTTACTGTTAAGAAACTTTTGATACTATAATATAGATTATTAGGTGGCAGTCCCCACTGAATGATCTTTTATAGCTGTGTAGATTTAGATCATATGGTTAGACTACAAAGGGTTATGAGACTAAGTAAAGTTTGAAGAATTTGGGGTTGTGTTTAAATATATGCTGCTAATTTTCTTGATGAAATTGTAATTTTTTTTTTTATAAGTCAGACCGAACCACAAAATTTTAGTCCCTGAATGTCGATGTCTGTTAATAGCAGTCGATGGTAATTAGTGTTACTGGAGTCTTAATAAACAAAGGAACACCGAAAATATAGGCTTGGAGAATCTTCCTACAACAGCAACACAATTCTTTTAGTTGCAAAATTTTAGTCATGTATTATATATCTAAGCGTAGATTACAGTTTGACATGTTATATTATAAAATCAATATAGCTAAGAGCTTTACAGCAATAACTATTTCGAAAACTTCTGGAGAAAATAATAAAATGAATATGAAATCCATGAATACGTCACCCACATCCTGTTGTAATATATTATATCAATGATACTTATTATTGTTTTCGTCGGATTCTTGTAAACAACGATAAAACACAAAGAAGCAGTTCAGGTCGCTGAATATTAAAACGGCGGGCGATTGGAGAATCTCCTTGCTACGTTAGTGTTTTTCGACTGAACTCATTATCTATCTATCGTCATGCTAAAGTGTGACGATTTCACATAATGCTACGAGGTTGTTTATTGTATTTTGTAAACGCTTTTAAAACTAGTTTGAATAATGGCTTTCATTTATTTATACATTATAATTATTATTGAGTAATTCACAAATTATATGACTGTAAAACGTATTTGCATTAGGATAGCTACATATGGAAGCTAAATCAGACCATCACACAATTTCATATATATATATTTATTGGCAATTTTTTCAAAGAACTCCTAGTCTTTGATAATATTATGTAATAATTTTGTATAGGTACTTCTTTAATCAATGATTAAATTATTAAACCGAATAAATAAAATACGTAAACTTGGTTTCAAAAATTATTTAATAATATCACTACAATATCGTTTCGCCAAACTTTGGCTTCATCAGCTTCATCCAAATATGGAGTTTCAACATGTATCAGCCTCATCAATTAACTATTTGATTAAATTATTGTTCGCATTATTACTAAATTACTAAAAGTAGTACATATTTATCTATTGTAAAAAAATTGCATACAGAGAGATTAAAAATGATAGCATATCTCGCCTTGTTTATAATACCGTCTGTTTGATGAAAGCGTCGTTAGAGGGTAATTTGAACGCGAACAGATGGCAGTATTATTCTGCCAGGATGCTTTGCAGAGAATACGTCAGTATTGTACGACTGTGGTCGCAGACGAACGAACTTCATATTACAAAAATGTTCCTACGCTGGCAACTGAAAGGACCGAAAATGTAGCAAATTGTGGCCTAATACATGACAAAATCGTGGACATTTGTAAGTACGTGGGCAAAACGTTATTTCGACGTAAAAAAATGTCGATGACCTACGAGATCATAGTTCTGCACAAAAATAATAAAGAAAAAGATTTATGGGTGAAAAATCGTCGCCTATATGTGTCGTGTGAATGGTTAAGAAGATGCTAACTGTCTAATGAAGTAAATATCGAAGAACAGTAAACAAAAAAAAACTCCTCTTGGATGAAAGAAACATTTTTCGAACAAAGCTTCTTTTTGGACACCTTCCCCCGTCATTTTTCCATCTGCCCACACCAATATACAGGTGGCGCCTGGGAACGGGCGATTTTGAATTAACCGTAATGCATCTTGTACAAAGTTTTATTTAGATTTATACATGGTCATCAGAATGCTGAAACCATATCAATAAATAAAGCAGTCATACGGCAGTTATTGTTTAAAGATAACATCCTGTAAATGACGCTTCTCTGCATAAATTTTTGTCGTGAAAGCAAGCTCAACGTAACCCTCTGCAACATCTCATCGCCGATTGACGCAATCTTTTCACGAATTCTAGCCCAATATCGAAAATTTTGTTTATTAACAAATCCACTTAAGTGGAAACGTGCTTGGTCAGACATCCAAACATTCCGTGCGTTCAGGGAGTTACTGTGCTGGAAGCCAATACCGCTAGAGCTTGTGGCTAGCGCCTGAAGTCATTGAACGGGTCACAGTAGTAAATTTTAAAATTGTTGCTTGCGCATGCGTACTTTTTACTTAAGAATCACAATTTCTGACAGCTGGAATATGGCGTTCTGAAGTTTATTTTTATTTCATTTTAATATTATTATTATTGTTTGAAGTATGAAGACATGACATACGCACTTTTAAAATCTAAACTAAAAATAAAGTCGACGTATTTGGTGTGTAATTAGGTTGTCCCATGTATGACAGCAATATAAAATCCTTATTTTAAAATTGAGACTGAGGTGAATATTCTTCCAATATTTAACTTATTGAAATCTGATGTTGGATTAGATTGTTGGATTATTTTGATGTTTTTGTTGATGATGTAACGATTAACACTATTATATTAGCAGTTTTTGGTGAGATATTTATCAGCACTGTGAATATATAGTTGTTCATTTCAATTTTAATTAATTGATGTATTTTCTGAATGCTTCTTTGTAATAAGTCTATAATAAACATATAATGTATAAACATTGTATGTTTATTTTATTGTTGTAGTTGGTAGCTATCTATACTTATACATAGGAAAAAAGTCTAGAGAAGGCAGTACTAATGTATTTTAAAACACGAAAATATAATAAGACTAAACCAGCATTATTATACAGGATGTCCAGAAACTCTCCTGACAAACGAAGACCGGAGATTCCTCAGATAATTTTAAGACAATTTAACCCAATTCACCCTAGTCCGAAAATGCTTCCTAAGGGAGCTAGAGCTCTTTGAAGATGGCGCCTTGTAATTATTTTTTTAATATCTCCCGAACGCTTCTATTTAGAAAAACAAAAACTGGTATGCTTATTTATCCTCCAGAGATGAATCGATTCCATCAATTGCGAATTTCTAGTACCGGTCATAGGCGTCCGTTTTGGGTAGGTAAACGGTTAATTTAACGCATAACTTTTTTGTCTTTAACTTTTAAGCATTTGTGACACTAGATTATTAAATTTTCAGGTATTCTAGTACTAAAAGGTACTCTTAATTTAAGTCGGTAGGATACACCGTTTTCTAGAAAAATCGATTTGAAAATTTTTCGTTTTTTCGTCATTAAAATTCAATTTGGTATGTACCTACTTATTTTTAGCGACGAAGTTGGCTAGGACTATCAAGGCATGGATGAAAATTAATTTAATAAATCATCTTTTGTTTCAATAAATGCAGCACACAATTCGTAAAAAAAGTTTGGGAAAAGAAGCAAAAATCAATTTGAAACAAAATTTTAGCTGATGGTTTTTAAAAACAAAGTATTTATTACAATGGAACGAACAAGTATCAAAGGTAGATAGTTACAAAAGATGCTCGATGTGATGACCATTAGTCTCTATGCATAAATTTACCCTTTTGCTTAGAGAACGCCGAATTCTTGCAAAAATTCCAAAGTTATTTCTAAATTCGTTGCAAGCATCTTGTATCCTTAGCCAGAGTTGTGCACGATTTTGTACCGGAACGGAATAAACAAATGCTTTTATGTATCCCAAAACACAATAATCCCAAGGATTAAAATCCGGCGACCTTGCTGGCCAAGCAACTGGACCGCCTCTTCCAATCCAATGGTCTTCGTAGTAGAAAGTCTCGTACATTTCTGCTAAAGTGGGCCGGACAGCCGTCCTGTAGAAACCATAAGTTTTGCCGAATATTTAAACGCACCTCATCTAACAAATCAGGTAAAATATTTTGCAGGAAATGTAAGTAATCAACACCATTTAAACGAGCAGGTAATTCCACAGGTCCAAGTAGATAATCGTCAACTACTCCAATCCAGACGTTTATGCTAAACCTATGCTGATGCTTAAATTCTTGAACAACGTGGGGATTGTCACCAACGTATGAATAATAGTGTGTATTATGTACATTAAAAATTCCATTTTTTGAAAATGAAGCTTCGTCACCAAACAAAATGTACCTGAAAAAATCTTCATCTTGATTTATCTGATTTTTTAACCATCTAGCGAATTCTACACGAGCAGGAAAATCTCCTTCTAGCAGTGCTTGCACCTTTGTAAAATGAAAAGGATATAAATTTTCTTTGTGTAAGATATTTCCTACGGAAGATTTTGAAATTGTGGGGTACATGGCAGATAGTCTTCGAACGCTAATTTCTGGATTTTCCTCAACTTCCATTAAAATAACATTTTCATGTTCTGCTGTTACATCATTATGTCCCTGTTTCATTTTTTTTTGGGACCACTGAACCTGTTTCTCTTAATCGTTGATGAAGAGCTGTAAATGTTGAGTGAGTGGGATGCTGACGATTGGGAAATTTTTCAGCGTATCTACGTTGCGCTGCTCGAGCGTTACACCTCATTTCGCCATAAACTAAATGCATATCGGCGTATTCTTCATTAGTAAAAACCATTTTTTTTTAAATTGAAATCGTTGTGTTTGAATGCTACTAAGTAAAAAATTAAAAGATAAACTTCGCGAAACTGACAACAATTTGACAATTAAAAACGTAGATTTTATTTCTGTTGGCAGTTCAGAGCTAACTAGTGCAAAAAATAATAAATTGAATTTTAATGACGAAAAAACGAAAAATTTTCAAATCGATTTTTCTAGAAAACGGTGTATCCTACCGACTTAAAGTAAGAGTACCTTTTAGTACTAGAATACCTGAAAATTTAATAATCTAGTGTCACAAATCCTTAAAAGTTAAAGACAACAAAGTTATGCGTTAAAATAACCGTTAACCTACTCAAAACGGACGCCTATGACCGGTACTAGAAATTCGCAATTGATGGAATCGATTCATCTCTGGAGGATAAATAAGCATACCAGTTTTTGTTTTTCTAAATAGAAGCGTTCGGGAGATATTAAAAAAAAACTAATTACAAGGCGCCATCTTCAAAGAGCTCTAGCTCCCTTAGGAAGCATTTTCGGACTAGGGTGAATTGAGTTAAATTGTCTTAAAATTATCTGAGGAATCTCCGGTCTTCGTTTGTCAGGAGAGTTTCTGGACACCCTGTATATATAGCTCCTTAGTTTCAGTAGCAGCTATTAATATTTTTGATTAAATTTAGTGCCAAATTAGAAGGAATTATGCTGTTTATTAGAAAGAATTGTGCTGTTTGACATTACTTGTTAGTTATATCTATTTCAAAATACATTTCAATATATAAACATATCAAAAAGACTTATTAGGCACTATTTAAGATCTATTGTACAACATAATTGAAGTTTCTATTGATCGTATTATTCACAAGATTCAAATTTTAATTTTAACCGCTTTCTTTTACCGCCGCTAAGTCATCGAGTCAAATTTATTTTCATATACTACTTAGGATTTACTAACAGTTGTTTATTTATTAGAAATAAATAATATATTTCAAGTAGAAAAAAGATTCACTTTATATGTAAACCGAATATAATAGTAGGTACTTATCAATATCTATTTAATATGATAAATTTACCTATAACTTTCGCATAACATTAAATATAACAACAAGTACAACAGCAACCGTAAAAATGATATTAACTACTACAATCAATAAATTAATGTTTTTATTAATCTGCGGGTTTGAATTTTTAAATTCATATTTGAATATTCACCGCTTATCCCCACTTCTTT
Organism: Amphimallon solstitiale; assembly: GCA_963170755.1. Classification (NCBI taxonomy): domain Eukaryota; kingdom Metazoa; phylum Arthropoda; class Insecta; order Coleoptera; family Scarabaeidae; genus Amphimallon; species Amphimallon solstitiale. The sequence continues at coordinate 136,522,080 of OY720676.1, read as the reverse complement.
CTAGCGCCGCTAGGTCATCGAGCGAAATTATTTTCGCTGGACAAGAAGGCGACCGCTAGCTCCAGATCCTGTTGTTTCCAATTTTCTAACCCATGTCTTCATAGCGTGGGCTGAAGGAACCGGATCATTATGTCCAAGTCGGAAATTCTCATCACGCAGCTTCAAAACGATTATTGTTTTTGTGATGGAGATTTCACAGCGAAAACACGTTGCTCTCCCGTCCACCGCTGCATCGCAAATGAAATGGTAAACAATAAGGAACAATATGACAGTATCACCGCATTACAAACTTCAATTATGACACTGTATGAATCGATTCAAAATCGCCCGTTTCCAGGTACCACCCAGCAGTAATCCAGTCGATCGCGGAACACATACTTTAGGTGCATGTCTAGGGATGTTCACAAACCAGGGATTTGGCAGTCTGCTTATATTTATAGATAATTAAAACGCTGGCAAAATGGTAAAAATATATCAAAGGGCTTTATTACCTTCTGCCCAAATTTGATTAATGAAGAAAAACAATAATTGCTGTAAGAAGAAAATGACCCAAAATATCGGAGTCGTCTTTGTAGTGCGTGGAAACAAGAAAATTACGTCTTTTGTATATTGCTTCATTGTCGGTAACAAAGGTAAGTATGAAATAAAGAAACTAAAATCCACATTCTTAACAACGCTAAAGCATAGAAAGTAAATCTTGGTACGTTCATAATATAATGTAAATCTAACCCCATAATAAATCACATCCTTATTATTTGATCAATAGAGATTTCTATTTTGACAAAAGGTTATTTCAAGCATTGAATAATGTTTTATAATTACATACATACATTAATTATAATAAGCAGGAATTTAAAATATTTAAAGAAAAAAAATATTTCTTATTAGTATTGTACCCACGATAGATCTCCAAGATGACGTTCTCTAATTGTGAAATTAAGCTTGTGTAAAAAAAAGTAACAATTAATTTAAATTATTAATATATGTACTTACTAATTTAATCTTTCTCTCTTCTAAGTATTCATTTGCTCTATCGAAAAATTTTATCAAAGGCTGGAGATATTCGCTCAACTCGCGGCTACATTCCTTTGCAAGGTTCTTCTCAACATTTTTTAAATCCTCGCGAATTGTATCCATATTGCGAACGTGATAAGCTTCTCGGAAACTACGCGACATCATTCCTTCTACCGATAGGCGTTCTACACGTAATAAACTGAGGACCTAGATGAACATATATTAATTAAAAGTACTTATTTGACTAAAGTTATTAAAATAGTTTTCAACACATACAGTGTGACCAGTGAAGTCCGCATCATATGGGATTTTTTTTTATTAATAGATTTATTCAAAATTTGAGTTTGGCATCAATTTCTGCTTCGATCAAGATGAAAATTAACCAAAAAAATAATAGTCACGTGATTCGCATTATCTGTCAAATTTAAATTTTTTTCCAAAAAAAATTCAAAAGTGGGGTTATTTTTCAAAATATCGAAAAAAGTTATTAGAAAAAGTTTTTCTAAAAACAATTTTTAGCCCATATGCATATTTCAGCTGCATAAGATAATTTAGATTTTTTGCCAATTTTTTTGTAAATTGCACCACTGTTGCGAAATAAGACAACGCAAGCTACATAAAACTTCTTAGTTTTAACAATGCTTTATTCCAGACACATTTTCTTTAAGGTAGCGCCATATTCAATGTGTGTTTTTCTACAAAATCCAAATAGGGCTATTAAAATTTGGTCACATGTGATGCAAAGTTTATTTGTTTTTGACCCTGTATAAGGTAACTTCATAAAATAACTATTTTTGAAAATGTAGTTTGTGTCTAAAAGTAATACACATTAATATTAATACAGACAAGTATACAGCGTCACAAGTAAAGTCTGGATTAAGTGGAAAATAAATTTTCGTTTAACTTTACGTAACGTTTAACTAGTTTCAATGATTTAATTTAAAACCCCTTTATTAAAATTTGTTATGGAGCTATGTTATAAAAAGTAAAAATAGTCTTTTATTATTTAAGTTCAGTTTCCAAAAAATTAACTAGTTTTGTACCTTACGATGATGCACCAAACACAAGTTGGCCGCAAAACAAATGATAAAAAAGATCAACAAGCCCTTGCTTTATTAATGACAGTCAAATCGCTTTCTGTTTGTCATAGTGGCTTTTAATTAATATTGCGTATTAAATAAAAAAGTGTTAACTGTACAGGAAAGAATTGAAATTGTATTAATATGTGGTGAAAACACAAGTCATCGTGTAGCGGCCAACATTTTTAATGAAAGGCATCCAGGCAAAAATGTGCAACAATCTACTGTGAGTAGGATTATGGTGAAATTTAAATCAACTGGATCGGTGGAAAGTTCATTTAAAAAACCTCACAATCCTATAAAACATAGTGAAGAAGTCCAATTAAATGTTTGCCTAGATATTGTGGAACATGGTCAAACTAGTATTAGACATGTTTCTCGCAGAACTGACGTTCAAAGAGAGAGTGTAAGGAATATTTTGCACAAAAATAAATTTAAGCCGTATAAACCTAAATTTATAAATACTCTTAAGGAACAAGATTTTGACATACATATGGGATTCTCTTTTTGGTACCAGGGGGAAAAGAAGAAAATGTGTCCTTTCCGTTTCACGTTTTATGGACCGACGAGGCCACTTTCACTTCAAACGGCGTTGTTAGCTCTCAAAATTGTAGATGGTGGGCTCAAGAAAATCCAAATTTTATAATAGAATGCAAGGACCAGTATTCCTTTAAAACTAATGTGTGGTGCGGTATTTTAAACGATCAAATTCTGAAGAATACCTACGCTTCCTTAACACCGAGGTCATTGAAGTTTTGGACAATATGCCTATTGAAATAAGCCATAATTTGTGGTACCAGTGTGACGGTGCTCCCATCCATACTACAAGACGGGTTCAAGAACGCCTCTTGGAAATATTTAGGGGCAAAGTAATTGGGCGTAATATGGAGCAATACTGGCCGGCTAGGTCTCCGGATTTAACCCCACTTGATTTTTTCTTGTGGGGTTACCTAAAACAAAAAGTTTACAAAAAAAAACCTTTCCGTAATGTTGATCATTTGGAAACGGTGATTCGAAACTGTATTTTAGAAATAAGGCCCCTTGGTATCAGAAACTCCATTAAAGATGTATCAAGAAGAACAATTGTTTGTATTGAACGCAATGGGAGGCACACAGAAACGTAATTTTAATTTTTAGGTTTTTCAAATTATGTTTAATTTAATATTCAAATACCAAAAATACATATTGTTATTAATTGAAAAGGTGGAATTTTAAATGCGTTTCATTTTTATAATGTATTATGAGTATTTTATTAGAAAATTTGACTTTTCAATTAAACTATTTTCTTAATATTAATGTGTATTACTTTTAGACACAAACTACATTTTCAAAAATAGTTATTTTATGAAGTTACCTTATAGAGGGTCAAAAACAAATAAACTTTGCATCAAATGTGACCAAATTTTTATAGCCCTATTTGGATTTTGTAGAAAAACACACATTGAATATGGCGCTGCCTTAAAGAAAATGTGTCTGGAATAAAGCATTGTTAAAACTAAGAAGTTTTATGTAGGTTGCGTTGTCTTATTTCGCAACAGTGGTGCAATTTACAAAAAAATTGGCAAAAAATCTAAATTATCTTATGCAGCTAAAATTTCGCATATGGGCTAAAAATTGTTTTTAGAAAAACTTTTTCTAATAACTTTTTTCGATATTTTGAGAAATAACCCCACTTTTGAATTTTTTTTGGAAAAAAATTTAAATTTGACAGATAATGCGAATCACGTGACTATTATTTTTTTTGGTTAATTTTCATCATGATCGAAGCAGAAATTGATGCCAAACTCAAATTTAGAATCAATCTATTAATAAAAAAAATCCCATATGATGCGGACTTCACTGGTCACACTGTAAATGAACATAACAGTTTATGAAACTAGAATGTTTAATTCATTTTTCCAGAAATAAGTGTAATTTCATAATATACTGTAATTGGCACTGAAAGTGTTAATATATTTTATCAGAGAATAAAAATCGACGAGAAGCGACAGTATAGTTGGATTCCTTGTTGTTTCGTGTCCCACCTTTGCCTCTTCGAATTTAAATGATAGACAACCAAGTATACTACAACCAAGGACAGGAGATACAGGACACAACAAGGACCGCGTGGCATTGGCGGAAACGTCGACTAAACAACCAAGCGCGTCCCGCCCACCGAAGAAACAGGGACACGCTTTTAACCTCTTTGTCACTTCTCGTCGATAGTTGTTCTTTGATCCAATAGGTAATATCTAAGTAGAACACTTCCACTGTCGATCACGATTCATGTAAATATGCTTACCATGCCATAAGTTAATCTAAATTGACTCTTGAGTTGATTAGGTTTTCCCATCATCATATCTTTTAACGCTAACGAAGACGGTACTTGGCCTTTGCATAAAATAATAACACTACCTTCCTTATCTGAATTTCGCCGACCAGCTCTACCAGCCATTTGAATATATTCTGCTGGTAAAAGATTTCTCACTTCTCGACCATCGTGTTTACTTATAGAATCGAAAATAACGGTACGTGCTGGCATATTTACACCCATCGCAAAAGTTTCTGTAGCAAAGAGTAACTAAAAATAACATAAACTTTACATCATTTAAGGCAAGTATGGTGCAATTGCATGTTTTATATACTAGTTTATATAGGCACTTTGTTTCCATAATAAATAGATATAACCCCTAATTTAATTTTGGAATATTTTAAACTCGGACTCGCGTCACGGGCAATAGCTCAGTGGTAGAACAGAGTATTGCCAACGAGATTCAACATTTTTCTAATAATAAAAATGTCGTTAAAACACACATTCTTATTGGAATAGAAAACAAATATTTTGATTTATGTAACACTGATTAATATATATTTGTGTAAGATACAAGATGGCACATGTAAGTGCACATAATGGTACAATTATAGGAACTTAAGAACGTGAAAAACTAATTTATAATTATCATATATTTGTAGACACACTGACATATTTATTAAACTTAGACAATCTAGTATTTAATATTATGTAAACTAAACTTGTAACTTTTGAGTCGATGTGTCCCCCTTGAGATTTAAGAAAAATAAAGGAATTCTGTGATATCAATATATTAGATATCCGAACAATCTATTATATGTATGTATTTGTACCAACATGTTACGTCATGAAAATTATAATAAATTGCAAGTTAATGTGGTCCCCAGACTTGTATGACACAAAACATTCAAAGTATGTTTGATGTAAGTACCAAATCATGGAGGTATCACAATTCAAATGACCAAAAAAGCTTCAATTTTTAATACTCTACAAAAGGGATTAAAAGAGTGTACTACTTCACAGATTAAAAATAATCTTAAAAAAATATCTTGTGCATAATTTTTATTTTAAATGAATAAATAAACGAAAAGAAAAGGCGCTGGCTTTGAACATTGAAAATGTATTTTAATAATATATTATGATTGTTGATTTTATAGTTATGTAATATATATTTATTAATGTGTGTGAGTATTTGATGTACGTGCCAATTATTAATAACAGTTTGTATTACAAATACTTGTTTTATTTACCCGGCTTATCAGAAATGTCCATTACAAAATTTCTTCTAAACAACTTCTTCATTACTTTTTAAATCCTGTCGCAATTTTGGTGGTTAGATGCAGATAGAGTAACATTTAAATGTTCATTACGATTGATATTTGTTGTTTACATTAGTTTTGGTGTTTTTTAATTATTCTATTGGTAATGTTGGTAGTACAAGTTCCCCTAAAATTCCAATTTTAAAACTGTTCGAACTTCAGGATTTCGAACCGTTCTAGAACCAGGATTTGGCCGGGCATGCGCATTATAATCAGAACTACTAATTACAGAACGGTTCCGGAACTTTAGAACTGGGGGTTTGAATAAACCTTATAAAAATAAAAATGAAATGCTGTTCGTGTTAAGCATCACTTGAGAACGGCTGGACCGATTCGGCTAATTTTTTTGAAAAATGTTCCGAATTAGGTTTTTTGGGAAAGAAAAATTGGAAAAGTTGCCCAGAAAATTGGAAAATTCGAATATAAACTAAAAACGCTTTTTTTTTTTTAATAGGATTTCTGTATGAACTCAATACCATAACTCACGGTTCGAACGATAGATATACGTAATCCTTTTTTTCTTTTGTTCGTTATGGTCCTGTAACAATTTTCGCAAACAAAAATCCAGTAGATTTGGACAAACTACAAAAATCATAATTTTTGTATGCACACTCGATCATAATTGACGATAGGAACGATATATTTTTTTTGTTTTGATAACGATGGATAACACGGGATGGAAATAAATAAAAACGCATTCCAGCCTAAATTTTGTTTTTACTTTTGTGTTGTTTCGCGATCTGTCCAACAAATGTAGTTACTTTATCTTTTATAAAAGTTGGTGCGTCTGTTAGTGATCGTGTAACTTCTGAACAATTTATATTTATATAATATATTTGTTTTGTCGAGACGACACGTGGTTCATAGATAAGCTAGGATCCGATAGGTGGAGTTGTAACGAATTCTATATTGATGAACCAAAATTACTCTAACTCACATATGTTGATTTAGTGCCAAAAAGAAAATCACAAATTCTGGACCCGATAGGTGATGCTGTGGTCGAGTTATTAATAATTAATAAACCGAAATGTTTTATATGTACACAATATGTTTCTTTCTTATACAAAGACTTTAACCGAATAAAACTCATCGCGCTACCTACCGGAAAGGGCAGAACAACTTCTGCCGGACCAGCTAGTTATAAATAAAATACTAATACACAAAAATTATATCATCTTACCACTGATAATTGGAATAAGAAAATTCTTATTACAAACATTTCGCAACGGATATCATACAAATACCAGTGGAGCCACATGTATGTATGCACAAGCTTATAAATGTTTTGAATTATTGAAAGCTGAATTAATTTTCCTCAGTATAATAAGAGTATTGTAACTTTAAATAATTCTTCCCCACTGAGTAAAAATTGTTTCATTTCATGAATGTTTTCATACTGTCGTATTTATAAAATATAAATAAGCGATACGTATATGTATATATCTTTGTGCGTGCATCATAAAGTCAATGCAATCTGTTTAAAAAAACATCCGGTTTTCATGTGTTGCTTTGTATAAGCCAATTTCTTGGTGCAAAAATAATACGCTTTTAAAAATCTATCATACCTTCACATAGCCGTTTTGGAACAACATTTCTACTACTTCTTTGATTATAGGTAAGACGCCGCTATGGTGTACGCCAATTCCTCTTTTTAGTATCTCTTGCATCATCATTATTTGGGGTATCCTTCTATCGGGTTCTTTAAGACTTTTAACACAGTCTTCGAAGAAACTATGAATTTTAGATTTTTCCTTAGCAGTAGTCAAGTCTAAACTTTGTAAATTTTTGGCATTTGTATCACATTTACCTCTTGAGAACGTAAATGCGACTACAGGTAGGAGATCGTTTCTTTTGAGATGGTCAATCAGAGCTGACCAAAGCGTTTTCTCTTGTTGCGCTGATAATTTTCTCGGAATTGCTGCTGAAGATTGAGGAGGAATTGATCCGGTAGCATTTTCGTAACTAAAATAAGAAATGTTTAGATTTAGGATTTCTTTTTTCCTATACAATAATTTGCAGGATCAATATGTATAAATATTAAGAAGAAATATCTAGACAATTATTGTTTATTAGGATAATATCAAAAAGTTTCTTTCTACGCCATAATTTAAAAGAAGTATTCCAGTTTAGAGATTAAGCAAAGTAGGCTTGATTTGGCCACGCCTTTAAAGGAACTCTACGCCTTAATCACACATTATAAACAAAATAATCGACTAGATGGATCCTATCAAAGTTTAAATCGCTAATAGCGTTTGTTACGGTCAAAAAAAGGTAATTTGGTGGAGATTATGAAAATAAAAAAAGCAAATAACAAAGTAATACGTGAATTAAAGAGTATATACGAATCCAGGAAGACTGTCGTTCAAGGAAACCAAATATTTGCAATGAAGATTGGACTAGGGTAAAAGGTCTAGTTTTGCTGAATTTTGTACTCTCAATGTTGTGGTCGCAAAGATACACTAAATAAACAATGCACAATGAGTCTATTGACAATCAGAAAACCATAGAAATACATACAGAAGAAGAGAAATTAAACCAGTGACACATTTCAAATGCCAGTGAGATTGTGATCACAATATAAAACAATGGGAAATAATAAATACACAAGCAATGAAAGGATAAGCAAAATAATAAACATGTACTGTATGACGAGAAAGTTTCCAAAATAAGATACCAATAAGAACCAAAATGGCACCATTAAAACCGATATTTACACCATATGATAGTAAAATCATATCATCAGTGATAGAGATGGAGAAATGTTTGAGAAAGTAAGTCAATATTCTTACTAAATAAGCTACGTTCGAATATTTGTTGTTGGGGTTGCGCTGTGTAAGGCTGTGCAACGATCGAGCTGTGCAAGTACTTGTTTGAGCTTAACGGAACGGTCAGCGTTTGAATGAAAAATATAACCTAGAAAATACATGCATTCGCTAAGTAAAACAATGGATGATAGCAAGCAAGAAAAAATAATGTCAATCATAAGTTATTTTGCTTATGAAATCATTTTAAACGATGTTAGTGAGGACGAAGAAGAAGAACTAACAACTAATAATGACAAAATAAATAACTTTGCTGAGGTTATTGTACCAAAAATGGATCATAAGCAATTTAAGAGACATTTTCGTTTGAGTTGTCAAACGTTCGAAGCATTGCTTAAATTATGCAAGAAAATACTTCCAAATGAAATAAGACGGGGAAGGCCAAGCATTACTTTGGAAAAAGAATTGTTATTAACAATTTGGTGTTTGGCAAATTGTGAAAGTTTTAGGTAACACAATTAATATTAAAAAGTAAACAGTTATTAAAAAGTGATTTTAGGAGTGTAGCAAATAGATTTGGGATTACCAAATCTACATGTTGGCTGGCATTATATAGAACATGTAGGGTATTAATTCAAGTAAACAATAGGTTTAAGATAATTTCATGGCCTACAGAAGAAAGGGCTCTCATTACTATTAACAAATTTAAGGCACGATATCATATCCCAGGTAGCATATACATGTGTTTATAACATTATATGGAGAATTATGTACGTGAACATTTACAGGTGTAATTGGAGCAATAGACGGTAGCCACATACGAATTATAGCACCAAAAGAAAACCACACATCATATATTAATAGGAAAGGATACCATTCCTTGATATTGCAAGGGATATGTGATGCCACAATGATATTCACAGAGGTTTATTGTGGAGAAGCCGGCTCACTTCATGATACTACAGTATTTAGTAAATCAGTATTTTACAAGAAAAAATTTCAAGTACCTCAAAACTTTCCTGATAACAGTGATTTGGCATATACTCTACACCCAAATCTATTAGTAGGCTTTAAAGATTATGGCTATTTGTCCGAAAGACAGAAAAATTATAATTTATTGCTAAGTAAAACACGGGTTGTAATAGAAAACGCTTTTGCCTTATTGAAAGGTAGGTTTAGGCATATGAAATCGTTAGATTGGATCTATCATCATTGTTAATATTCTCTGCATGTATGTTCCATAACATTTGTATATATTCGAGTGACAATTTAGAAGATATTTGTGATATAAATGTTGAAATTGTAGAAGAGCAAAATAATAATCCATATAATATTATAGATAATAATATAGATGAAAATAATATCAATGCTGCAACTAAAAGAGATGCAATAGTAAATTTATTACCAGTAATAAGATAGGAAATATTCTTTGTAATCTTTCTTTTTGTATGAATAAATAAACTACCATAATATACATTTTGCTTTTTTAATTAAGATCAGTATAAAAATTCATTTACTAAACAAAAAGACAACTCAAAATAAACTCCATAACATAATATTGAAACATAAAATTCAACAAAATATATCTTAAACATTCTAAAAGTTGGATGTTTTGTTTCTGATAAACATATACACCCATTGAATTACATTTTCTGTATTAATGTACTAAACAAATCTAAAAATCTGTCTTGACGTTCCATTCGTTCCTTATGTCTCCTTTCTACAGCATTTTCATTAGGTTTTCTTCGCTTGGGAGGTACATGTTCAACTGCTTCTGTATTTACTACATCACCTGAAGAAGAACTGTCACTACATAGGAGGCCATCTATACTGCTACATGTAGCAATAGGGGTAATTTCAGGTTTTTTATACATAAATTCATGAATTGCTTTGAAATATTCCCAATTTTTTCTTTCTTTGCCTGATGTTTCATTATGTACAAGAATATTTTTATATGTTCTTTTCAGACTTCTCCATTTATTGTCACATTGTATAGCAGTAACTTGTACTCCTTTTGCTGACATTTCGTTGCTTATTTTATTCCAAACACTTCTCTTTATTGAATTTTCAAAATCTTTCTCATATTTTTTAATTTTTTCTATTAAAGAGAACGTGTTTTCATTACTCCATATTTTCGAATCATTATTTTCTGGAGATTTATTATCTAATACACATGTAGAATTAAAATCACTATTGTCTACAGATTGATTTGCGGATTGAGTCTCTAATATTGTAAAAGCGGATTTCTCCACCGGAGTTTCTATATGTAAAAATATAAAAAAAATTATTTGACAACTAATAACAATTCTTTTACCTTGGAAATTATGGAATGTATTGTAGTGTGTAATTATAAATTCCATTGAATTGTTTGTTAAATTACATACACTGCACACATACATCTTTCAGCTTTTATAGAAGAATAATTTCCGAAGTCTGATTTAGATTTTTGAAAAGTTAATCTCAACACACAAGTAGGTAAACAAACTTGACAAGTTAACGTGAAAATTCAAACAACCGCTTACAGCGCAAACGTGCACGGCAAACACCACCTCTGCGAGAATGAGCAGTATGTGCAACACAATTTGCACAGATCAGATATATTCAAACGCTGAAATTTTTGCAGATTTCGTTCGAATTAATTTTCGAACGCTATAGGAGTACATTATTATAACAGAGTTAACAGTTTTGAATATTCAAACGCACCTTAAGTAAAATACAGTTATCGTTGGTAATTTAGCAATAGAATTATCTCATCTATTAGAAATTTCTACTCCGCGGCCATGTTATCAATACGAAAGGTTATTAAAATGCGCTCCATCAAATTGTCTCAATAGGGTTCAGATCTGGACTGTTAGCGGGCCACGGCAAAGTTTCGATATTATTATTACCACGACATGTTCTAGCAATATTAGCCGTGTGCACAGGACAATCCTCATGTTGAAAATAAAATTTTCGGGATATAATTGTCGAATAGCAGGCAGTGTTAAGTTTTCTAGAATATGGATATAGTTTTCAGCATTTAACCGCCCGTCTATTTTGGAGCAAACTCCCAGCTCTTCATACCCAAACATTTACGCTGAAACGTCCACTTTTCCTACCGGATATATACAGTGTGGAAATAAAGTAACGGATAAAGGTATTATCTTCGTTTTGAAAAAAATCTCGAAGGGGTATAGCGATTTTAACTAAGGGGAATATTTTCATCGCATTTTCAGTTTCTTAAAGTCATTTGTTTTTCATGTTATGACGTCACCGACTTTTTTTTTAACGACAACCTATAATTTTTTTTAGTTTGCAAAAGGTAAATTATTCTAATTTAGAAAAGGGAATAACATTATTTTATTTTGAGACTGACAAAGTAATTTACTCTGACAACCGTAACTAATATTTTTTGTTTTATGCGCCGGTAACTAAATTTATTTTGTCAATATAGTGAATTTTTAATATTTGAATTTTAAGACTCCTTTTCTCAATTTTTTTCAAATTTTTCATGTCTTTTCGCACGCGGCCGACCCTTTTCCTTAATCTTTCAAGAATATCCACATAGTAGGCAGCGTTAACGGTCTAAGGCAAATGCTTTTTGTGGATCACAACTTTGGCGCAAAAAAAACAACATTGTTTTCACTTTGGATTTGCTCATCCTTGCCTTCTTCGGTTCCAGGGACGCCGAGGTGGGACATTCGGTACTTTGACGCTTTGTCTCTGGGTCGTGCTCAAATGTTCACGTTTCATCACCGGAAATAACATTGTCTAAATACACTGTTTCACGCTCCTTCAGTTCAATCGCGAACAATACTCAATTGGCCTATTGCACATCCGTCAACAGTGTTGGTAGTAGCTTGGCGCACATCTTTCTCATGGCCCTAACAATGCGATGCCCATCAATTTTTGGAATGTGCAGAGCAGCAGCTAACCGAATATTCATTCGATGGTCAGAATTCAACAAATCACGCACACGAGTCACATTCTCATCGGTTTGGGTTGTCGATAGTCGTCCAGAGCGGGGTTCATCTACCACCTCTTTCTGGCCCTCCTTAAACTTTTTCACCCACCTTGTAAATTGCACATACAAAGGAACACACTTCAGTAGACTTGCTTAAGCAATTTGTAAATTTCAGCAGCTTTTTGCTGAGTTTTGTGCAGAATTTAATGCCCAAAGTAGTTCGAAAGTATCCACAACCGGGTGTCGTGACGTGTTCTCAAAACAGAGGTAAATCAGCAATCCTCACTCCATCGATGTTCTGAGCAGGCTGGTCTTGTGTGCGCTATGGAGCTGAACCCCCCCGCCTCCCATCACCAAACGGTCCGAACGCGCTGCGATCAATAGGGGCGCGGCAAAAATAGATTTCATGACTTTTGGAGGCACCTGTATCTATGTGATAACAATTGCATTATAGACTTACCCCTTTTGAATCCAAGTATTTGAATCATTCAGAACTAAAAATCTATTATTTTTAGTACTACCACCAGTACCCGTATATAAATAATGTTGCAGCGGTACCGGTCTCTTCTCTGTTCGGACGACGTATACTTTCTTTTGATACATTCGTCCTAACCAATCTGCAAATTCAATAATATTTGGTACAGTAGCACTTAGAAGTACTACAGTAACATGTGCAGGTAATAAAATTAATACTTGTTCCCATACATGACCTCTCTCTTTGTCATTTATGTAATGTACTTCGTCGAATATAACAAATTCCAAGTCACGTGTAACATCGCTGCCGTTGAATAGCATCGACCTTAAAATTTCTGTTGTCATGATTAGACAACCAGCTGTTTGATTAATTTGGAAATCACCGGTTATCAAACCCACATCTTTAAATGTGTGTTTGAAGTCGCGATATTTCTGGTTAGAAAGAGCTTTTATAGGTGAAGTGTATATAGTTCTGGTCATGTGCTTTAATGATAGCGCTATTGCGTATTCGGCGACAACTGTTTTGCCAGCCGATGTATGAGCGGCGACGAAAACATGATTGTGTTTTTCTAGTAATAGAATAGCCTGCTTTTGAAATGTATCTAATTCAAATGGATATTTGTGTGCCATTTCTGGTATTCGTTCGTAAAAATCGTTCACAGGTTTAGTACAGTCCAACATTACAGCCCACTGAGTGTCTTTATTAAGAACTTGAGTTGGTTCTGTAATCTTTAAAACAGGAACCTCTTTTGGTATAACTTCCTCTTCTTCTTTTGTAGTTGGTAATTCAATACCGTTGTCATTGTTACTGTTTTTAGGTGCATTTGGGGTTTGCCATATATCTGAAATAATAATATTGCTATGAACATAGAATTTATAATACAAAAGTTAAAATTCGCAAATATTATTATATATTTTTATGGTAAAATGTTCACATACACCATAAGTAATGATAACGGTTATCTTCTGTAATGGTAAAAAAATGTAAATGCACACACATTTCAATATATAATTATGTTTAAATACATCGAAATATGTATTATATATAAAGGTCGTTTACAACACTATATTTAACAACGGCTTAACTTTCATTGTTCATTAAAACTTTGGTGGTATGCTAAATGTTGCCAAATGCATAGCACAATGACATTTCAACTGACAGTTAAAGTTAAGAGGAGCGTTTACCTATCGAAAATTAAGGCATCGCCGTTTCGGCGTTTTTTAAACTTATTTTGTAATTTTAGAATCTCAAATTTGGGTTAGTGATGCAAAAGGCATAAATTTATAATGTCAAGGTCAGTTTTTGTACTAATTTATTTTCTTAAGAAAGTTATGTGTTTTAGAAACAACCACAAAAATGCACGAATTTGATTAATGTCTACTAACTAAGGCTGGTACACAAAAGAAAAAAACAACCTCTACGCGCCAGCTGCACATTTGATGAACGATATAAAAAAAAACTTTCTGTAATTATTTTTGAAGATAAAAAACAAACAGTAAACATTGTCACACACATTTTACACGAGGTTTTTCCAAGCTAATCGCATCGTCTATCCCCACTTTACGGTATCTCTACCGGTTCTAGCAAAGACGAAAATCTGTCGGAATCGGTCGGCTATTGCAGACTTAAATGCGAGTGACAGTTTAATTACAAACTGTCACTCGCATTTAAATGTCATATATACCTATAACATTCGAGTGTATAATAATATAACGGTTATGGGCAAGCAAAAATTGGCTTATTATAAAACATCAACAGTTCCGTAAGTACTCATTCTTTATACATTATGTTTCCCATCTATAGTATTCCTTTATCTATGACAGAATCTGTGTATAAAACCGAAGCGCTGTGACAGAACCGAATATCGTCTACCTCCACCTACCCACACCCCCTTGCGTCTACCCGTCCCGCGAGTAATATAAGTTGCATAAGTTCCTATTTGTTGGTAAACGCCCCTCTTAAGCCGCTGTTAAATATTGCGGTCCAAACGGTCCAAAATAGAAACTGTGTATACAAAATTTTACCGTTGGACAGACTTAGAGAGAGATGAAATCTTTATCCAAAATCTTTTAGTTGTACGCAGGCGTAATAAGTTTATATGCGATTTTCCACAAAAATAAAAAAAAATATTTTATTTTCATACAAACTTGTATATAAACTTATTGCGCCTGCGTACAACTAGCACGAGCGGCTATTCTTAATGGAAGCGCCCAAGCAACAACAAACATAACTGCCGTCCTAATATTTTGTCAAAACTATAACCATGTCTTTTTACTATACATGCTTCCCGTTTTGCCGAATTTCCTGCCCGTCTTTCTTTTTCCAATCTATTACAAATTAACGTTATGTATCCGTTTCGATTTATATGAAAACGTATCAATACATAGAAAAATTACATTAAATAATTTACACAGAAAATTTTCTATACACAATTGTACATTGTTAAATGCGGCCTCTAGGAATCTATGATGTACTATCAATTCGCAGCTGTGCAAACACAGCCTTACCTGATTAGAAATTTTGACTGCAAAACCCAAATACTTTAATGACGAAACTCATCACGAAAAGTTACGCAGTTACTACAGGGATCTTTAGTTATAGGCAATAGCATATGCATAGGAAATTCAACACAACATGCTTAATAAATCTTTTACTTTTTGAAATAATTTAAATGAGGCAAACCAATTTTGTTAATAGAGATATTATTTTTCATATCAAAAGCAAATTTAATGTTTTTTAATTTTTATATATTGCCATCCCTCTTGAAAACCATAAGAGTAATTTTTAAATGAGTGTATCTTTAAACTAATTAAGGATTGATATAATAAGGAAATTTGAATATAATAAATATGCAATGAAATTTATAGATTTTGCTTACGGGACGAAAGTTAACGTTATGGGATTTTCTCTCACTGATGCCGAAAATCAAACTTGCACTGGAGTATGTGACGAAAAATACCAATGAATATAAGAAAACAATAATATTACTTTAAAAACATAAAGAAATGTAAAGCTTGGCGTACTTTCTTGAATATAGTATAGATTAATAAAAATATCTCAAAATTATTTTAATTTTAAAAATGAGGTGTGGCCACCACCCGACTTTCTTATACATATTACTTTAAAAACATTATGAAATGTAAAGCTTGGCGTACTTGCTTAAATATAGTATATTCTATTTATTAGTCCGTAGTTTATTAGCTTAAGCATATACGAAAATTAATAAAAATATCTCAAAATTATTTTAATTTTAAAAATGAGGTGTGGCCACCACCCGACTTTCTTATACATATATGCATTTCAAAATTATACAAAAGTTGTTCTAAATTAATATTATCTTCTTAAAAAACTAAACCTGTGTGTTACTTCAGGTCCGAATTTTGAATTTTCTTTTATACAAATACTATTATTATTACAGGTTTTTCCTGCTGGATACTATTTGTAAAACAAGTATAAGCCAAGACATTCTCCATTCTTTTCATCAAAAAATAATATTTTGTTTGTATATAGATAAATAACAGCAGAATAACAAAACATGTATAACATTTATGTACAGAATGTGATTTTATATAGTGAAATTTTAAATTAAAATTTTCTTTCTCGAATTTTAATTTTTTGAGTGGCTCCCCTTCAGAGTATGAATAACTAACACTACTGAACGTAATAATAAAAATATATAAATAATTGTAAAGAAAATGAAATCAAAGTGTAATGTATTTTCTGTAATTACCTAAAAACTCCTTTTCTTGATTTACAAGATCAATTATATTAATCATAGTATTGGTGTTTTTAATATCAAAATTTATATTAGCAGCATTTGGCTCCACTGTAACTGTCACGCCATCACTTTCGAAGTAGAGGCCTTTTTCAAACCCAGGTGGTACAGTTAGCAATTCTGAAATACATAGTAATTATATATTGATATAGCATAATCTATTCTTTAATAGTTAATAATAATAATAAAGTGTTTTTATTGCAACAGGAAACAAGGTATACAAGTATATAATCAACATAAATTCATATTCTTGTGAATAGAATTTAAAATTTGTAATAATATGCCTATAAATATCATTCAGCACACACAATACCACCATTTCTTGCTAAGGTAATCAAGAATAAAATATACACCTGAAGTTAAATCTTCTTCAGTAGATGACAGGTCTGCTACAGGATCTGTGAAACTTGCAGGCCAGAATGGGAAACTTGAAGGGTTACCTCGAACTGTTTCTGTTGGAGGTGCAGGTGCCCTAGATAATGACATAGAGTTTTGTGCAGTATCACCTGCACCTGGTATTGGAACTTCAACAAAATCTAAAATTTCTCCTGTACTAAGGTCTCTTGATACCTGAAACTAGACTGATAGAATCTCAGAGAACTAATGATCATTTAAATACCTTTAAAGTTGTTGTTAATGGTGAATCAGGAAAATCAAACAAAGAAGGAATATTTCTTTGCCGTGCCCAATACTGTTGATTTCGTTCATATTCATGTATAGGTAGTTTTTCTATACATAAAATGTATTCCCGAAGATGCTCTTCTATATCAGGCAGTATAGGGGGTGGCTCAATATTCAATTTGTTTCTGAATTTTGACATTTTGTTTTCAATGGTTATTTTTCTTATAATTTTCTGTCAATAATATAAACTTTCTGTTACACAAACGACTAAAACAAATTGAAATGAAATAAAGTGAATGCGTTGAAGATTCTAATTGTTCAAGTTACTCTTTATCTTTACATGATCATTTATTTGCATCACTTCTAGTGTGCTTCTAGGTTAAATACCAACTAAGCACACTTAGCACACCAATATTGTGCCAATATACTCAAAGAGCCTCAAAAACCAATAGTCGTAATCAACACAAATAATTTTCGAAAGATCAGTTAGTCAAACAGGCAATGGTTAACAATAATAACAATTGGGGCACCAGCAATGACCTTGATGCACAGTTGTATGTATCTTGAGGTTGACAGCGTTGTCAAATGCTAAATATAATTAGCGATCGTGAACAAAGATTTAAATAGGCATAACAGTTAAACTTGCTCATTATTCGTTAGATTTTGCAAAAAATATTAATGTTTGTTTTATTTTAGAATATTTATACCTATTTGTTTTTCTTAAAATAAAATACACCGACGTATTGTTTAAATTCGTATGTTACACCACAGAGAAAGAAGCAGAGAGCCCATGAGATAGGCTTTATTGTAGCCCTTCAGTTTTAGTTCATTTAAGGAAAATAGAGGACACTACGATTTAGAATTTACCATTATTTTATATTTGAACCACATGTTTGCCGGAAAAATGAAATTAGGATTTACTATAAGTTATCTTTCAAGTTTAACTAACCGACACCAGATGACGATATTGGGGAACTTGAATTAAGATCTATTTTCTATTTTTAATATTTAACAAGAATACAATCACCTTATTCATCTCATCCCATACACATTTAGCCTTGAGTTGACGACAAAAAACCAATTCACTTTTGTTAGTGAACGACAAAAAAACATATATGTAAACATACCATACTTATCAATATAAATTAGGAATTCTTGAATTTCAGATGATATAAATTCAAACATTATTTTCGGTTTTCCGAGTGAGATTTTATATTAGAAAATAAATCAAATAGAGTATATCTATGTACCCATCAATCATCATGATCGTAGTTACAAACACTTCCCAATAAAAAAAGCTTAGAATGACATAAATCCGATAACAATTTTAATTGCATGGGTACATTTGTTTTGGCACGCTGTAAAATTTTATGTTCACCTCAGGCACGGATTAAATCATTTATTTTGTTAAAATTTGTTTAATTAATTTACACTCTATACGATTGGAGTAATGACTTGTTAATTTAGCACTCTTTAAATCAATTTTGCCCTATGTACAAAAAAGCAGTATGCGTATGTTTTTTCTTAGTTATGAGGATCGTCATTTTACTTTTAACGGTGAGTCAGTTTACAATAAAACATTTACATGCCATAAGAAAATTGAATATAAAATAAATCCCAGCATTAGAATATTAAGAATCATTTTGATAGGTTGCCCTATAAATTGCTTAATGGTATCACCATCTACATCCTGTTTTGAATGAAACATAAAAAGAGCCCGAAATGATTTCGCTGAAATCAGATTCGTTCATCGATCATAATTTCTTAGATTATTCTGAATTTGTAATTATTGTCCTTTCACTGACACATAATAAAGTTATTTGGTTACCTATTTAACAGTTTATTTAACACAAAATGTTGACATCAATGTAATAGCTTTATATGCATGCATATCATAGAATATGGGTTATATGAAAATGAGGCAATATCCCTTGGCTAAATTATAGCAAATGAAAAACTTATAATTTGTCAGATATTTATGAACTGTAAATTAACATTAAGAAAACAAACCTCGCCAGAAGAGCGACATCCAAAATTAAGAATATTAGATAAAAAATAGTCTTTGATATTTATTGATTACCTACTTTCTATATAAAACTTACTTCTGTATAAATGAGTATTTCATATTTAGTTCATACATATTTCCTAATCGCGATGCGAAAACATTCTCTAAATAAATTTCGCCTAAAAAGGGTGAGTATGCCATGAAAAAAAGCCAAAACATTGTGATTCATCTACAATCTCGCTTTGAATGAAACATAAAAAGAGCCCGGAATGATTTCACTGAAGTCCGTCGATCATAATCATAATTTCTTAGATTATTCTGAATCTGTAATTATTGTCCTTTCACTGAAACATAATAATGTTATTCGGTTACCTATTTAGCAGATTATTTAACAAAGAATGTTTACATCAACTTAGTTGCTTTATTAGACATTCATATCGCAGAATTTTTGTTATATGAAAATGAGGCAATATCCCTTTTACAGATGATCGAGTCGAGGTTTTACACCAAGTGTCCAAATGACTGACGTCAAAGACTGTGTCGAAGTGCCGGTGAAAGATTTGCACCTCATTTATTTAAGAGTTTTCGAAATAATTTACTAAATGGCGGTTATGTATAATAAAATTATTTCTTTCGGTGACATAAAGGAGACCTATAGTATTGATCAGAAAAACAAGAAGAGCAGAGCACTAACAACAAGAAGAATGATTGTGCTTAAAACCACACAACAGAAGTGTAAACTTCATCAAGGCGAGGTTAATAATACGAAATAGATGCGTATAATATTTCAGTAACGTATTAAATAAAACGTATTCGCACATTTATTACATTTACACATGTACACACGCGTATAATATTTATTAACGTATTATACGACTGATCATGCTCTCGCGTCGCCGAACGTATGTACCTACAATTCGTCTAATGGATCTTTAGACGCACGTAATTATTTGATAACATAAGCAAAGATTGTCGGTCAGTCTATCTATCCTTATTTAATATCGGTGTCGAATATTCAAGTGCGGAAAATACGTATGTCTGCAATACAAATCATATCTAGACTACTGCATTAATCAATTGAAAAATTAAAAAATGTGAAGTTTATATTAATGCATTATGTATATAGTGCTTAACTTGAACTGGAAGTACCTATTTGATTCGTACGCATAAAAATTAATGACGTGCGTCTAATGATCCATTAGACGAACTGCATACCTATATATAAATAGACGATATGAATACTCCCTTACAAGTCCGGCGCTTGGTCTGATGGTAACGTGTCGACGTCATACCTGTGAGATCTCGAGATCGAATCTGCTCGGGGACATGAATTTATTTATTCATTTAAATTTCAATTTAATTGAAATTAAATACCTTTATATGATATATTTATCTTGTTCCCTTAGCCGACTTAACCCGAACGAGCGTTATACATATCCGAGCGTTGCAGGACAGTCTTGTTCACTGCCTACAATCAGCGCAACGCGTCTAAAGAAGTTTACACTTCAAAAATAACAAATGCGCATATACCACCCAGTTCCTTTCAAAAAGTGAGTGTAAAATTCTCTGTTCAAGTTTTTAGTCAGATGATGGTCGCAGCTATAAGAGTTTTCAGTTCTTTAGTAATTTAGGATTTTCAATTTCAAACACTAATTCCTTGCAATTTATTTCTCAAAAGTAGGCGGAATTATTATTACTTCAGCCAGATACATTATTTGACAGTTACAGTACATATTAGTTAAGACGTCATCGCCGTTCAACGTCGTTTCAATAATTTCAATTATTTAAAATGAGAACCGACTCTCAAAGCGAAAAGGTGGATATGATTTTAGTAATTAGAGAGTTTGACGAAAATTACTTGCTAGCATCAAGAGTTTATGCTCAAAAATATCCTAACACGCGTCATCGCCCTGACAGTTGGTCATTAGAAAGTTTATTGCAAGTGTTATTAGAAACCAGAAAGGCAAAGACCCAATTATGGGAAATGAAGAAAATGATTTTGTTGTTATCGAATCTCTTGTAGAAAAGCCACATACAAGTCAGCGAAAAATAAGTGAAGCCAATGGAATAATTAAGCAGGCGGAGCGTCGGAAAAATTAGAAAAAGGCACAGCTTTTTCCCGTATTGTACTCAATTACACCAAGCACTTTTGGAAGTAGATTACGATCGTCAACTCGTATTTTGTTTATGGGTTCTAGAGAAGTTTAATAAAGATGAAGTTTTTTTGGATTTTGTACTTATTACGGACGAGTCATCATTCCACAATAACGGATTAGTTAATAGACATAATTTTCACTACTACAGTGACGCAAATTCCCATTTTTTTAGAACTCTCGAAGGCAACACAGATGTTGTGTCAATGTGTAGGGTGGAATAATTGGAACGCTAGTGATACGTTCTTCTTTGATGGTAACTAACACAGAATGTGGTTACAACTAGACGGTGCACCAGCGCATTTTCAAGTAAATGTTAGAAATGAATTGTATAGGCAATATCCCAATAGGTGGACAGGACGCGGCGGTCCACTCAATTGGCCAGCAAATTCTCCAGATCTAACGACTTCTGATTTTTCTTATGGGAATATTTCAAAAATATTGTCTATGATACACCACCAACCACACCAGACGTTATGAGAGGAAGAATAAGAATAGCGTTTCGTTCTTTAACACCAAGTATTTTAACAAGAGTTAAACAGTCCTTTCAAGAGAAAATTCGCTTATGTATTGAAAACTAAGGACATCATTTTGAGCACTTGTTAAAACATTAGTTTTCTTTTACTACTTAAGTTTGTTATTTGTTTAAAGTATGTATTTGTTGTTTACCTAGTTATGATGCTTTTTAATTATTGTGAAACAAAACCAATCAAACCGTCAGGTTAATAAATATTAGCCATTTAAAAAATGAATTGCAAGAAACTAAAGTTTGAAATTGAAAATCCTAAATTACTAATATAGTTTTTAGTAATAATAGTAAGTAATGTATCTGTTTGAAGTAATAATAATAATATTGTTTTTAAACGCTCTGTATAATTTTTAGATTTCAACTTTAACTTATCTTAAAGTCTGATGCTTTGAGTAAACAATAAATACAATTTAAAATAATTCACTCAAATATGTAAGACAGAAATAGTTAAATGTCTCTGTTAAGTTATGTATAGGGAGTATAACAGTAAGTAGCCTTCATTTAGCCTATAGTATCAAAATATGCCATAATATACAAGTGTTCAATTTAAATTTTCATAACTTTGGTACGCAACATTTTATTGAATCACTCTGTATATTTCAAAATAATTTTAAAATGTGCCCGTAATGTGGCAAGGTGTTAAACATTTTGCCACTTTTCGTATATACACGGTGGCCAGAAAAATGCGGACAAACGCCACGCAGGCCAAATCTTTGTTTAATTCTGAGTTGACAATCTTAATTGAAGAAAGTAGTACAGTGCTTTTTTTTTTTTTTGTAAACAATTGGTATTAATCGATTAGTTACATCAATGCATTTGAGATAATTCCATTTCTAAATTTCACCACAATGATTTTACATAGATAAATTTGACGAATTTTGCTAAATTTGCTAAATTTTAGCCGTACAACTTAATGTTTGATGGTCTCGTATGCTGTAAGGAAGGGCCGTATAACTTTTTTGGATTAAGATTATCGCCTCAGAATTGAACAAAGAATCGTTCTACCTGGCGTTTGTCCGCATTTTTCTGGCCACCGTGTATAAACCGATGGGAATGTGGTGCGCCAGCCTGTATATATCTGTGCTATACCTATATAAGTGTTTACATTAGGATATTTTCCAGTTTGTTCACTAAAATCAATCCTCTTCCTACCTTGTATTTTTATAATAATATTCCCCCAAACATTAATCTTACTCAATGAAGGAGCTCTTGGAATTTATAGTCAATAAATCATATAAATAGAAAAAAAAAGTACGCACAAGGTAACTTTGTGGGAATAGTTGATGTAGGTAACAGTTTTTTGTGCAGAAATGATTACAAGCAACTATAGACCTTAAGTCTTATGATCATATGGATAGAAATTAAATGAAATTTTGAATCCTATATTTAGTAAAAATGGTTTTGTGAATTATTAGACAAAAATAATTATAATATTTTCAAATAACAGAAAAAAATATACGTAAACTAACTTATTCAGTACCGAAATATATTACCTAAAATAATATTTTTTTTAGGAGCGGCATCTGTCGTTAACTAGAATACCAATTGCAGGCTTCAATCTCTTAAATTACAACTAAACTGCAGATTATATAAATTTATCAAATATTCAGCGCCTCTGGTGGTAGTAACCCGGCGACGGTGGCGTAGCCTGGTGTTCGTAACCATTTTAGGGCTACAAAAATTTGTTAATCATGGGCCATCTGGATATTTATCTGTGGTTACACATACATCACGGGTATATGTCGAGATCAACTATACTTATTATTAGATTATTATAGTTGAACAATTATCACTTTTATCTATATAATTTAATATATGTATTGCAAATTATACTATTTATATACGTAGTATGCATTAAAATATTTTATAACAGTTTCAAGTTAATAGGTTAATACCACAAGTAATGTAATTCAAAAGTAAAGGAACCTAAGTTGCGAATTTCACAAAAAGCTCTTGGGAATATCGTAATCCTTATCTTTACTCGGAAACATCCTGTTAAATATCCTTTAGAGGAATCTATTTTTCTATTGTTGATACTGTTACATACTTGTGAATATAATTAAAATGTATATATATCTACTTATACACATACGGGCTTTATCTTTCGGCTTCATAAACTAAGGAATAATGAACAAATTTAACTATTATGCCTATTTAATGTTTGTTCACGATCCCGAATTATACATTTAGCATTTGACAACGCTGCGAACTTCAAGATACATACAACTCTGCATAGAAGGTCATTGCTGGCGCCCCAATTGTTAACCATTGCCGTCAAACAAAAAGTTATGTGAGATTGAAGTCAATTTAAAGCACAGGTTTAAAGATAATACATACTAACACGTTACGGAATTCAATCAATTGCAATGATTTAGAGGCGATAAAAATTAAAGTTTGTGATTTGGATTTTCATTTTATGATAGGTTTTTGTTTTAAGCCAGTAAATAATCTTGAAACAAAATTCGGTTTTACCTACTTGGTTATAGGTACTTTATTTTTTTTGAAATTGATATAATTAAAATTATGGGTTTTGATTGTTAAGGTGTTCTATAATAGTTATGAACGATTTTTGCCTGATTTAAGTTCTACTAATAACAATTGGATGGCGATACCATATCCATATTGCATATATATATTATATAGCTAATACATATAACTACAATTTTTAGTTTTTCAAATATTTTCTTAAAGAGCATTTGCCTATGTGTACTGATTCATATAATTAGTACTTTATTTACGTTTTTATTTTATTAGCGCATAGTTCAAATGATTTGGGGTGTAGTAAGCACAGCTGAAAATGATAGTATGGTCAGCTTCATTAATACATATAATGTGTTTGTAATACTTTGTAATCATATACGCCGCCTCCGCCATGTGCACTTTAGAGATTTTTACGTTTTACAATTTCCAATGGAAGGAAATAAAAAGCAAGAAAAATGTGATAATAAAACGATAACAAATTGAATCATTGGTCGCATTCAGCAGACACAACAGTTGCGTAACTATTCAGTGATCGGATTGAGATGATGTACGCTCACTCTGAACATGTGGTGGAACGGTCGCCATTTATGCCAGCGGGAAAATTCTACGCTCACTTACACTAGAATCGCCGAAGACATTCAGTAATAAAAGTGTGTGATCACAATCTGATCACAACGTGATTAAGGCATGCTACGCATAAAAACGGTCGGCGGCAAAGATCGTTTACATTAGGCCAAGAGGTAAACTGCAATAATAGCATCATATATCGCAGGTATTTATTTTCTTTTACGTTTCTGTTTCCGTTCAATTTGTTTTGGCTGGATTTATTCTCTTTTCATTTGAATATGTACAATTTCTTATGTCAAATACTACGGCGATAACTATTTTACAGACATTGATCCTTGAATGATTTTATGTGCCTGTGTGCATACGACTTTGGTGTGATCTCGTGAACCCAATGTGATAACTAAATCTGTTCAGCGATTTGAGTATAGTGAGCGTATTCTGTACGCATGCGCCGTTAAAGGATTCCAACACACAATTATGAAGAAAGTTACTAGACTATTAAGATAAGCAAATTAAGAGTGGCGTTTACCAACAAATAGAAACTTATGCAACTTATATTACTCGCGGGTCGGGTAGACGCAAGGGAGTGTAAGAAGGTGGAGGTTGACGATATTCGGATTTGTCACAGCGCTTCGGTTTTATTCACAAATTCTGTCATAGATAAAGAAATACTATAGATAGGAAAGATAATGTATAAAGAATGATGAGTACTTACGGAACTGTTGATGTTTTATAATAAACCAATTTTCGCTTGCCCATAACTGTTGTATTATTATACACTCGAATATTATAGTTATATATGACATTTAAATGCGAGTGACAGTTTGTAATTAAACTGTCACTCGAATTTAAGTCTGCAATAGCCGACCGATTCCGATAGATTTTTGTCTTCGCTAGGACCGGTAGAGATACCGTAAAGTGGGAATAGACAACGCGAAAAACCGCAAACCGTAAAATGTGTGTGACAACGTTTACTGTTTAATGATTTCTATCTTTAAAAACAATTACACAAATTTGATTTTTTCTTTATATCGTACATAAAATGTGCAGCTGGCGCGTAGAGATCGTTTTTTTCTTTTGTGTAACAGCCTTAGTTAGTAGGCATTAATCAAATTCATCCATTTTTGTGGTTATTTCTAAAACACAGAATCTGGCTGCAGGTTTAAACTTGCAAAATTTTGGGTGTATTTAAACGCTTTCGCAGTCGGTGCAGGTTTATTAACTTATCGTTGTCGTAGGCGCGTGAGCTGTATGAGCGAACCAAATATATGTATGTAGTAAGTCCTGATTTGATGATATAGTGATTGTGAAAAATAATTAAAAAATAAGGTAAGTGATTAAGTGAATTCAGCTTTATACAGTAATAATAATTATAATAATGCTTTATTCAACTTTAAAAAACTTACATAGTTTTAACTACACATTCAGTTTACCTAATTTCTATAAATATTTAACTTAACGAAATTTGGCATTACAGTAATTACAAAATTTAAAATTTCGAATTTTTTTGAACAATTTTTTATATAAAACAAATAAAACTTTGTTTCCTAATTCTTAGTGATTTTATTTAGATGGCCAGAGAAGAAAAAAAGAAATTACCTGGTTATCAAAACTTGCTTAACAAGCGAAAACGGGAGGAAGACTTAGAGAAGAGCAATTTAAAAGTTACCAACTTTTTTCGGAAGCGCACACATTTTCAAGACAGTACTTCTACTGATAACAGTGGTTTTCCATTTCCATCAACATCAAAGTTACCATCAGAATTAGAGAAGTAAGCCAATGAGGATGAGGATCCGATAGATTCAGGTTCTGATACGTTTCAGTTGGTACCATCATGTTCAAGTAAGCAAGACGAATCATCCGAAGACGCGTATTCGTCCCTCTCTAACGATCCAGGTCTTTGGCCGAGTATATTATCTCCAACCCAGGTGCAAGAACTAGTCGAAAAAGGTCCTATGTATTATCAAAATAAAACTATGTATCCTAAAGACAAAAATGGAAGTTTTCTGATATATATTTCACTCGAATTTTGTCAAATGGTGAAAAGGTTCAGCGAGATTGGTTACTATATTCTATTAAGAAAAATTTAGTTTTGTGTTTTTGTTGTAAAATATTCAGTGACACCAATAATCCATTGACTAAAAATACTAAATTAAGATTAAGTAACCAAGACGGTTTCAATGATTGGCATCACTTAAGCGAACATTTGAAAATTCACGAAAAAAGTAAATCTCACTTTCAAAATTTACGTTCTTGGTCAGATTTATTAGAAAGATTAAAAACTAATCGAACCCTAGATTCCGAAATGCAAAATTTATTAAAATGTGAAACTAAACACTGGCGCAGTGTCATTGAAAGAATAATTTATACAATTCAATTTTTGGCTGAACAAAACTTGGCTTTTAGTGCGGTCCTAATAATAAATTATTTCAAAGAAATAATGGAATTTTTTTGAAATGTATAGAAATGATAGCAAAATTTGATCCAGTGATGTCTGTACATATTAATAGATCTCAAAGAAATATGCCATTTTATCTTGGAGATAAAATTCAAAACGAAACGATTATATTAATAGGTGATAACATAAAAAACAAAATTTTAAATAAAGTTAAAAAAGCCAAGTATTTTTCTATATTACTTGATTGTACTCCCGATGTGAGCCACCAGGAGCAAATTTCTGTTTGCATAAGATACGTTAATTTAAAAAACAATGAATTTAGTGTCGAAGAACGTTTTTTAACATTCCGTCCTGTAAATTTTGGTTTAGATATTTATAACATACGCGGACAAGGATACGACAATGGTGCGAATATGAAGGGTAAACATCAAGGTGTATAAAAAAGAATTTGAGACATTAATTCACGAGCAATATTTGTACCTTGCTGTATGTAATCACAGTTTAAACCTTGTCATAAACGACGCTGTGAAATCCAATATGTTTAGTATAAATTTTTTCTCAACTGTTCAAGAGGTATATATTTTTTTTTCTGCTTCAACCAATCGGTGGTCTGTTTTGAAAAGTAACATTTCAAACTTAACGTCAAAACCTTTATCAGAAACCAGATGGTCAACAGAATTGATGCAGTAACCCCTCTGAGATTCCAGTTGGGCGAAATTTACGATGCTTTTTATGAAGTTTTGTCTGGAAATAATTTTGATAACACTACAAAACATCTGGCTATTTCTATAATTAAAAAAATTAAAAATTATAAGTTTGTATGTACATATGTTAGTGTTGTGGTACAAGATACTAAGTAAAGTTAATGTTGTTACCAAGATCCTGCAAACTAAAAAATTCCATATTTCACAGGCTTGCGAAAGTTTGAACTACCTAAATATCTATTTAAAGGAATATCAATCAGATAAAGGCTTCAGTGACTTGCTCGTAGATGCCAAAGAATTAGCATCTTGCTTGGAAGTAGATGCGATATTCAAATGTTCAGAAACTTTAAGGCAACGAAAAATAAAAAAAACAATTTTCCTACGAAAGTGGAGATCAGCCAATTGAAAACCAAGAATTAAAATTCAAAGTCAATTGTTTTTCTGGAATGGTAGACATTACTCTTTCATCTGTAAATGAAAGATTTGAACTGCTATCCTCTCATTCTGATGTTTTCAAATTTTTGTAGAATATTGAGGATTTTGGCAAGTATTCTGACCAAGAACAATTTAATTTTTGTAAAAAACTTGAAGAAGCTTTAACTGACAAAAATCGGAACGAAAAAGATATAGACGGAGCAGAACTTTTACATGAATTGCAATTTCTGCAAAATTGCCACAAAAATGTGACGTCTGTAGTAGAAACACTCAATTACATTACAATAAATAACTTAACCCACTCATTCCCAAACATTACAATTGCATTACGTATATTGTTAACTATACCAATTTCTGTAGCTACAGCCGAAAGATCATTTTCTAAATTAAAGTTAATTAAGGATTACTTACGATCTAGAATGGGCCAGGAGCGGCTAGAAAATCTTGCTATCATTTCTATAGAGTCTGACTTTTTAAAGCAGCTGAATATTGAAAATTTTATTAATGAATTTGCCAAAAGTAAAGCTAGAAAAGTCCAATTTCTATAAGACATTTCCGTTGTTTTCCTTCACGTTTATCTATTTAAAAACACGGGCACTCTAAAAATATTTTATTTGACCTTTTGTTTTTTAATAATTTGGAATACTGTTTTTTATTTTGTTACTGTTGTTTCAGTGTGCAATAAAAATTCTAATAATATTTTTTTGTATGTGAACCTATTGTTTGCCTCAAATAAAAAATACCTACCAGTACTAACAAGTCTTAAGAGTTCGTCATAAATTTCAATGTTGAACTGTGGGAGGGTGGCTGGTAATTTTGGCTCAATACATATAGGGTAAAGGCGCCTATCAATATTTCGCACGACGGCACCGAAGATACTTGGCGCGTTCCTGACTGCGACGTTGCAATTCTGATGTATTTTGGAATTGCTATATCAAGTGTTCCATTACACAAGGTGTATACGGTTTTTTACAATTTATTTCAGAAATTTGAAATGTGCTTTTTTCTAAAAAAAAACGCCAGTAGGATTTTTTTTAAATTGGAAATTTAAAAACTAATTTTCTTAAATTTTTAATTTAGTATACAATAAAAGGCACAAAAAGGCAAGAAAACAGGTGATTCCTAAAAAAAGGCAGAATCCGAAAAAAGACGTATAAAAGGCAAAAGAGGCATAATAAGCCCTAATTATTACAATTTTTTGTCTATATTAGGCGTTGCTTCTCTGAGATAAATGCCGCCGATAAACATCGCCGTTCTCGAGAACAGATTAGTTTTCAAAAAATTATAAAAACTATGTCTGCGTGCCGGGATGTTTACTTCTTGCAGTCCGAATAATTTTCTTACACGTCTTTTTTCCTAAACGTCGTATTAGCAAATCTGAATGTATTCCGATGAGTCTCACTGTTGATTAATGCAACGGGGAGGTATAGGTACCTAGATGTTAAGATTGTTAAGTGCTTCTATAATATTAAAACTATCCTAATACGTATTTTGAAAATATTGTTTCTTTAGTTTTTCTATAATAATATACCATTAATGCGAAGGGAGCTGATATATCTGGAACCTACACTTAAATATCAATTTCCTTTTTCTTATCAATAATACATATCGTGCTAAGATGAATAATTTCATTTGAATATTAAATTATAAGGTCTGATCTGAATTAAAGGAACAGAAGCAACGGGGCTTCTGTTTGAGTACTACAAAAATAGAGCAGCCTTATCCTATATATTCACTTTCTCTTGAACTATCTTCCTTGTAATACGTTCGTTGGTGATAGGTTTCAGAAGTCAAGTATGAAGGTAAGATATTCTAAAATTATAATGTACTTCAACTCAATGTTTGTAATTTAAATCAATGTAAATAAAAAAAGAGCCTCTGTTTCCGCCCGGGATTGAACCGGGGACCTTGTGCGTGTGAAGCACACGTGATAACCACTACACTACGAAAACGATACATACTGTATTCTTGCTTTCTTTTATGTACAACATTTCAATTACATTACACCATTTATTTTTAAACTAGGTACCTATCGTAACATGTTTTATAAAAATATTTCAAATAATATCTAATAATAGTATATTATGTACAAAGTTAATAAAGCGAGTTTTATAGAATACTTTTTCTACGACAGCAAATAATCACTTATAATACCATGAGTAGTCAAAGTTATGTCGATTATTTTTGTGGTGGTTACACGAATGTCTTTCATGATTGCATTTAAATACTACGAGTGCGGAGCACGAGTAGTATTCGCAATTATGAAAGACATGAGTGTAAAGCACCACAAAAATAGTAGACTCAACTTTGACTACGAATCGTATTCGAGAGACTATTCAATGAACCAAATCAATTTTTCATATTAAAATGACTCAAAATTTAGTTACACATGATTACGTTTCCATGTCAACAAAAAAAACATTTATGTTTGTCATTAAAATTTTTGGAATCGTGTTCCTATTTAGTTCGTTTCGTTGAATAAAAACTGGTGTTTCTAAATAATGGGAACTGAGAAAAGATTTGGCACGAAATCTGAAGACGAAATCGATGCTGAAATTTGCGAAAATATCCCTTGGAACACGAAGAAATCCAAAGATTCAGTATGGAGACAATTTAGTACATTTTTAACAGCAAAAGGCTATAAACTGGATCAATCTACTTCTCCTGTGGACTTAAATGTCATCTTAAAGTCGTGGGCATGTAATATGAAGAAAAAAGATGGGTCCGATTATAAAGAAGGCGTCATCAAGCACATGTGGAACGTGACGGCGAAAATGGTTCAAGAAATGTTCTTCAATAAGTGGAAAATAAACGTAAACCCGTTTTCTGATGCAATATTTAAGTCAGCACGTGACGCCAGGGATGCTACAAGAAGAAAACTGCAAGCGTGTCCTGAAAAAAGAACCAGCAACGCGGCGGCACTTACAGAACCAGAATACTTAAATATGATACGCATATTAGATGAGAGTACCCCAGACGGTTTACAGAAAAAGTTTTTCTTAATAGCATCTTATGAACTAGCTTGGCGGGGAGGAGAAGGGAGCAACTGTTTCACCTATTACTTCAAGGAGGAACTCGATAACAAGGGAAGAAGAACTGGTAGAATTGAGTATAATCCAGTATTTTCGAAAACTGCGCAGGGGGGAACTAAATCATTGACAGGCAGCAAGTGGTTGATAGAGAATAAAAGCAATACCGATATGTGTCCAGTTAGGTAACCTATTTATATTTAATTTCAAGACGGTATAATTAATATTCTTCTGTTATTTAGATTGTATTATCTACTGAAATCGAAGAGAGGAAAAAATGTGAAAACAGAAAGGATGTTTTTGACACCGAATCCGTTTTGGGATAAAGTTGAGAATGCGGTGTGGTATAAGAACAGTCCAGTTGGTATATGTGAGATCAGTAAATGGGTGAAGTTATTAGCTGAAAAAACTGGATTAGATGTTAAAAGAAGGAAGATATCAAATCATTCGGTACGCTCTTCAACTGTATCATCTCTGGCGAAAGCTGGAGTCGGAGAGCAACAACTGATGAAAATAACGGGACACCAAAATCTGAATTCCATAAAATCGTACTTGCAGCTTGATGATGAGCACCACGAGTCGATTATCACCAAAATGCGAAGAAATTTTACAACAACAAATGTGTCATGTACAACTTCGACATCTGTCAGTAATAGTGACGGTATTAAGCTACAAGAGAAAGGTACTCCCTCGGGTACTCCCAGTGATAGCTCTGTTCCAGAATGTCTGTTGCAGCACTGCAGTAATGTTAGTTTTTCTAATTGTACCTTCAATATTGTTAGTAAATGAGTTACATTAATAAAAACTTTCACTTGTTTAAAATATCCACTTGAATACCTTCTAGGAAGATATAATCGCTGAAATTTCCTGTTGCTATGATACGAAAGTAAATATTTGCTATTTTATTGGTTCATATTTGAACAATGACAGGTGAATTGAATAGTCAATATAATACAAAATTACTTGTGTGTTGTCGCACCATGTCGGATTATTTTGACAGATTCATGACAAGTGTCAAACAACTTGATCACCTAAGCGTCATGGAAACATATAGGATAACGTAAGTGGAACTTTAAAGACGGGAGTAGAAAAGAATGTATATCAAATAATAGTTATTTATCGCCAACCGTCAGTAAAGTGATGCGTTTTACTGTACAATAAAGTACATTACCTGCCGCTAATATCTGTTAGCGTAGCCATGACTGATGACTTTAAAAATAAATCGTTTGTCACTGTCATAAACTGTCATAAGTTATTATATCTTTATTTCTTAAATTAACAATTTTCACGTTTGGCGACAAAATTTTGTATGCACCACGTCAGTAAAGTACAGTTGTGTGCAAAAAAAGTAGGACAAGTGTTTGGTCCTGTGAACTTATACCATAATTGACACATGAATAGATGTACAATCGCTGTCCTACTTATTTATGAACAGAACTGTACCTTTACCGAACTCGTCTGTTACTCGCTGCGCTCGCTTCACTCGTTTGGCTCGTAAATCAGACTCGTTCGATAAAGTATCACTTTACTGACTTGTTACATAAATAACTATTATGTACAAAGTCAGTAAAGTGTTCCTTTATCGAACGAGTCTGATTTATGAGCCAAGCGTGCGAGGCAAATAACAGACGAGTTCGATAAAGGCACTTTACTGACGTGGTGCATACAAAATTTTAACGCCAACCGCAAAAATTTGTAAATTAAAAATAAAGATATAATGACTCATGACATATTATGACAGTGACAAACGATTTATGTTTAATGTCATACAATCATCTCTGTGTTGACAGATATTAGCGGCAGGTAAAGTACTTTATTTTACAATACGATAAAGTGTGTGTTTACCTCCGTAAAACGCTATGGTAACGCATCGCTTTATTGACGGTTGGGGATAATAGTATATTGTGCAACGAGTAATGCAATGGAGTATATTGCTTGCGAGTGCAAATATTGTGACATGAGGCGAAGCCGAGTGTTTGCAATAGCACGAGCAAGCAATTACGAACTTGCAAAATTTACGTTTGACAGATATGACATTTGAGCCATCAAGCGAGACTGGCAGGAGATTTAAATAGTGACATGTGCATCAAAAATTATTTCACACATTAAGTTCAATTATTAAATATCAATATTATTACAAAACTATCACGGATTGTTTTAATTTCTTTGGATTCATTTATCACCATAAAGTGTAATGTGAATCCATTGGACAAAATAAAAAATCGTACGCAAACAAGACAATTTGCTAAAAGTCATGGTAGGCTTATTTATTGTGCACTAGTGGTACAATATTATTGTACACTAGTAGGCAATAGTCTATATTGTAAATGGGTCGTGCACAAACATATTTGTTAGATACCAGCCGTTACCCGCGGTTTCATCCGCGTATGACTATATACAATCTACAGTTGTAATGAGTTGTGAAACAATGTGATTTTATTGTTACAGCTCTAGATAAAATATGGAGCAGATTTTAAGTGTAATTATCAGCTTTCAAACACAAAAAGTTTTATAAAAATCGGTCCACCAGTTTTTGCGTGATGATCGTGCTGCAAACAAACAGACAATTACAGTTTTATATATTTATGTGTATAGATATATAGATTAAATGATAATGATAGTCTGTATGTTACATTGCAAATAATCATTTTTCAGTTGTGTTGTTTTTCGGTCCCTAGTCTGGTTGATCATTTCATAATATTCGGTTAATTTTTTTTGTACTCACCGCCTATAAATTGACATTTCGCGCATGCGTTGCTTGACTATAGCTTGACTAGCAACTTTATAACTTTATATAGTAATAAAATTAAATCTATAATATACTACTTCCCTCGATTTCTCTTTATTAAAAGTTATGGAAATAGGAGTAATTGGTAAAAATTCTTCCAACAAATTTGTTGAGAAAATGTCTATTTGACGATTTCTCAAGTAACATTCACATTGACAGTTAATTGCAAACAAACCCAAAAAGCAATGACTTCACTATATAAATAAATATAGGAATGAATACGTCATGTGTAAGAATATACTAACTTAAACTTAATGGAAATGTGAATAATAGGTACGTACATGAAATGCTTAAATTAGTTAGGTAATCTATTTAAGGTTTGGTATGATACTAATCACTTTAGCCAATAATTTTTTTTTAATTTAATGCTCGTACAAAGAATATTATACAAACCATTTGCGTGAAGACATCTTCTACGCATTCGCGCAATTAAAAGCACTCGCTTCCATCGGTCGCTCGTGCTTTCAAAATGTGCTCTTGCGGGAACATAGTCTTCCCGCACTTGGTTCGTAAATAACTATTACAGGTTTTCAGGCAAGCAAGTAGGTTTGTTTTCCTTATTTTGCCAAGTTTGATTCTGAAAATTTTTGCATGCAACTGTTTTCCAAAGCCGGAAAATATTATACCTACATACACAACCTGCACATCTAATTTATTAATTTTCGATATCTGGTACTTAAAATAGAATAAACACGTGGATTAAATGTGAAATTCATATTGAGAGTATAGGAAATCAGGCTCTTGTTAAAACAATTTAAATATTTAATGTTATTTTTTTAATGAGATAATTATGTTAAGTTTATTAAATTTTGAAAAAGCGACAATTTTACTTATAGCAAAACTCAAGTCGAGCCTCACAAGATCGATGCATCCTGAACAAAAAATATTTTTTAAAAATCTACCTCATCAGTATTTCTTACTCTTTACACCGGAAGAGGTTGATGGTTTATAATATTCAGAGGTATTTATAAATCTTTCATATCATTTTTAAGTCATTAAATGATCAATAAAATTGCATAGATCTCTTCTGTGCTTATGTAATATTCCTGTTCACACATTTATGATAAACTTGGTTTATTCAACAACTTGGTCTTTTAGTTAAGCCAGTATTACATATATGGAGCAAAAAGTTTTAAATATGAACTCTTAGTCAGTTTTTCTTTAGTTCAATTGCAAAATCCCGTTTTATGATCATTTGCATCTATCTTTGGGTCGTGCGAATACGGTATGGATGAAATGTTCGTGATTTTAAAATTTTATGGATTAAATTACTTGATAAATTGATAATGGATTGCTAGGTTGTATAACACTTGATGGTGGTCACCAAGAGTAAACTAGAAATTCGGTAGTTGATCTAAAATTTAAAAGTATAATTTACCTAGTACTACTTATTATAACACAGTTATTATTACTCTATGGTCTTTAGTAAGCCTGTTATTATAGACAATATAGTATTGTTTTTCTAAAACAACACAGACATTATATTTAATCTTGTCCAACATTTTGGCACGTCCTATTAAAATGGGATTCTCTCAAATATCGTTGCCTGTTTCCATCTCTTATATGTGCCTGGTGGCCGTAATACAAGAGCATTACGATCAATACCTAGGTCTATTAATTACTAAACTTATTTTGTAAACAGGTATATATATACATATGTATGTTGTTCATCTCGAAAGGAATGTGTTATTACATCTATATTAAAAGAAACCTTCCCAGAAGTTCCCATAAATTATTGCATATAGAATTATGTCATCCCGGTAGAACTTACTTGAAAATATGTGGTCCAATTAAGGAATATTCATTTATACCATATCAAGCATTTAATGAATAATGTTAATAACAATAATTGATACGGATTTTCATCTGCTCAAACATGAGTACCGTTTCTTATAAAATTTAAAAGCTTCTTGTTTGTTTTCGAATAAAGCAGCGAAAGCCTAGCAAAATAAACATGCAATCTAAATATTATGTCAAAGAGACGTAACTTCAAATTATATAAGCTTATTATGTAAAATCATCCCGAAATTATAATATATAATCTTGATAAGCCCAAGAAGATACAATTATATGATGGCATTGCAAATTTGCCATTGTAAAACACTAACTCAATACTAAACTTTCTTTTTTTAGGTAGTATGATACCTATACAGAAATTCATTGTTGTTCAGACTATATTTAAAAAGCAAACTACCTATGGACAAGAATCGAATGTTTGTTGCATCTTATCCTGTTTTCATCAAAAATATGCCCAAATGATCATTTATTTCAAACAATTTAATGACAAATGAATTTACGTTAAGGGTCCTATATAGTGGATCTGTCAACAATGAAAAAATAGCAGATTTTAGATGCAAGATATTTTTGTTGATTTTAAATTTGGAGAAAACCTTTCAACGTCAACTTATGAAGAATTTAGTAATCTACCCCGCTGAATAATCAAATTTAGAAAAAAATTATCGGATTAAAGAAAATTAATTATGTCAAAATATTAAAAACCAGTTCTCTCAAAGATCCTTCGGAGGAGATTTGTTTGCTTGGGTTCATGTTATAAATTGAATAAAAAGCTAGCCCGCTCTGCACTTATTTTTCGTTCAACTATTCTCTACTTTGTTTTAAATGAATATAAAATAAATTAAAATTAGGCAACTCACATTACAATGAATTGTTATTCAAATAAAAATCTTTCCCGCGGTTACAAATGTGTAAATATTTGGTCATAAATGAATTTTTATTCGCTTAGATATTGAGTTATTATTTCAAATATTTATTATATATTCCCTATGCGTAATAAGTACTCGGACATCCTTGGCTTATTAAATTATGTGCTATGCAACCAATATTACATTTCCGATCCACTATATAGGACCCTTAAGAGGGGCGTTTACTAACAAATCAACCATATCCAACTTATATTACTTGCGGGACGGGTAGACGGAAGGGGGTGTGAGTAGGTGGAGGTAGACGATATTCGGTTCTGTTACAGCGCTTCGGTTTTATTCACAGATTCTGTCATAGATAGAGGAATACTATATATGGGAAACATAATGTATAAAGAATGAGTACTTACGGAACTGTTGATGTTGTTGGTGTTTTATAATAAGCCCATTTTCGCTTGCCCATAACTGTTATATTATTACACACTCGAATATTATAGGTATATATGACATTTAAATGCGAGTGACAGTTTGTAATTAAATTGTCACTCGCATTTAAGTCTGCAATAGCCGACCGATTCCGATAGATTTTCGTCTTTGCTAGGACCGGTAGAGATACCGTGAAGTAGGGATAGACGACGCGATTAGCTTGGAAAAACCTCGTGTAAAATGTGTGTGACAATGTTTACTGCTTAATGTTTTTTATCTTTAAAAATAATTACATAAATTTGATTTTTTCTTTATATCGTACATCAAATGTGCAGCTGGCGCTTAGAGCTAGTTTTTTGCTTTTGGTTACCAGCCTTAGTTAGTAGACATTAATCAAATTCATGCATTTTTGTGGTTCTTTCTAAAACACATAACTTTCTTAAGAAAATAAATTAGTACAAAAACTGACCTTGACATTGTAAATTGATGCCTTTTGCATCACTAACCCAAATTTGAGATTAAAATTACAAAATAAGTTTAAAAAACGCGAAACGGCGATGCCTTAATTTTCGATAGGTAAACGCTCCTCTTGAGGGTCCTCGCTAGTGAATCGGAAATGTAATATTGGTTGCATAGCACATAATTTAATAAGTCATGGATGTCCGAGTACCTACTACACATAGGGAATATATAATAAATATTTGAAATAATAACTCAATATCTAAGCAAATAGAAATTCATTTTTGATCAAATGTTTACACATTTGTAACCGTGGGAATGATTTTTACCAGAATAGCATTCACTGTAATGTGGGTTGATTAATTTTAATTTATTTTTATATACTTACATTTAAAACAAAGTAAAGAATAGTTGAACGAAAAATAAATGCAGAGCGGGGTAGCTTTTTATTACATTTTTTAAAGTGAACTAATGCAAACAAATCTACTGCAAAGGATTTTTGAGAGAACTTGTTTTAAATATTTTGACATATTAAATTAATTTTCTCTAATCAGATAATTTTTTTCTAGATAGATTACTAATTTCTTCATAAGTTGACGATGAAAGGTTTTCTCCAAATTTAAAATCATCAAAAATATCTTACATAAATCTTCTTTATTGATGAAAGCGTTTAAATTACTAACATTCAATTTATATGTTACGTTTTAATTATAATAGAAAAATCACTTTTAGGAATTCTTATGTAGATTTTGAAGTGTTAGGAAATTCGTGCCAGAAACGAAATATTTTCAATTCTCTTACATTTTAACACTCCAGCAATTATTATTGTAGTGAATGGCACATAATAATTCTACGTCATCCTATGAAACAGGTTTCCAACGCGTTCCGATCTGTTATAATATCGCAATCAATTTCCTCCATTGGTCATAGAAATGAGGTGATCATATCTAACTAAAATGAACTAAACGAGCTCATTTTAATTATCCGCCTGGCGGTCTACAAGCAAAGGTAACGTGAGAAATGTACGAGAGTAAAGTCGCCAGTTGGTTCTTTAAATTACAAACCGCGTGTTACGTGTAGAACAAACCATACGGGAACAAGTGCGGCAAAATAGTGGGAACATGAACGCAATTTTTTTTAACTGTCGGTATCGTAGCAGACAGCTTGACTCTGTTCGTTGTATATTTCTTATTGTTAAACATTTATACACTAGACTTCTGTTGACCATCTAATGCTACTCAGGCGAATAGGCAATTATACATTAAATTGCAGAGCATTTTATATTTATTATTAAACTTCCTGCATTTTATGATTATTGAATAGAACTTTACTTCAAAATAGTCTCGATTCTTATTGAGTTAGTTTATTATTATTGCTTATTCATTAGTGAGTTTTTTTTTAGTAAACGAATACATTGCAAATTTAAAAATATGTATATATGTAGAACTCAGGAAGTTCGCAAGTTGTAGCACGCGGTAAATTGTAACTTGGTTGATACCCTAGGCAACAGAAGATAATGATACTCGAATAAGAACAAAAATAATAACTTACAGTAACAACAAAATGGGCCTTTTATTGTCCTGAGAAAGACAGTTTCTAATGTTCAATTAAACGCA
This sequence comes from Amphimallon solstitiale, assembly GCA_963170755.1. Lineage (NCBI taxonomy): Eukaryota > Metazoa > Arthropoda > Insecta > Coleoptera > Scarabaeidae > Amphimallon > Amphimallon solstitiale. The sequence goes on along the minus strand of OY720676.1, from coordinate 136,482,552 downwards.
GTAAACCAAGGGAAAAAGAAACGACAAAAAGCTTATACCCATGACTGACAATTATGTATAAATGACAGAATATTGGATTGATAGCCACTTTATGTATATAATACAAACTAAATAGTCATACTACAACAATGAATGTGTAGCAAACTCGTGCTAAAGTTGATACATATATCAATGAATCGGCACGGTCAACCTTTTACAATCTCTCTGTATAAGAAATTTTAAATTAATACTATATATTATATAATAAAGGTTATACATCTTTCTGGAATTGATGAGGCCATACGAACTCTAAACATCTTCTTGATTGGATTGGCTGTTGTTCGTCACCACAATGCATTTTTTTATTTTTCTGCTTTCGCAAGAGAAATAAAATTTTCATTCATACTTACGTTAGTTTCGTTTTTTCATTGTTTTGACTGTTAATTAGGTACTTCGTAATTTTTGTAATATTCTGTTTAATACCGGTTTATTGAATCGACTTCTCCCAATTATCTACACGTAAATGTGCACTGGATTTCGTTTGGTTTCAATAACATACGCGTACATTTTTAGTTATCATTTATTTAGATCTAGATCGTTGTTTATGTTACTTTTTCTGATATGAAAATGAATTGTCAGTGATTCCAAAATTTATTACAAAGTCTGTAAAATATCGTTACAGAATGCCAAAATATCACATGTTCGCCACTTAGGTTTGCTGAAACATACACAGAAATCCCAAATTAAAAAAAACAGTTGTATTCCTTCAGCAACACTTTGGAAATTTGCCTAAACTAATCACATATTTTGAAAATCGTAATCTCAAATTAAAAAATGGATTAACCACATTAGATGTGGCTATTAATAATTTCAAAAGTATTCCAAGTTACTTCGGATGTGGCCTTCGGCAAAAGTTAGACGCAGTTTTTAATAGAAATCCAGATTTAATAACATTGCGGCAATTCTGTATGCTAAATACGCTGAAATAAAAGAATATTTCCAGTACGCACCTATAACCAGTTGCGATGTAGAAAGGACGTTTTCTATCTACAAGGATGTACTTAGTTCAAAGAGAACGAGTCTTACAGAAGAGAAAATAAATAAATAATAAGGTATTTGTATTTTATAGATCACTAACCACTTGTTATCCAATTATATAAATAAAATTAAAACCTCTTTAAAAATACAACATTTCAATAGTGCACTTTTCCATTTGTATAAACCAATTAATAAAGCATTTACCCCACTGAGAAGTTGGTATGCTTGAAATGTGTGTTTTATATGCCCCAACTGCCTCTTCAGGTGATGAAAGTCTTGGTTCACGCATTTTATCTTTAATTTTGGGGAACGTAAAGAAGTTATTGGGGGATAGGTAGGGGCTATAGGGACAATGGCAGAGTATTTGAACGGTATTTTTTCTCAACGTTCTGTAAACACCAGATTTCGGAATTCCAGTTTCTCGAGCCACTCGACGTACGATGTACTTGGCTTGTTCATAGCATATTATAAAATATTATTTTGAAGTATATCAGCATTGCTAACTTGATAGATCTTTTTTGTTCGAAGCTTCCATAGTTCACTAAATTTCTGATTATTTTGTTAAAAATTGTCCGGTGTGGTTGTGGTCTTTCCGGAAAACGCTGAGCGTAACTTGTGCAAGCATTTTGAGATATTCTGTTCACTTTGAAATAAACTTCCAACATATCAACCTTTACTTCATTTGAAATTGTGTGTGCCAATATCAATTCTTATTTATCTCCATGCTTAACGGTAATTACTTAGACAAAGTTCTAAATCTCCCACCAATTTCACTGCACTTTTACATGTCAATAAAGACAGAGCTTATTTATCTTCTGTTTTACACTACCATTTATTTCATAACCAACTAATTCCGTATTAGAGTGAAATTTTATTCAAATGTTCATATCTCTCAATAAAGATTTATTAGGCGTGTATGTTGTACATTATTGAAAAGCAACAGATAGCACTAAGAACTTGGAAACAAATAAAAATCGGGGGTTACTGTTAACACCAAAAAATTTGTTTTAAAAGAGTGTCTCAACAATGTTAGAGTTTAAAACCGATCGCATTAGGCGTTATCGACTTATTGAGGAAAATTCAAATCGGCAAATATTGATTTTTTCAAAATATCTCAAAATTGGAAAAAGTTCTAATGAATTTGAAATGAGATTTGTTGCGAGCATTGAATTCTGCAAAACATTCCCTATTTAACCGTTCTTCTATGTCTTCTAATAACCGATATACCAATGGTGAGCATCGAAATCTGGACATACTGTATATAACTCGTATATAATACGTCGCATATCGGACGCAACACTTACAAAATAATTTTAAAAATGTAGCATTTAACATTCGATTTTTTTTCATAACTTGAGAGATAATATGTCTTCTTCACCATATGAATTAGTGCTATTCAGTAACTTACGTGTTGTGTACATTATTTCTTTGCTCCGTTGTATCATTGCTTTCATTCAGCAGGCGGATCGGGAACCGATCCCGCTCCAACCGTTCACTTCACAACAGTTGAGTGTTCGCTGGACAGGACCGCTCACCTTTATGTCATCGTCTGTCATCTGATACTTTTCATTGCTGCCATATGTTAAAATTTTAGAGATTAAACCGAATAAACAATAATAATAAATTGTTTTTCTGCATTAAGGTTTGACGTAGTTTTTAGTGGAAGGGCTAGTTTTTCCAACCCCGTATAAAATACTGAGTGAACTCCAATATTATAATACATTTATTTCTGCACAGTACCTTTAATATGTTGTATCTTACTTTTCTAGTAACTTTCTTCAAAATTATGTATTAGGTTGGTCTTGGAATGGATCAATGGCGCATGCGCATGCTTTCAGTTACTTTCGATGTTTTTATTTGGTTCTATATGTAGAGTTGATGTCTTCATTTGTAGCATCCACGGTTTCTTTTACAAACCGTATTCGTATCGGTCGGCAATATCGCGGTGAAGAAGGCACTGGATTTTACCAAATAACTTTTATTATCTGGACATCAAACTAATAGCAACGGAACAAATGAGCATTGGAAAATATTTGCATCAAATTCAGCTCCATGTTAAAATTTCTACTTAAATTGTAACTGCTAAGATCCATCACATCCCCATTTAGAAATCAAAGTTAAGTTTTTTGTATCATCCTCCTTTAATATGCAGAAAACTTCTGTTAAATATCTCAGAAGACGCGTAACTGTGTGATTCAAGAGGTCTTGTAGATTTACTACGACAGAAGATGCGGTCACTCGATAGAATTCTTGTATAAGGTAGCACTCTTTTTTTCTTTTTGTTTAATAGAGTAGCACCGATAAAGCATAAGTTCTAATTATCTCGTACTTGTGTAAATTTGAATTTTAATTATTTTTAAAATTCTGTTTTTCTCAGCGGAGAAATACCTAAATTGATTTTTCTGCTTCGCGCTGAGTAAATTAATTAGGAAATTTTATCACAAAAATTTGCCCACGATGAGATTTGAACTCAGACCTTCTTAATGCCGTCAAGATGCGCTAACCAACTGCGCCACGAGGGCATTGAGTTCATATCTACTCAAACGTCTTGATATCATCAAGTGACAGATTGAAATAATACAACTTTATCCGGCAGTTCGGAAATGAATGTGTAAATTTGAATTTTAATTATTTTTAAAATTCTGTTTTTCTCAGCGGAGAAATACCTAAATTGATTTTTATGCTTCGCGCTGAGTAAATTAATTAGGAAATTTTATCACAAAAATTTGCCCACGATGAGATTTGAACTCATGACCTTCTTAATGCCGTCAAGATGCGCCAACCAACTGCGCCACGAGGGCATTGAGTTCATATCTACTTAAACGTCTTGATATCATCAAGTGACAGATTGAAATAATACAACTTTATCCGGCAGTTCGGAAATGAATGAGTAAATTTGAATTTTAATTATTTTTAAAATTCTGTTTTTCTCAGCGGAGAAATACCTAAATTGATTTTTCTGCTTCGCGCTGAGTAAATTAATTAGGAAATTTTATCACAAAAATTTGCCCAGGATGAGATTTGAACTCATGACCTTCTTAATGCCGTCAAGATGCGCTAACCAACTGCGCCACGAGGGCATTGAGTTCATATCTACTTAAACGTCTTGATATCATCAAGTGACAGATTGAAACAATACAACTTTATCCGGCAGTTCGGAAATGAATGTGTAAATTCGAATTTTAATTATTTTTAAAATTTTGTTTTTCTCAGAACAATTTACATATACATATATATACAAGAGACGTGGGTTTCAGCACACAAGCTTGCATATCTGTTTTTCATAATTTGAATAATTAATCCAGTACTACTTTCTTCAGGTTTAAGTACTTGTTTTCTTCAAATGTCAATTTTACGAAACATATTAGTTTCTTATACGTAGTATAAGGAAGAATTGTGATGACGAAAATGTTTCAGAACTGGTACTTCCAAGAGCTATTTATCCGTCTCAGGATCATCATCTCATTGGACACGTGAGCATATCGGATTTTCAGATTCAACAGACACTTATTTATTTTTGTGTTTTTGGGTGGTTCCACTTCTGCGGTAAAAATATTTCTGTATATGAAAATAGACGAAATTCAATAACTGCTCTATCATCATTTTGGATGTTCATATTAGTTTTACGGAACAGTTCACGGATGCCAAATGAGAAATTTGGCGATTATTTGCCTTGCGCGAACTGCTTCATTGTGATAGGTTTTCAAGGTACCCATTACGGATTTGTCGACCGTTTACATTTTGTGCGTTTTGTGAGGTGGTAAGCACAATACGGTTATATGGTTTAAATAATAATAAATCATTTACATTCCAACAGATAATTCTATAGGTACAAAGAACAACAAAAATTAATAACAAAGAAACGCTAAACTTACAAAAAAAAGAAAAACATTATAAACTAACTAAAGTAGGTAATAACAATAATATAAGACAAAAGTTACAATAAAAAAAATAAGCTCTTGCAATCTTCAAGAAAGTATTTTATGATATTATATAGTTATGCCAATAATTCCATAGCTGTACTAAGAATTAAACTCGATAGATAGAATGTATAACAATTGGTGAGTGTAAGGATGAATACAAACGAACATAAGGGATATAGAATGTATGATTTTGTCTAGTTGATACCCAAGAAATAAGAAGTGGGAGCTGAGAAATAGGGCCGGCGAATCATTGTCGTTGTGTAATAAAATATAGGCAAATTTGGTCAATTGCAAGTGAAGTCTGATCTTAAGACTTTCAATTTTCCATAGCAGTGATAATAACATCAAAGTATGGGTGTTTTAGGTGTCTAAAATCAAAACGCTACGGTTTTCGGCACTTTGTATTACATAATCGATGAAATGATCGAACCACTGAGTGAAAATGTCGATTTAAATAAATGCACCAGCTGGATGTTAGGCAAAAACACTTCGCGGCTTCTTCTTCATCGATTCGCTACCATTCTAGCGAGGGAATATAAAGAAATAGGGACATAATTCCCACTCGTACTCGTGCTTAAGACGCAAGTCACCAGATAGCCTCACTTTGCAGGATTAAAACACTCGCTAACATTTTCCTTGTAAGCCTAGTGCTGGTGCAAACAAAGTTCTCGTCGACTTAACCCATTCTTATGCCTTAATTTAAAACCACTTAGTCACTTCTTTTCAGTCGTTTCTCTTAGCAGTGAGGAAGAATATAGAACGTTATTTTCTTTCTATCTGGAATGGTAGATTATAGGATCCTCCTTGTTAATCCATAAAATGTTTTTCAATTGCCAGACTATGCTTCACTAGCTCTTTTGAAAAACGGTCCGGCAAAATACGTTTCCGTTATAGCTTTATCCTCTTACAAAACCTGAACAAGGGTAACACGACGAAGATTGCATGTTCTACATGCCCTTAAGTAACCCACTCTGTTGTTCCTGCGATAACTGCTTTTTTCATGTCTTCCTCGTTACAGTTTTTACATTGTGCTAATGTGGTTTTATACTTTTCTGACATTTTCTTAATCGATCTAGGCATTTCTGAAAAATAAATCAATTTTAGAATTTTAATTTTTGAATCAGTTCATATATGTATGTTTGGTGGATAAGACTGATCAAAAACACGGATTAACGGACGGAGTAACATGAATGGTCGCAGAAGGTATCATACGATGCGGCTGTACCACAAAATACTACGAGCTATCATACCAATCTAGCTGGTGAGAAAGGTACGATTTCTTGCAGATCTTCACAACATTAATGCAAGAAAAAAGCTACTCATCACTGCTCTGTAACATAAAACTAAATTATTTGAGAGATAGATTTACTATAACATTTGCCAAATTTACAGATCAATTCCCACCGAGGTCGCAGGAGGTTCCGGCGTTCGGACCTATTTTTAAATATTTATTGGGAAGTCAAACATAATTTGGTTGTAGTATTTAATACTTAGTATTTATGTTGCAGCAATATAGATTATGTAGTTGTTAGGCATTATTCAATATTCTTTTTCTTGTTTTTTACCATAGTTAATGATTTGAAGGTAGAACAGAACGCTCTTTACCGCTAATCTAAACTACTCGCTGGATTTTATCAGTAGGGCTTGCATACGTATCAGATTATTTTAAGTATTTTTATGTAAATATCGTTAAAATGAAAGTAATTTATTGTTATTTATTATTATTATATGCGGTCATATGCACCTCGAACCCAAGATTTAGTAATAAGTCGAACTTAATGAATGTAACATTTATAAATCTTCTCTGGAGAACTGTATATTATGTATACGCCTATTCTATGAGACAGCACTGGAATATGATTTGAATATATTAAAGCTTTGCGCATTGTTGTCGATAATTTTAATAATAATATTGTGATGAAGAACATTTTCGACTTCGAGTGATTTTTAAGAAATGTCTCCCCCCCCCCCCCATGTGTGTCAGTGTGTGTGTGTGTGTGTAACCACGATAGCGGTCATACGGCTATAGATATCAATTCCAAATTTTGTATTTACAAATATAATCTTCCTCTTGAGATCTGATTAGATTTTCAGTAAAATCGGCAGACCGGAAGTAGTAGACTTCAGTGAAACAATCGAATTTTGCCAATTATTTGTCAACTATTAAGTTTAAACAAATTTATAAAAAAATTCTATGTACTGAAAATTAAATTTGAGAAGAATTTTCTGAAATAAGGTTTTTGAAATTCTTACCGGAAGTAGGTCTTTGACTCTTATCGAAAATCAGTTTTTTGCGACAGGTACGTTACGAGTATAAAAGTATTTAGAACTTAATTTGCAATACCTTTTGTATAAAAAGAAATTCAAAATTCGGACCGGAAGTAACACATTTACTCTTACAGCATAGCGAGTTTTTGCAAATATATGGTAAATTATGAATTCTATATATATTTATCAAGAGTATAAAAGTATTTACAGCTGGATTTGGAATATTTTTTGAATAAATGAAATTTCAAAATTTGGACCGGCAGTACTTTTACTCAGAGCGAGTACTATTTTATTGTAAATATGTCACAAAGTATGCATTCTGTACGGATTTATTAAGAGACTAGAAGTACTTAGAATAGGATTTTGAATAATTTTTGTATAAAAGAATTTTGAAAATTCGGACCAGAAGTAACACTTTTACTCATAGGCGTATTTTTTTTAAGAAGATGAAAGTACCGATTTAAAGCATAATTTTGAACAACTTTGCATAATTTGATGGGCACAAATGTATGTATCTGTCAGTGTGTGTGTGTGTCCAAATTTTGTATTTACGAGTATAATCTTCCTCTTGAGACCTTGTATCGGAACCACTATTTCAATGATTTAAAATAACTATTAAAATGAATAAATTACTATTTAATTTTGCCGACTAACTCATTTGCTCTCAGGGTCGTGTAAGTTTGTAAAAAATAATTTATTAATTCAATAATAGGGTTCCTCCACAATATTTATATTTTGGTAAAATAATACGAGTGCAAATTTAAATTAATTTGTATATTTAAATCCAATGAATCGCATACATATGCACATATAACAAAAGAAATGAAACATATAACAACAATTTTTCTATTATATTTATACAAATAATTAGTGGCGATGGCTATAGATATATATATATATATATTTTTCTTCTAATTTATAATATATTTTATATTATAAACGCCGCCTATGAGAAAAGTTACAACATATGCATTTTACGCATCATATGAATACACAGCTAAGCGAATACATTTTAAATTTCATATTCATAAATAGACGAGATTTATGTTATTAACTTTAGGTATTATTTGCGTTTCTATATATATAACATTTAGTCTACAATTCTTTATTCGCTTACTACACACGAATATATTTCTTTTAGAACAATTGTTTATAGAAAATACCTTGTGATGACAGCTATGTTTTTCTATTTTTTCCTTTGCTCTTCGGCACTTTTGCTTCTCAGGGAACACAGTCCTTGTCTTGCGTCATCTTTTTCACGGATTTGCTTTGTCGTCACTATCTTGAAGTAACGAATCTATTTGCACAATTTATTTACTACACCTAACACATTGCACATTTACTTTATGTGCCACTCTTTTAATTATATGTTTAACTTTAACATTTCTTTATCTCGTTATGTGATCCGTTTTAGGAATTTTTAAATACCACTTTTAATGAATATTACTTTTTTTTACTGCTAGTCGTAATTCGATGATTTCTTTAAAATACTAAGAAGCCAGCCAGCCGAATTTGTAACGACTTTTCGAGTTTTTCTTTCAACACCCTCGGTCTGACTGCTCTAGCCTTCGACTCTCCCTTTTTTTGACGCGTCTTTCGTTTTTTCTCCGGGCACCGGTGGTTCCCCGTTCTTTCTTTAGTTCAGTGGTTTCCATTTAACACTTTCCCCACGCGCACTCTTTTGCTTAGGCGACTGTTTATCACACGTAGCGTTTATTGCCCAAATAAAATACTGGCGTCGCAGTTCTTATATCTAACTGAATAACAAACTTATGAGTATGACTAATCTTATACTACGGTATATTCATTGGATTTAAATACTTCATGTTAAAATATTAATAATAATAAAATATAACTATATAACTTCTTAACATATAAAATCTATACATATATAAAAATAGTCTGTACCGTTACAATCTGATTCGATTTTCAGTAAAATCGGTAGACCAGAAGTAGTAGTTTACTTCAGTGAAATATCGAATTTTGCCAATATTTCGTCAACTACTAAGTTTAAACAAATTTATAAGGTATTCAAATGTACTCAAAATAAAATTTGAGAGAAATTTTATTAAACAATTTTTCGAAATTTTTAGCGAAAGTAGATCTTTTACTTTTATCAAAAATCAGTTTTTAGCGAATAACTCGCAAGTGACGCTTTCTAGGCAGGTACATTACGGTATAAAAGTATTTAAAATATAAGTTTCAGTGCCTTTTGTATAAAAATTTGAAAATTCGGATCGGAAGTAACACGAATAGGGATTTTTTGCAAATATGTCGTTAATTATGCATTCTATAAAGGTTTATTAAGAAAATAGAAGTACTTATAATACGATCTTGAATAATTTTTATAAAAAAATTCTTAAAACTTTGATTATTTTTCTAAGAAGGTAACACTATTTAAAACAATTTAAAACAATTTTGTATAATTTGAAACGCTCATAGGTATAAGAAAGTCGTGTGGTGACCACATTCCTTTATTAGTTGAATAAATATAAAAATGTTTGCACCTTTTAAATGTATCATGTGTCATTTTTGTGGTTTTGGTCTACCTATGAAAAAAATACTTTTACCTCTAATGTGTAATTAGTTTTCCTGTTTTCTTAGTCGATTTTAACAACTTTATTTAAGGAAGGGAAATTATTCCTATACTAATGTTTAGATTCGAGCGATTAATGTGTTAAGTTGGCCTATATGGTACAGATGTTGGGAACTTAGGTAACAAATATATATTTTCCTACGAGGTACGGAAACTTTTTGATTGTGAATCTGAAACTGTTTTAAATGACTGTTTCAAATGAAAGTCAACTTTATACAGAAAAACACGTATCATTTTATGTAATTGCTTTATGGAATTTTTGCTACAAACTAAATCTCGTAATGAGCACTAATTTCACATTAATTGTCGCAGACGTAAAACGTAGTAAAAAATTGCTATTATGATTAAATCATTATGACATGTGGATTTATTATGGCGTCAATAAATTAACTTCATCTGTGAAACGTAACGTGAACTTTAGTCGGTGGGCTAATTTCAGAACTTCAAACGTATGTAATGTTATTCACAAGAATTTGCGGAATTATATCTGAATACAATTTGATTCACAGACAAGTAAATGCTGAATGGAAAGGAAATTTACGAAATAAAGACGAATGTAAACAGATCCAAATGCAAATTACTTTTCCCACATACTTTTAAATTGACTTACGTGTATAAAAGATCTCACGCAAATAACGGAAAACAATAAAGTTCGTTAAGCAGACTAGTATTTGAGTGAAGAGTCCTGACAAAAGCAAGAAACCGTTGAACTTATATTACGGATTTATTATTAATTATAAAAGTAAGAATTATCTACTACATTTTCGTAACATGAAAAGTACCTGTTAAGGAAACTTCCTATTTTGAAAGTACCATAAATAAAACTCAATTTCAGTTCAAATACACATTTATTTATTTTCGGTGTGCGCCGATATGTCGGGGCCGCTCTGCATCGAACATAGATATACAGCATATATACATACATGTGAATCGCTCGAGAAGCTATGGGCCCCTATGTATACGCACCAGCCAGACACTGCCGTCCGTACGTATACATAGGAGGTCTTGCATCGCCTGTGTAGAGTCGTGTAGCCCTGTCGGCAGACAATAAACTCGGCCGCGGACATTGTATACGCCTGAAGCCAGCTCCGCATCAGTATGCTCACAATACTTGTATGTAAAAAATACATTAAGTGACAATGTATTTTAAAAGTTAAAAAATAAGACATACATTACAAAAATATAATAACACATAAAGATAAAGAAAAACATTCATATATAAAGCAAGAAACAATAATATAATAGTATATTATGCAATGAGCATTTAATGATAGCTATTAAGACACGAGTAAGAAAATCACAATACGAGGCGAAGCCGAGTATTGTAATGAATACGAGTGTCTTAATAGCCATTAAATGCGAGTTGCATACACTATTTTTTCTACGACCCCATAATAAAACATTATTTTTTGAACATTCCATTTCATAAATTGAGGTTAAAATTTTCCATGCACATTTGCGAATTTAGCTGGTAATAAATTGTTTGTGGTTACTAAGGCTTGTTCCATAATTTCTGGTGGACACAAATTTTACATTTCACTGTCATTATCCTTCATTTTTACCGTTTATATTTTCAAAAAAGCACAAATTTTAAGTACTTACTCGTACTTACTTGTAAATTGCAGAAAACTGTCACATTTATTTAATTTGTATATCTGTCAGATATGCAATCGCCATATTGAATATTGTTTGAATATTGGAATGTCGCATTCCTATTGGATATAAACTTGTATCGTAATGAAAAATCTGTATTCCTATTGGATATAAACTTGTATCATAATGAAAATCTGTATCGTAATGGACATCTTTAAAGTACAGGTTCGGCATATCTAATAATACAATTAAAGTATGGGAGTAAAAAAATAAAATAAAAGATGTTAAGTTCTTAACAGTACCTATAGATTTTTTATATTAAGTTACAAAATTTGATAGTGATTTTGAGAAGACAAAAATATTTTAAGGAGTAGATAGGTTTAAGAAAGCTCTTGCCCGAACAATTGGTTTAAATACATTTGATGATGTAGTCTGTACCTTATCAAATTTTCTAATAAATCGGAAAAAACTTCTGCGATTAGAACCGGAAGATGAACTTAACGGCAATGCATGTGTGACAGCGAGGAAACTGTTGTTGAATTACCCCGTGCCCAATAATATGAAGGTTTTTTCATTTCTATTGATGTGCTGTAGCAATTTAACACAAATCTCTAGTGAGACAGCATTCGTTTGTGAATAATATATTTGTCACGAATATGTCTGTGGAAGCCAAATCGAATTTGACACGGTTTGGACTATCAAGGCCGGTCAACTCTTGTACGCCTTTTTAGTTCCTTGAGATTGCGCTTGTATAACGGATAAAACAGAACCCTTGCTTTGCTTTTATATTACTTTTCCTTACTTTGGTTTTATTTTAAATTTAATTTATGGATTTAGCTGTTTATATTATTTGATTTATGAATTTATCTGTATATTTATTATTATAGTCACCTGGTGCTAAATCTGGACTATGGTGTGGATATTCCATCAGTACAAAGCCGCAATTGTGGGTTACTTCACGAACTTGGCCTGCTTTGAGAATTCTGGAACTGTCATGAAGTAGCATAATTTCTTGATCGCAGTGCTGAGGTTTTTTTTGCTGTAGGTATGGCAGTTTTCAATTTTCTGATTGTTTCCTTAAAGAATTCTTTTGTTATTGTAGAATCTCTAATCACGTATTATATATATAACTTAGATTACTTCCATATCTCAAAGCGCAATCACGAACAGTTTTCCTGATAAATTCTTCGTTCTTGCCTTTTTCAGCAGTAGATATTTCTTGTGCACTCACTTCATGGATTATTTTTTTGTCGGTGGGTCCTAGAAAAAAAAATAGGCTTCAACACCAGTTATAATTTTCGAAAATATCTGTTCGTTGTCAGCTAAAGCCACTTTCTTCGTAAATGTGATGCTGAAGAAATTTTTGTTTGGAGTAAGCAATTTTATTCATTCCTAAATCCTAGTGCAAAATGTTTAATTCTGTAGCTTACAATTAGCTTATTTCGTAAGCATTCATCAAAACACTTATTCTTTGATCTACTACGGCCAAATTCTCAAATTTCCTGATATTTTTATTGGTTCTTGTTTGAACAAGCTTTCGGTATCTTGCGCCATCTTCAATTCATTCCCTGCCTCTGCAAATTTTTTTGGACAAACATTTTATCTTAAAGTATGACGGCCCTATCTTTCCCGTGAGAATTGAGAATTAATCATTCTCTGGTATATAATATTTTCTATTCCACGTTCTTCCCTCCTCAAGAATTTGTTTAGGCTTTTATGTGCCAGTAAACATTAAAATGTCACAGTAAGTTAACAATAAAACAAAAAGGTAGATTATGTAAACACTTTCTCTTATTTCATTTTTTTTATTAACTTTCATATATTTTTTCCGGTTTGATTTTGTTTAGTTAATAGAACTAGATAGAATGTGATTATTTCTTTATGTATCTATTGTTGAACTTATTTTGTCGTGTAATTCGATTTAGACCTGTTAGGCAATAAAACTCCTGCTATTATAAGCTCCGTTACCGCTAACATACTATACCAGGTAGGCGCCATAAATTCTCGGCCTGACAGGCTTATACAGGTTCAAACGTGTTCAAACTCCGTCACGTCATGCATGCACATACGCGAGGTGTACACTATAAATATGATAGTCCGAAGCCTAGCGCACGAACATGTCTGAAATAAAGAATATTGAGTACCGCGCGGTCATTAAATTTTTAACAAAAGAAAAACCGATTTTGGAGTCCCTTGTCATAGGGGATGAAACAATGCTTCTATTTTACGATCCTCTATCGATGGAATCGCGGCGATCTGATGAACCTCGTCCCAGAAAGGCGAAAGTCGTTCAATCAACGAAAAAGGTGATGGCCATAATATTCTGGGATTGTGAGGGCATTTTACTAATTGTATTACAATTACGATACGCCGCAGGACATACTAAATGGATTTGCGGCCTACTTTAGAAGTGTCTTTGGTACCCCCTCTTCTGTTGTAGACCTTCCCACTTTGCAGAATTGCAGCTGCAATAATCATTTTGATTGCTTCTCGAAAGATACTATTATCAGTGCTATTAATAGCTTGAAAAATGATTTCATCTGTGGACATGACCGTATTCTTCTTAATTAAGGACTGCAAGTTTGTCTTCGTGAGACCGCTACTTAGAATATTTCAACTCTCTTTGAGTTCCTCTTCTTTGCCTAACGTCTGGAAAATTGCCAGAATTACGCCCGTCTTCAAGACTGGTGATCAGACAGTTATCACAAACTACAGGCCCATTGCAATCCTTTCAAATTTTTCAAAAATTTTTGAACTCTGTATTCATTCAGTTCTTCACCCATTTGTTAGGCAGAATTTGTCACCGTACCAGCATGGTGTTCTGGATGCGAGATCCACCGTTACCAATCTCTGCGATGTCACGCAATACATTTCGGATAGCTTGGATGGCAGGGGACAGGTTGATGTGGTGTATACTGATTTTGCCAAGGCCTTTGATCGTTTGGATTACACTATTATTGCCATGAAACTCAGAGCCTTCGGCCTCAGTGATGCTCTTGTAAGCCTTCTGGGATACCACAGGGTTCTAATCTGGGTCCCTTGATATTCAATATGTTTATTAATGATGTCACTTCCGTGATCAGTTGTGATAAGCTACTCTCTTCGCGGATGATGAAAGATTTTTTGTAGTATTTCTTCGATTTCAGACTGTATTCGCATTCAGGCTGACCTGGATAACATCTTCCATTGGTGTACTACGAATAACTTACCACTAAATGTATCGAAGTGTAAATCTATGTCTTTCTCGCGCTGTGCGAAACCATGTACTTTTATCTATAGTTTAAATGGCGTGGAGTTAGAACGGGTTCAGACAAGGGACTTGGGTGTGATTTTTGACGTGAGACTCACGTTCGTTGACCACATAAACAATGTAACTTTTACTGCTTTGAGAATGCTGGGATTCATCGTCCGCAGTTGCAAATCTTTTACCAATCCTGAATCATTAAAGGCTTTATACTTCTCGTTGGTTAGGTCACGTCTTGAGTATGCTTATGTGATATGGTATCCACCTTATCACTGTCATATGCAGCAGCTTCAATTGGTTCAGCGCAAGTTTGTTAAATTTCTATGGAGTCGAGTTGACGGAGTTTATCCGTGTAGGAATGCTGACCACTGTCTATTGTTAGCCCGTTTCGAATTAACTTCTCTCCATTTCAGGAGTATGGCCTCAGGTATATGCTTCACAACGTAGTTGACTCTCTTGCATTACTCCAGCAAATAAGGTTTGCTGTGCCCCGTCCTGCGTCGCGCCATGCCCTTACTTTCAATTTGCCTTTCCCGAGAACTAATGTCGCGGTTAGATCACCTCTTTATTCCGTGTTCTAATTTTAATGAAATCAGCGTACACTGCGATGTCAATTGCTCCAGCATCGGGTTTGTGAGAGCAGTAATCGTGGAACACTTCAGCAAATATTATTGACATTCGTTGTCACTACATGCTCTAAATTATTTTATATTTAATTTTTCCTTTCTTCTTTTCTTTGTTCTATTGTATAACTTGTATGTACATACTTCATTATTGTAATGTTTCAATAAATTGTCCTGTAATTGGTAGTAACTGTTGGGCAATAAAGCTTATTATTATTATTAGTTTTATACTAGTTTTTAAACAGAATGGTTTGATATCTAATTCTAAAACTATGAATTAATATTCATTATGGTTTGCTACTTAGTCATTATCTTTTTGAAATATAATGGTACAATATACAACATACATGATAATGAATCTATATACGTTGTTGCGTAGAACGACATTTTTACTTACAAACGTGTGTGAGAAGTTCATTAAACATAGAATTGATTAAAATCATTTCGTAACTGGTTAGTGATTATTAATAGGATAAAAAGAAAGATCCTGTGTTACTAATACAGCTAATGTATAGAACAAATTGTCGGTATTCTCGGCTACCAATTATTTATCTTTCGTGATTGACGGTTAGGAACAAAAGGTACAGCAAAAGTATTTGAAAACCTAATGATTTAGTATTTTTGTACAGGATGCTGTAAGGCTTGGTAATATTATAGTCTTTTTTATATTATCCATACATACAGCTTGTGTAATGAAACACTTGATATTACCAGGTAAATATTGCAACGTCGTATTCTTTGGCCGTACTGGGAGTGCGACGAAAGACAGGAGAGAAGTAGAGATAACTGCTGTATTGCTAGTCGATGCTTTACCGTTAAATGTAGCGAGAGCGGGGATACAGTACGCCACGTTGCAATTCTGATGTATTTTGGACTTGCTATATCAAGTGTTGCATTACACAACCCGTATATAGAGGTACCAAAGGTGGTAGTAATTAATTCGTTGATATGTCTATACCACCTATGTTTTTATACATATTGCAGTGATCTTGAGTCTAGAATTAAGTTGTAACGAATGTTTTCTCAAGATCACTTTTAGATTTAAATCGATTAAATGATATTTTATTTATTTTGTAAAAGTCATGAACAAAATCAAACTATCCACCTTATATATAAATATTTATTAAGTACGATTTCAGCAAATCTCAATTAAATTAATTAAAATAATGTAAAAATGTTATTATAATTTTTATTTAAGAAATTAATATCAGAATAAACCTTGTATAGGGGGTAGATATTCATAACAAAGTGTTTTCCGTAAATTCAGCGTAAAAAGATATGATGTCGGAGACCGTTCGATGGATAGGCCCGAAGTATATTCGCTAGATGCTATCAACAATTACGAACGGGTAACACATCAATGGCAGTAAATACTTAGATTTTATATTGTAAATAGCGTAATAACTATTAGTTACATATTATGTTGTAAATGCCAGTGGCAATAATTAACTATTTGTCACATTTATGTATTGACGTGTCTTTAAAATTTTGTACATTATAATTGACGTAAGCACGTCAACAATTAGATAGATATTTGTTTACATTTTTAAGTGAGTGATGTATAGCTTGACCGCAAGAGGCGGTAATGTAGACATGCATTTTAAGAAGTGAAATGATAGTCGGTACAGAGCATAACCGAATTTCTTGTTAAAATAATGTTAATATAATAGCGGGGTATCATAATTAAGAGGCAGATTTTGAAAGCAGGTGAAAACCGCTCTAAATACTAAACATCGGTGTCTGTATCAATAAATAAAAATTCGAACTTGTAAAATTTTTAAAAGAATTATTTTAAAAGGGACTTGGTTTCACTTTTTCATGAAGAACGATGTTGTTCGACTTGATCAGAAACATCATGAATAATAAAGTCAGTTGTCAAATTTGACATTTTTATCGAATTTTGAATGTGTATATTATTTCTGGTTTTGATTAGTAAAAAAGTAATAAAAATTATGTTCAATTATTTATAAATTATTATCGAGATATAAGCCGTGGTCCACCTATTGTGGATAAAGCTATAGGTAACAATATATTATTGAACTTACTTAAAGAGTCGTGTTAATAACATATACACCACCCAGTTATTTCTCCTAGGTAGTTTTAAAAGTTTTTGCAGTTTTTGAACAGAGTTATTGATGACATTGATTATACAAAGAATTTATCTAATAACTTGTCTACTTCCGTAGATACTAAACTTAACATTTACGCAATATCTAACCAGGTATGTGTATTTTAAAATTAACTAAGAAAAGCGGCTACCAGAAAGTTACAAAATATAATTTTAATTTATGGCTAGACTTAAGGTCTGTCTAAACAATTCAAAACACAAAGCGAGGCTTAATTCGTAAGCTAATCAAAAGTTAACGCTTCATCCTGTAAAACTTAAAATAAGACGTAGCTCGTGTAGAAAAACGGGCAACACAGATCCAGGACAAACTTGATTCAACAGCTCAGATAACATTAACTGCTAATTACAGCACTAAAGATGTAAAAAAGCAAAGTCAAAGTCTCTACGCCAACAAAAGATTATTTTCTTAATAATACCACTGATATAGAAAATAAACCGTCACAAACGATGTTATATTATGATACGGTAATTTAACCTTAATTTTCCTACAGAATTTAGTAAGGCTAAAACGGCTTAACTTTCCCAAAAGAAAGAAAGATTTACTTGTCAGATCAGAAGACTATGATAAAGAGACAAGGTAGTTTCTTAACAATGGCAAATGCCACCGCAGCGGAAGCGTTTAAAAATTACATTTATTGAAAATTAGTTTTAAACAAAGTTACCCCAATTCATTCTAATATTTTTTAGAACAGAGAACTTTATCAAAACAATTCACATATGACAAATTTAATTGATTCTAATTCGCAAAGAAAGAAAATAACTAATAATTTTCAGTAGATAGCACCGGCTCACATAAATGTACATAAAATGCCAAACGTAATTTAACCCACATTTATCCAAAATAAAAGGTAAATTAGATAATATATACAAATACTAACAAAAATTAATTAGTATTTTGCTATCAATAAAGGACCCAAAACACTGAATATTTATCAAAAAGGAAAAATCTTACAAGATAAAGCAAATACAGTAACCAATTATACACACTAGTAAAGGAAGATCGACAGCTAGAGGGTAAACAAAATAACAAAAAACCACCAAAAAGCTATTCTTATGCAACTAAAGGGTTTTGAAAATATACTTATATACCGGCCGTACTTTAGTAAAAATATAGATTGTAATCGTGGTATTTTAAAAATTAATTGATCTAATTCAAGACAAAAAAATCGGGTACAATTCTTATACGAAGTACTAATGATAAATATGACACATAAATGTAATAGCTTTCAGTCCTTCTATATTTAATGTCATTTTTAATAAAATCGCGACTGAACGACTAGTAAATAATTACGTCAGTTGCCACAAATTTAGAGAATAGTTCATATATTCTTTTAAGCAAGCTATAACAAATAATAATAAATATCTCAATTATTAGACAGTTTAAGATGCAACAAGTATAAAAAAAGATTGATTTACTTATCAAGTGATGAGATGTTAACAACAGGACTGCCATGTATAAATCGCAAAAATGCCACTGACCCCAAGTATACAGGCTGTCCGGGAAAATGTGGGAAATCTCTTGGATGCAGATAGAACATGAACAAATAAGATGAAAAGTTCCTATAAAAATTTTTCCTACATGCCTCTCCTACGGAGATATGCGTCCCTGAAGAAGCAAAAAAATCATAGATACATTACAAGTAGTTATATAAGAAGTTTTTACATACTGCAGCTCTTATTTTTCTTATTTAGTAAAATTGTTTAATTTTTGTATTAAAAAAAAAAGAAAAGAAACAAGACTCTCGTTTTTAAAAAAATTCTATTAGCAATTCAAAAACTCGCAGTGATCTGCGTCGTATACGACAGCCATGGCATATGAATATATTTGCCCGGTGGTTGTATACGGCTGCCATCAACTGCCATGGCAATCAACCTGTTAACACTATATAGCAAGTTGATTCTATCTGCAACATCAGATTTATGTGAGAATTTGAATGACAAATTTCCTTGAACTCCATGCGTGTATTTAGTACAGAGCCTAGGACTGACAAATTTATATCTGAAAAGAAGCGCATTTGTTGTAATAATACTTTTCTACTTTTTGTTTTTTCTTTCTTAAAATTGTTGATGTTTTTGCTTATGTTTCAAAAAGTGGAGATATATTCATGTTGATATGTCTAAATTTATGACATTTACGTCCCATATTTCGTCCTATTTTTAAATTATTAAATTTATTGTTTCGGTTGACGAGCGATTATGCTTCTATACACGAGCTACCACTGGTAACAAACGTTTAAAATGTCAAATGCGATAGTTTCAATTACGTATAATTTCTTAAGTAAACAGTAAACATCACGTCCGAGATTTGCAATTTCCGATTTGTAGGAAACTGTATACATATTTTAAGTTTTTGCGGTATATCGAATAAAAATTGACGATTTTGAGGAAGTGATATTCAGGGTCGATGTTGTTATATACAAATACAGATGTAAACCAACGCTCGATAAATAAATGAAATTACTTCCGATACACATATCTCCTGAGATATGTTTGTAGTAATTCCAATATCAATTATTGCTCGAGGATATACATATTTTCTTATATTAAGACAAGGAAGGTTGTACTAAAATTACATTTACATATACGGGTAGGTACGTATGTTCTTAATGAAATAAGTGGATAAAGCAAATAGTCAGAACAATTTCTCATAAATCATCTTGGGATCGGCAACCAGGGGTACATAGCCATGTAGTAATGCTTCTGGAGATGTATTTACTATTACTTGGAAAGTATAGGGATACGAGTACTTACCAAGTAACAGTTAATACATCTTCTCCAGAAGAATTTTGCAAGGCAATGTTCCCCTGACTGCCGATCAAATGTAGCTGTGCCTGTCGACTCTAATCATCAAAAGTTGTATATAGTAGATAATTATACCTACTTAAGAAAGCTTTGAATGTCTCAAGATATTTGCTTTCATTAACTTTTATGTCGACCAAATATTTGTATTAACATGTATTGTTGATTCCGGCGCGTATACTTACATAAAAAGGTTATTTTAATAAGAGTGCTACTTATTACTCTTTCGAAGTTTCGCTGGGTTGGTTTCGTTGTTCTTTACTTTTTTTACTGTTTCTTCTTACTCAGCTTGCTATTGTTATGACCGACTCCATTCACATGCTACGCACGCAATGTAGATAGTAATAATATTATATTAAAGTAAAAATGAGTAGAAAACTAAACTCTGCAGTACAAGAGAATTTTTTCTGATTTTTTAAAAATATATTTTCAAATATTGTTAGAAACTGTATTTTACCTAAAAGTAATCTACAATTGTTCCAATGACCAGACAATTTCTGCGTTCAATATCAATAGTTGGAGTTTATTAATTGGGTAGTATGGCAATTATGAGTTAATGCTAAAACATTGTTAGTAATTTTTGTACCAATAATGCATTATTCTTTAGCAAAAGATATGTAGGAATTATAGACTATACTGTAATTTGTAATAGTGAGTACAAATCACGTTTTACTGAATCTTGTTGTATCGAAACATTGTGAGTCATTTAAAAAAAGATTCGTACCCAATTTATTTTTAAATAATACCATTTACATTAACTTACATTAATTAACCTGAATATATGCGAAAGAATACAATAACAAATCATATTCATACACATACATTTTGAAAATCACTGATTCTGATGTAACCATTTTGTTTCTGTTGGTCGTTGTTCCTCAGTCTTTACAATTATAAAAATGAGGTGTGGCCACCACACAACTTTCTTATACGTATGAAAGTGTTACTTCCGGTCCGAATTTTGAAATTTCATTTATACAAAAAATATTCCAAATCTAATTCTAAATACTTTTGTACTCTTCATAAATATATATAGAATGCATAATTTACGACATATTTGCAAAAAATCGTTATTCGGTAAGAGTAAAAGTGACACTTCCGGTCCGAATTTTGAAATTTTTTTTATACAAAAGATATTGGAAATTATGTTCTAAATACTTATGAATTCTTTATAAATTAGTCTAAACTTAGTAGTTGACGAAATATTGGCAAAATTCGATTTTTTCACTGAAGTAAACTACTACTTCTGGTCTGCTGATTTTGCTCAAAATCTAATCTGTTCTCAAGAGGCAGATTATATTCGTAAATACAAAATTTGGAATTGATATCTGTAGGGGTTTGACCTCTATCGTGGTCACAGACAGACACACAGACAGACACACACAGAGACATTTTTAAAAACCACTTTTTTGGTATCAGGGGACCTCAAAACGTGGACATATGCAAAAATCTCGAGGTCGAAAATTTTCATCATCACAATACTTCCTTAACTACGTATAAGAAAGTAAAAACAGCTTACTCAGTGATCAGAATTATCTAAACGTATGTTATAAATATTCAGGAATATTTCTTTCCTAAAAGGATTTATTTTGGCCAGTTTACTAATAATTTTGGCCATTTTCATCTCTAGTAGCAATTTATTAAGGAGTACTTACAAAATATACAAAAAATGGTATGGTGTTAGTTTAAAATTACGTTTTTTACATTATATTTTTCGAAATTTTGTGAATTTAAAACAGTTCTTATTAGAATGTGAAATGAGACGGTCTTATATGCGAAGCACATGAATGGAGTCGATTATAACAGTTGACAGTAGTGACTAATAGTTTAGAATAAACATGCAATACTTATCCATATATGTAGAAAAATATACCGTGCCTTCAAATACTTTCCTCGTTAGAGTAGGCTGTCTTTTTACGTTTTTAAAGTAATGTGTGTTGGTGTACATGCTAAGCTTTTGAAAACTTCAAATTCTGACAGTTGTCATACTTAAATGCAAATTATAGACGCCTATTATTATTTACATGAAATATCCAAACTATCAAAATTGTGCATTGTTACCAACTATTAAAAAAAAGCATGGCCGTCTCTAATAAGCTTATACATTTCACGTGAAATTGTAGCTCTTCATTTTAACTCCAATCTTCAAGGCCAATAGTTTTGATTTCTCTCATTCCGATATTCTATTGTTGTGTCTTGAACAAAGAAGAACGATCAGCGAGAAGCGAAAGTATAGTTGGATCTCTTGATGTTTCATGGCCCACTTCCGCCTCGTCGAATTTTAGTGACAACTAAGCACTCTGCAACCAAGGATGAGCATTAGCGGCAATAATAATGACAAGACAACCAATCCTTTCTCGTCCTCCTAAGAAACATGGACACACTTTTAACCATTTTTTCACTTCTCGTTGATCGTTGTTCTCTGTCTTGAATGTTTTCTTCTATATGGTCCTTGCATATGCTTATCAGATCTCTTCTGTCATACATGGAGTTCTAGTCTGTCAAAAGTCATAACTATTAGTGCTGTCTTCTTTCCTTTTGTGTATGTGCTCGTATATATCGTCTAATTCTTATTAATTTTATAACTCTTACAGTGTTCCCTTCCCATTTGCTTCGTCGATTTTGTGGTTCATTAACTTTTACTGTTCGTTTTCGTTTATTTTTTTTGCCTGTATCTTTTAGAATGAGTTATTGTCTTAGTGATGTTTTTTCTACTCGTTCTTATTTCTTGGTAATATAATGCAATCATCCGCATATGCTATTAGGTACTTGTGTCAAGTATCTGCTGATTCTTTTACTTCCTTGCATTTTTTTACTACTTACTAATCCTGTCATAAAAAGTAACAGATAAGAGATCTTATTGGCTTTTTCTTTTTCTATTGGACTGTTTGTTCCTTACGTAATTCTGTCTCCTAAATTTTTGTGTTGCACTTTTACTTTCTTATACGTAGTATAAGGAAGTATTGTGATGACGAAAATTTTCGACCTCGAGATTTTTGCAGATGTCCACGTTTTGAAGTCCCCTGATATCAAAAAAGTGGTTTTTGAAAAATGTCTGCAAGTCTGTCTGTGTCTGTCTGTCTCTGTGTATGTGACCACGATACTGGTCAAACCGCTGTAGATATCAATTCAAAATTTTGCATTTACGTGTATAATCTCCTTCTTGAGATTTGATTAGTTTTTCAGTAAAATCGGTAGACCGGAAGTAGTAGTTTACTTCAGTGAAAAAATCGAATTTTGTCAATATTTCGTCAACTACTAAGTTTAAACAAATTTATAAAGAATACATATGTACTTAAAATTAAAATTGAGAACAAGTTTATTTAGAACGTTTTTCGAAATTCCGGAAGTAGGTCTTTTACTCCTAAATCAGTCTTTTGCGAAAACTTCGCAAATCATGCTTTTTAGACAGGCACGTTACGGGTATAAAAGTATTTAAAACATAATTTTCAATACCTTTTGTATAAAAAAAAATTCCAAAATTCAGACCGGAAGTACCACTGTTACTCTTATCGAATAGCGATTTTTTGCAAATATGTCGTAAGTTATGCATTCTATATATATTTATCAAGAGTACAAAAGTATTTAGTGCTAGATTTGCAATATTTTTTGTATACATGAAATTTCAAAATTCGGACCGGAAGTAACGTTTTTACTCTTAGGGAGTAGCACTTTTTTCGAATATCTTGCAGAGTATGTATTCTATAGCGATTTATTAAGAGAGTAGAAGTACTTAGAATAGGATTTTGAAAAATTTTGTGTAAAAAATTCTTAAAATTGTATAGTTTCAAACGCTCATAAGTATAAGAAAGTCGTGTGGTGGCCACACCTAATTTTTTAGGATTAAAGTTCGCATTATTCAATTATTCGTTTATTCTTTATAATTAACTGGTAAAGTACATTTATTTTAGTATTTTTTATTGTTGGGTAGGTACATTATGACAACTTGATTTAGTTAAATTGTGTTCCTTTATTACAAAATTTAATACTTATCTACTAGTTGTCAATTGCAAGTGAATACGCCAGACTGGCAAACGCCATCTCTCTTTGACAAAGCCTACCCATTGGATCTTCTTCGTTTTCCACAAAAGGTATTAAATATTTGTTTGCCGTTTCTACTGATGGTGTCGCATTCACTTACATTAGATGTTCCTTTATGCTTCGTTGTTCAAATTAAAACATATAATTTCTTGTCTCGTCTCTCTTGATATAGTTCTATATTTACTTTACATACATTGTAAAAAGAAAATATTGGTATACTGTTATTTATTTTTAATAACGCTTATACAAGTCGATTGTTACTTAATCTAAATATTCACAGCAATATGTATAATAAAGTTATTGTAAACATTAGTGTTTTTTTGAGATAAGCATATACTTATTTAATATTTACTGTGACTTACATATATATCTATACGTAAAACGTATATGCATATATATGCATGTGTTTGAGATACACACATACCTCATAGGTCGAAACACCGGTGTCTGTGCGTTCGATTGTCGACAATAGCACTTAATGTATGTGTGTATCTCAAACACATGCATATATATGCATATACGTTTTACGTATAGATATATATGTAAGTCACAGTAATTATTTACTGCTTGATGTTAGTTTTAACATCCATGTGTTCACACCAGAGAAATAGAGTAGGGGAGAACGCGCTTCGACGAGTGCGCATCCAGTTTTAAGCAAACGCTATAGTGGTCGCCATTTTGCAGGAAGGCATTTCGTTTCACACGTAAGTTTGTTTACATTTTTCTAAGTCAATGAACTTTACATGCGAATTGTTGAGCTAGGTATAAATATAACCTTCAAAATGGCGGAATTCAATTTAACTTAGTTGGCGCATCTTTAAGCGCGTTCTCCCCTACTCTATTTCTCTGGTTCACACTTTTCATTTTCGTTTTGATCGGTGACGCCACCTAAGGCTCTATTACATGAGATACACTATTAACATACAGGCCTCTGTATAGCAGAACATGCCGTCAGAAGCCATCGCTTTGTTCTGTGTCATCTTTTGGGTGTTAGATGTCGCTGTGATACTCTCACTGCATTTAACACGCTAAAATGACATAAGCAGTGATTTAAGTCTTGAAGCTATTGTCGAGAATCTCCACGCACACTGATGAGACCTCATAGGTCGAAACACCGGTGTCTGTGCGTTCGATTGTCGACAATAGCACTTAATGTATGTGTGTATCTCAAACACATGCATATATATGCATATACGTTTTACGTATAGATATATATGTAAGTCACAGTAATTATTTACTGCTTGATGTTAGTTTTAACATCCATGTGTTCACACTTTTCATTTTCGTTTATTTAATATCATCATATTTTTGATTACTTGTAAATGGTATGTAGCGAATTAGATATATATATTGAGAAAGTATTGACAAAATTAATAAAATAATTTCCTTGAGGGTTGGATTTTACTTAAATGTCATACGTAATTACTAACATGTTTGCGTTTATCATAGTACCATTATTGAATACTAATTAATATTTAACCCCTACTCTTGATAAGATACTTTACTTTTCTTATTTATGTCAATGCTATAATAACTAATGTTTAATAAATTAAAAAAAAAAGCAATATATCATTGTGCGTATATCAAGAAATTAAATGATTTATATTGTATTTTAAGCTGTTACTTTCCCTCTCAACCTTGTGATCGAACAAAAAGACACTGAACTTAAAATTCGTTCTCCCATGGTCGTTATTATCAATATCTTATAGATTTGATTTGACCACTCACTCACGCCGAACGTATGTTTGATTATGTTATAACAGCGTAAATTTAATCATAATGCAATAATTCTTCTTTTTTTATTTGCAAACCATTTGGTAACACATTACAGTATTGAATACAATACGTGAGGTATTATATAACAATAACTGAATCGATATTTTGCGAAGGTAAGTAAGTAGGGCAAACGTCATCTATAGAAAGTGACTTTATTCGATATTTAATTTCAGTTAATAATCACTATGCAGTTTTGTAAATTTTGAATAAAATATGTTATTATATTCAAAATATGCAAGGAGGAGAAATTTAGTAGACGAATACAATACAGTACTCGAATGTGGTTGAAGTGGAGCTATAAACTTACTTTAGCGGTCTTCAAAAATGGGGAGATTTCCTCTTCGAACGGTATACATTTTACTTTCTTGTGATGATGAAAATGTTCTACCTCGAAATTTTTGCATATGTCCACGTTCTGAAGATAATGATACCAAAAAATGGTTTTTAAAAGATGTCTTTCCCTCTGTTTGTGACCACGACAGCGGTCAAACGTCTAAAGTTACCAATTCAAAAGTTCTATCTCAACTTCGTGCCTGGTGTTAAAACGAAAATGTGCGCGATGGCAATGTATCAATCATTACTAAGTTCGGAATATGATTCCGATAAACTTGAGGAACAAGTAATATCAACATTACTTCGTGAAAAGCTTCCAAAAAGCAGTTAACTCAAAAAAAAAAAGACTCACGGAGAGTCAACAATTTTAATTTGATTTTTAGTCAGCGTGTGACATATCGTACAGTACTGTTCACCATCGAACTGCCTTTATTAATTTTTCCTCCATCGTGAACTTCACTTTCAACACAATATTTCATTCGAAGGTAGTAGTCACTAGTGACAAACTGCGGCACGAGCACAAACCTTCACAGCTCACGGGCGCTCTGAAATTGTATCACCTCACCCTGCGTGCGAACATGCGGTGTTGTATTCCCTTATTCGTTTCCTAAAATCCCACGGTGAGTCTCACCTCACCTCACCAAGCTGCGTCTCAACTTACACCCGGCCTTACTCTTATCGAAAATCAGCTTTTTGCAAATATTTCGTAAATTATGCTTTCTATATAGATTTATAAAAAGTACAAAAGTATTTAGAACTAGAATTGGGATGATTTTTGTATAAAAGACATTTCAAAATTTGGACCGGAAGTAATACTTTTGCTTTTATCGAGTAACGCTTTGACGTTCACGTATAATTTCATATTGCATAGACTAATCTAAATCAATCTTCATTTGTATTACGCTTTAAATTTTGTCAGGGTCTGATCATGAACACGGCTAATTTGATGGCGTTCAGTTTTTTAAAATTTATATTATTGAACATTATCTTAGTTGGGAATATACAACGAAGATTAGCATCTGTCATCCAAATGTATACACTTACTTTTGAATCTTATCAGTGGATACATGGATACCTATTGTATGCAAAATTCATCTAATTGACGTTAGAGCGTATTTTCGTATATATCTATCTAAAGAATTTAAGCCTGGAGACCATTCCACTTAGAACTTGTTTCTGTAATTGTTGGGAAAGACTTATAATTTGGAAATTCAAATTTGTATGAAACGTTATAGATAGGAGTAACACAAATTGATCTACCCCCTCCCCTTCCTGTATAGCCTGTATACCTTCCTTGGACAAATTGAACATAATAAATGGAATGTATATATAATTATATAATGAAAAGCCTACTCAATGGTGTAATAATATATAATCATTTAATAAATTTTGTAATATACATGATTACACATGCGAGAAAGAGAAAAAAAATTATAATGAGTGTTCCTTGTAACTCAAGGTGTCGCAATTTGGTCAACACTTTTTGCACAAATTTAAGCCATTCTTTTTTTCAGTGAAAATATTCTTACCTAAATCCAGCTGAAGTTCATCTTTCTTAATAATTTTATAACCTGCTGATCCGATGTCTTCTTAGGTTTTCTACGTCTGTTATGCATTGTTCATGCACGCATATTCATTTTACAGGTCTATAGCTATTTAATCTTTGCAGGTATCCTCACCATCTTACGAGGTACGCGCCATAAATTCTCGACATCAGAGGCTTGCTTATACTGGTTCAAACGTGTTCAAACTCCGTCACGTCATGCATGCACATACGCGAGGTGTACACTATAAATTTGACTGTTAGAAGCCTAGTAGTTTTTAGTAACCAGCCAACCAACGTGACTAGCGCACGAAAATGTCTGAATTAACGAAAATTGAGTACCGCGCGGTCATTAAATTTTTAACAAAAGAAGGGCATACACCTTATAACATTAAACAACGTTTAGACGGCGTTTACGGTGATTCATCTCCTGCGTATTCAACTGTAGAAAAGTGGGCAAAATGTTTCCGTTTGGGACAAGAATCCCTGGCAGATGCTGATCGGTCGGGTCGTTCAATTGAAGAGATAACGCCTCAACAAATTTCAGTTATTGAACATTTAGTGCTAGAAGATCGCCGTTTGAAAGTGCAGGAATTTGCAGTGATAACAAACATTTCCGAAACAAGTGTTCGCCGAATTTTCCATGACCATTTGGATATGAATAAAGTTAGTGCTAGATGGGTACCGCGACATCTTTCTGCTCTCCAACGTGAACGTCGAGTCGAATGTGCGCAGTCGTCTTTAAGCATGTGTGGAGGCGAACCAAAACCGATTTTGGGTCACAGGGTATGAAACAATGCTTCTGTTTTAGGATCCTCTATCGAAAAGTTAGTCCATGGAATGGCGGCGATCTGATGAATCTCGTCCCAGAAAGGCGAAAGTCGTTCAATCAACGAAAAACGTGATGGCCACAATATTCTGGCATTGTGAGGGCATTTTGCTAATTGATATTAAAGAGCGCTATACAAGTGTGATCGGCACATATTATGCGTCTTTATTGTATAAATTAAGGCACAGTATTCGTGCAAAACGTCGTGGAAAATTGACAAAAGGTGTGCGATTATTGCACGACAATGCTTCCGTCCATACTCCTGCCATTTCACAAGCTGCCATCCGCGAATGCGGCATTCAAGCATTGGAACATCCACCGTATAGTACGGATATGGCTCCTTGTGATTTTGTTTTGTTTTCTAATTTAAAAAAAGACCTTAGGCGACGTAGTTTTAAGGACGACAGTGAGTTGCAAGCAGCTGTTATAGAACATTTTGACGGAAAAACTTCAAATTATTTTTACAAGGGTATCGAATTATCAATTAATCGTTGTAATAATGTATAGAAGTTAGAGGAGAATACATTGAAAAATAAAAATTCTTATATTGTTCCAAGTTTCTTTTTTGTATGTCAGATCGATAATTTATGGCGCCTACCTCGTATATATTACGAAACCATATTCAATTCATATTCAATTTGATCCCTTTCCATTTCTCCTTTTATTCCACATGAATACGTATTTTTTACCACGTGAATTTTGATTCTTATAGTTGAAAGGGTCAATGTTTAGCTTCCGATCATCAAACTGAATAGAGGAACATTGTAGTATTTTCTATTAACTACTATTATTCGGCAATAAAGACCTCCGAAATCGGCAGTAAAATAATTTATTTTTGTAAGAATTTGGTGCATGTTAGCTTGCATTATTTGTCACTAGTTGACAGTTGACAGCGGAATGTGGTAATAATTGTATCATCACAATTAACTGCAATTAACATTCAAAAGTAAAATAAAGGTTTGTTTTACCTTATTACGAACGATTTTAAATAAAATTTTATGTGTAACTTGAGAGCAACGTTATTTTTCATCGTGATGAAAAATGTCTTGTTACACAAATAACTATTATTATAATAAATATTTTATTTGACGTTTTCTGTATATTTTCTTTCAAAGAAAGAAAGAGGAAATAGAACTTTCCTTTTGCTATATGAAGTGGGTTCTTTTTTTTTTATAGCAAAAAGCCATGCTTATCTTTTATATGTTTTCGTGATCAATCATTACATAGGTATCATCCTTCAGCTTTAGCTAGCATAACATAATAGAGATCTGACAGATCCTGTCTACATTATTTAAGTTTCTTTATATATACCTTTCGTCGATATTATAATTCCGCTCTTTATATATCTTTACAATACACTGTTTTATAGTTAGATACGTATTACTCTAGACTGCCACTGACAGAAGTAAAAATACCACATAGGTACACAAATAGTATATGTCTATGCAAAAATGCATCTACCAATATGTTTAGATTAAAATTTTACTGAATGTAAATTGTGATATTATTGAACTGCTCTTGAATGATGAATGTAAGACAATTATAATTCTGAGAGGTATATTTTCTACTGTCGCTTACGGGAACAAAAGAATATAAACAGGTTGCAAAATTATAAATATTTCTAAAATAGTAAATCATGTTTAAGACGGGCGTTTACCAACAAATAGAAACTTATGCAACTTATATTACTCGCGGGACGGATAGACGCAAGGGGGTGTGAGTAAGTGCAGCTACACGATATTCGGTTTCCACCACAGTGCTTGGTTTTATTCAGAGATAAAGGAATACTATAGATGGGAAACAATGTATAAAGAATGAGTACTTACGGAACTGTTGATGTTGTTGATGTTTTATAATAAGCCAATTTTCGCTTGCCCATAACTGTTATATTATTATACACTCGAAATATTATATAGTCTATTTTTAAAGTAGCGAGACGAATTTCTGAACATACCTCTGTCCCAAATTACATGCACGAAAATCTTGAACACAAACTTACGAGTATATCTGATAACTATTACTGTCGAGCTCTGAATGGAACTGGTAAAGTATATAATGAAATAACGGAGAAATAATAGAAACAACAACAAGGCTTAACCATAAACAATGTCAGTTGACAGAATGTGAGCAAGATTGATAAGGTGTCATTTGTCCTTGCTTTCAACCAATGAGATTTCACTGTCAAAGTGGTCTGTTCAGAAATTCGTCTATTTTAAAAATAGACTATAGGTATATATGACATTTAAATGCCAGTGACAGTTTGTAATTAAACTGTCACTCGCATTTAAGTCTGCAATAGCCGACCGATTCCGATAGATTTTCGTCTTCGCTAGGACCGGTAGAGATACCGTAAAGTGGGGATAGATGACGCGAAAAACCTTGTGTAAAATGTGTGTGACAATGTTTAATGTTTTTTATCTTCAAAAATAATTACATAGATTTGATTTTTTCTTTATATCGTACATCAAATGTGCAGAGGTCGTGTTTACTTTATATACGTAGTATAAGGAAGTATTGTGATGATGAAAATTTTCGACCACGAGATTTTTGCAGATGTCCACGTTTTAAAGTCCCCTGATACCGAAAAGTGGTTTTTAAATAATGTCTGTGTGTCTGTCTGTCTGTTTGTCTGTCTGTGTGTGATCACGATAGCGGTCAAACCGCTGTAGATATCAATTCCAAATTTTGTATTTACGTGTACATTCTCCCTCTTGAGAACTGATTAGTTTTTCAGTAAAATCGATAGACCGGAAGTAGCAGTTTACTTCAGTGAAAAAATCGAATTTTGCCAATATTTCGTCAATTACTAAGTTTAAACAAATTTATAAAGAATTGAAATGTACTCAAAATTAAATTTGAGCAAAATTTTATGAAAAAAGTTTTTTGAAATTGCTACCGGAAGTAGGCCTTTTACTGTTATCGAAAATCAGTTTTTCGCGAATATCTCGCAAGTCATGCTTTCTAGGCAGGTACATTACGAGTATAAAAGTATTTAAATTATAATTTTAAATATCTTTTGTATAAAAAAAATTTCAAAATTCGGACCGGAAGTACCACTTTTACTCTTACCGAATATCGATTTTTTGCAGATATGTCGTAAATTATGCATTCTATATATATTTATTAAGAGTACAAAAGTATTTAGAGTTGAATTTGCAATATTTTCTGTGTACATGAAATTTCAAAATTCGGACCGGAAGTGGCACTTTTACTCTTAGCGAGTAGCACTTTTTTTCGAATATCTTGCAAAGTATGCATTCTATAGCGATTTATTAAGAGAATGAAAGTACTTAGAATAGGATTTTGAATAAGTTTTGTATAAAAGAATTCTTAAAATTGTATAGTTTGAAACGCTCATACGTATAAGAAAGTCGTGTGGTGACCACACCTCATTTTTTATCTTTTGTGTATCAGCCTTAGCTAGTAGACATTAATCAAATTCATGCATTTTTGTGGTTGTTTCTAAAACACATAACTTTTTTAAGAAAATAAATTAGTACAAAAACTGACCTTGACATTATAAATGTATGCCTTTTGCATCACTAACCCAAATTTGAGATTCTAAAATTACAAAATAAGTTTAAAAAACGCAAAACGGCGATGCCTTAGTTTTCGATAGGTAAACGCCCCTCTTAATAAAATTGATGGGGAATGTTGTTTGTTATAACTTGAAATGAATACTTCGTTAAATTCAGAACAAAAATAAATTATGGTCTTCTGGAAATATTAGAATTCAAGTTTACTTTTATATCAAAGAATAATAAATATCAACAAATGTAAACCGCGATTTCAAGTCATGCAGGGCTGTCAAGTTATTACAAAATTGGGAAAGTACGGCAAAACAAAGGTTTTCTGAAAAATGGTGAGCCAAATATTTAGTTAGCAAACTCAGTTTTTTTGACGAGTAATTGTAAAACTATTTTTCTTTCTTCTACCTACATATTATAAGTGGGTGTTGTGTTGATATAACTTTCGACCTCAACATTTTTGCAGATGTCCACGTTTTGAAGTCCTCTGATACCGAAAAAGTGGTTTTTGAAAAGTCTCTCTCTCTCTCTCTCTCTCTCTCTCTCTCCCACTCTCCCTCGCTCTCTTTATATATACATCTCTGTCTGTATCTGTTATCACAATAACGGTCAAAAGCAATGAATACCAATCTTTATATTTGCGAATATTAGCTAATCTTTTTAGACTTGAATGAATTTTCAATGAAATTGCTAGACCCGAAGTATTAGTCCAAATAAAATTTACCCAATATTTCGGAAATTACTAAATTTAAATGCGAATTACTCGCAAAATATGCTTTCTAGACAAATATATGAAGAGCATGAAAGTATTTAGAGCTTGGTTTTTATTAATTTTTTTACTTTTACTCTTATCTAATAGCATTTTTATGCAAATTATGCTTCTTATACCTATTTATTACAAGAGTTAGATTTGAAAAAAAAATTATAAGAAAATTTCAATATTTCAACTGGACGTAAAACTCTTACCGAATAGCAGTTTTTTTCCGGAAATACCTCACATATAGTGCATTCTCTGCAGATTTATTAATATAAAAGTACTTACATATATACTTGGAATAACTTTTAAATCAAACAAATATAAAATTCACACCTTACTTTTTTAAATGACAACCAATCTCTTTTGCTAAAATATCATAAGTTTACATATTGAAAATTTTCTAAATATTAGTCCACTATATTCGTACTTTTAGACGTTGTTACTTTTTATCGCAAAACACAATAAAATAACTTATTAAGACAGTTACCAACAATGTTTAACAATAATTTGTTATATAGTATATATCCATCAGAAATATACACCATTAGCTGCCTGACAAAGAGCAATTAGGTGTGGAAAATGTGCAAGTATAAAACCTTAAAATTCAAACGACACTCGTCGTCCTAAAGTAGCAACAGAAGGTAAAAAGTTGATGTACTTTCGAAAAATCTCCATGCTTCTTGCCGGCAAAAAATACTCATTAAACTTTTAGAATTTCTCCTTTAGAGACATTAATAAAGGCTTTAGCGTATTTTTTATGCACTCTGTATATTCTTATAATATAAAAGTAAATATTAAGTGGATGAGATGTATAAAAGTAAAAATGAAAAAAATTAAAGACTCTTACCGACATTAACATGTAATATAATTTTATTTCTGAATACTTAGTTTCACAAATAAATTGTCATTCTCAACAATTAAAACAGTGTTGCAGTTGGAGCATTGAAGAAAAATAAAACACTTCACAT
Organism: Amphimallon solstitiale; assembly: GCA_963170755.1. Taxonomy (NCBI): domain Eukaryota; kingdom Metazoa; phylum Arthropoda; class Insecta; order Coleoptera; family Scarabaeidae; genus Amphimallon; species Amphimallon solstitiale. The sequence goes on along the minus strand of OY720676.1, from coordinate 136,448,587 downwards.
CATCACTACATCTAGCATACAATAGCAACATGTCTAACAAATATTTGGCGATCAACCATGTATTTTTATTTCGTTATTTTAAAAAATCTTTTATTTTCTGTTATCGAACGAGACAGACAGCAGTGGTATAGATTTCTTCTCTGAGTCCAGTTCCTATTTTTGATTTTTATCTTCAAGAATGCTTTACTAACTGTCTACCGATCATACTTTCATGTCTATTGAATATAACGTCCATTTGAATTTAAATTGATCATATAGTGTGAACAACGCGTTTCCAGTTGCAATCTTTTCATATATATTTTTGTAGATTTCATAGTTCTACTTGACCGCAATTTCATCTTTAGCGTTACCTAAAAGAGTTTTGTGTGGGCCACCAGAATACAATGTTTCAAAAATGATTTTTTGAAATCTTTAATTCTGATTTCGCTGTAAAAATATTTCTTGTGCAGGACAATTTATTATTTTTAGCCACAGTTTTCAGTCTTCATAATCTATTTGTAATGTAAGGAGTAAGGATATATATAAAAAACTCTACAATTTACTTTAGCAAGTATGAAAAATTCAAAGATTTGTGTGTTTATTTCTTGTCGAATAATGTACGTAACCGTATATTATTTGACATTCTTTAATCGACAATTTCTCTATGTAATTTTTTCAAACAGACCTGCTCAATAGTATAATCCAATAAGAATCGTGAATAATCGAATTACAGGCAGATTCGTTGTACGAGTGTCGACACAAATGTTACTACTGCTACTATATTGCTATACACACATAACCAAGGGCCATACCAGGTCATGAGACTATGTCGTTTGTTAATAAGCTTCATCCTGTGGACACTCACGTGAAAATATTACCGCTCCGATTGATACAGTGTATGCAACACATCTTGTGCACTATCTTCATGTCATATACAATTGCCTGGAAGTATATTTCACACGAATATTAAGGCAGTCAGTTAACAAAAAGGTGTGTGGATAAATTAAATTACAGTAAGGCCCTAACTCTGTGAAATAAAGCATTTGAAAGAGGCAATTCATCAGTTCCCATTACGAATAACGTCGTACTAGTTAGTAGTCAGTGTGTTCAGGAGGTTTTTCTTAAGTGTGCATTATTGGAATTACAGTTATGTTCTAAAAGTTCCTTGTTAGTTATTTAACTTGTATTGTGATAAAATCCATATTGGTGGTTGGTACATATTAAAAGGAAGGCCATCAATATGCCAGTGTTGTGCAGTTTTTATTATAATTATAGTGTCATTTTTTGGGAGCGTCTTTTGTGAGAATATGCGGGAAATAATGTTTTATTGTAGTGAGAACACGTAAAGAATCGATTGCAGAAAATAATTATGCCTGTGAAGAGTTTTCTTTTTAGTGGTTGCTATTTTTTTTAATATTTTCATTAGCACGCAATTATATGAGGATATAAACTGAGTCCTTGTGGAAGATATGATAACAGGACGGATATAATAGGTAACATTTTTGCTTATAATTATATTGTTGTATTTACTAGAAATAAGGATTGGAAGTATATGGATATTATTGAAAGCTTCGAATATAGTAAACAAATGCCTTGTATTTTATAGCACGATTTTCCCATTTTTTTAAAATATTTTATTGTCAATATAGTAGTATAACTCACTTATGCTAATTTTGCATAAGAATTATATTCATATATTTTAAAATGAGCTTTAATAAAATATCGAGAAGATACTGTGTTTTTGCTATTGGAATATACACGTATCCAGTTTCTGACAACGTAATTTGTCAGAAACGTTTCTTTTGTGTTAGATATACATTAAGCATATATTGGCATTAATAACATCATAATTAAGTAATAATATTATGTTCTCTAACTCCTGAACCTATGAATAAAGATTTATTATTATTATAAGGTTTATTAACATACATAAAAAATGTTTGCAAAATATTCATCAGAATATGTACGTATAAATTATAACTACGAGGATGGTTAAATAGTGTGGTAACTAACATAGAGGAAGACTGTTTTTTCGACTCTTTTCACTTTCATTTTCGACATAGTCTCCTTTTTGTACGATACACTTGTTCCAACGATATTCAAGTCGCTTAATACCATCACTATAATACGACGAATCAAATGCATCAAAACTATCGTTTATTTCTGCAATCAATTCTTCATTTGAATAAAATCTTTTTGTACCAGCCATTTTTCATATTCGGAAATAAGAAAAAGTCGGACAGACTGTAAGGTGCACGAGGAAGAATTTCGAATCCTAATTCAACTAATTTTGCCGTTGCAATTGTCGATGAGTGAGCGGGTGCATTATCGAGATGGAACAACACTTTTTTCTGTCCAAATGCATAATTATGCATTCAGCTGGTCTGAAAGCGAGGCGTAGTAGAGTCCTATGATTGTTTTGCTCTTTTGGAGATAATCTATATAGGTAATAGCACGAACATCCCAAAGTGACCATATCTTTGTTAGCTGATGGAACCACTTTCGCTTTCTTCGGCGCACTACAACCGCCTTCTACCCATTGTTTTGATTGAATTTTGTTTTGGGTGTGTAGTGTTGTATCCACGGTTTGTCAACCGTAATAAATAGACGCAAAATTTCAGTGCGATTGCGTTTAAAAAGGCTCATATGAAGCTGTTTTCTCATATGAAGCAGTTCATCTAAGATATGATCGACACGTTGTTTTGATATGCCAAGAGTGTCGGCTATCACACGCACCTTCAAAGAGATCAAAGAGATCATGGACTTTGGTGATTTTCTTAGTTATGTACTTGTTATCAAGCAATTATTAAATAATAGAGAAACAATAAACTTAAAAAAATACCTAAATCAAAATCTTCTTCTTCTATTTCTTATTCTTTGAGAAGACCTTTGATGTCTGTTAATGACGAAGGCTGTCTTAATTTGGTTGGTTATCCTGTGAGGCGAAACTCCAGCTGTCCTTCATTCTCTTGGGTGGCCTCCCTAGTTGTCGTCTGCTTACTGATTTTCCGTCTTTAGCAAAATGTGCTCTATCTATGTTGGTCCTATCTACATGATCAAGCCAATATCAACTTCTTTTCGTTCCCCAAGCAAAATGCGGTACTCATTTTGAAGACAGTTTTCTCATATGATGCTCTTCATCTCAGATATGATCGACACGTTGTTTTGATATGCCAAGAGTGTCGGCTATCATACGCACCTTCAACGAGATCAAAGAGACCATGGACTTTGGTGATCATTTCGTCAGTGGTAGCCACTTTCGGACGTCCTGTTCTTGATTCATCTTCGGTGCTCCTACGATCACGTTTAAATTCTTTCACCCAAAAACAAACTGTCTTAAGTGATGGTGCAGATTCACCATGAACACGATCTAATACCTTTCTGATCTCGTTCGGTATTTTCCTGTCAATATGAAAGAGTTTAACCACAGCACGAAATTCTTTTTTATCCATATTCACTAAACCACCGAACTCGTTTATTGTTTATAACTGTACAATTCAAATGACGCTACGTATTTGGCTCAAATTTTCACAACTGTCAAATTAAATGTTACAAATTTCATAAATGACACTCATGTGTTCACTGTTGTGCCATCTTTGTATTATTTACCACACTTTTCAGACCACCCTCGTAAAATATAGTATATTATGTAATAAGTTTTATAAACCTCATTTTAGTCACGGGTTTTATTAACCATGAGCGAAGCGTACCGGAGCGAGTGTCTAGTAAAACAAGTGACTAACAAGTTTATATATAGGAGTTTCGTACTATATTTCTCTACTACAGCAAATAATTAAAATAATACAAAATTACTTGTCTGTTGTTGCGCCACGTCAAGTTATTTTGACAGACTGATGACAACTTCATTGAGTTTCAATTGATTTTTGCAATTAACAATCCTAGAACTAACTTCAGCTCGTGAATAAAGAGCCAGTTGCCAAGTTCATCCCGTGACCAAAGCGCACGAAGCTACAGCTTATCAGGGCGTATTAAAAATATCACTTAAGCGTCATGGAAACATATACGATAAATGACAGTTTAAAGATGGGAGTAGAAAAAATATTAAAATTAGTCAGTCAAACGATATGAGAGTACCCATAACACAGTTAAATGCAAAGCATTTACTTAGTGAAACAAATTCAAATTTATGTTAAATATGTAATAAAATATAAACAGATATTTTGAATATGAGATAATGGTAAATTATAATTAAGTTGAATTTCAAAATAATATATTTTTAAAAATATTGTGAAATTAAATATGCCATAAGTCTATATGATTTTTTTATTCAAACAAAACAAAGGAAAAAGATTTCACCTGCTTGCCAAGGTGTATCTAAATGGTCACTTAGTATCATGGAAACACTCGTAGTTTGTAGTAAGATGTGATAAATTTTGAAGATGGCAGGTGTTGGTACTTTCTTAGTCGTTTATTAATTAGTAGTCTATTAAAGAAAGGTTCCATCTTTTTTTTCTGTTACTTTTTCCTTAATTCTAAATTTAATTCACATGGATTAAGATTGTGAGCCTTACTAGCCTGTGATAATCTTCGTTTTTCTACTCCCTTGTTCAAAATGCTATTTATCACATATATTTCCATAATGCTAAGTGACCTTTTAAACACACATCGACAAGCTGTGGCTTCGTGTACTTTAGTAATGGGGTGAACTTAGTCACTTTAGTCAAACACCTGATACATAATATATTATTATTGTCATAAGTTTCAACTGGAAATATGGTTACTGTCATTTCAGATGACACATATATACCGCAAGATTAAAAATTATATTGACAAAGGTTTGCCATGGAATGTATAAACGTCTGTCTTAAGTTATATCATTTATGCCCGTTTGCACCGCTTTGTTAAGTCGAGATTAATTCTTAACTCGGACTTAAAGTCATGCACCGCTTACTACGTCTGACTTAAATTACTTTAAGTGAGGATTAACTTAAGTCTATATATTTCTGGACTTAAAGCAAGATTAATCTATATTTGTTTCTGAAAAGTGATTCACATTGATTGCAACTAGTTTTAAAACCCGATCGTGTTAAAATGAATGTTGAATGGGACGACGATCTATTCGAAGATGACTTTGATATTTTGGAAATTCTAGATTTTGGCTTTCCAAGGCGTATCATCTATGATAGAACGGATGATTTTAATAATCTAGATGATCTTTCGTTTTTTCGCCGATATAGATTCACTAAGCCAACGGTATTGAATTTATTGGTACAATTAGAAAATTATTTAGAGTTTACAAACGATATGTAAGTAGAATAATAGGCAATTGTTTATTTAGATAAGGCAACTTTAATTCTGTTTTAGAAATCAATGCGCCTCCCCAATAACACAACTTCTAACATGCCTTTGGTTTTATGCAAGCGGCAGTTACAACTAGCCACACAACTAGCACATAAATGTAATTTCTTACAGATAGAAAACATAAAATTTCACTAAATTTGGACATAGTTGCCATATCGATTCTAAGTTTTATAGTAATCCGTGCTTAACTCTTATGAAGCAAACCATCAACACTTAAGACGAGCGTAAATAATAAGTCGGGCATAACTAATCCAGACTTAACATGACAAACGGTACAAACGGGCATAAGTGTCATACTGTCATTAATATTTGTCAGTATGACACTTAATGATATAACTTAAGCCAGACGTTTTACATTCTATGGCAAACCTTTATCAACATAATTTTTGATATCGTGGTACTATTAATTTCCATTGAAAAATTTAGACAAGAGAACAAACCGAAGTTAAAATGCATAAGTCGAAATATATTGAAATATATTATACAATTGTATTCAAGGGATATTTTATTAAGCGGTTGAAATATGTATAAAATATGTAATAATAATTATTATAAGTTAATATAATCACATCTTTAATGAAATCGTTATGTTAAGCCAAAAATTTAAATCAAAAATTTGAATGCTGTAGTAGAAATCAACCAATACCTTAGTGATATATTGCCTCTTAATTCTCGGATCATAGCGTTTTTCTTTTGGTTTCAGTGATGCTAACCAAACCAATATTGTAGTTATCTACCCAAATTCAGACATTGATTTCGTTGCTGAGTATTGTCCTATTTTAGGTTTCACTTAGTAAAAAGAAAGAGTAGTCTTTGCAAACATTTCTGTGTGTTTGTGTGTAACTACAATTATAGTCGAACAAATGAAGCTATTAATAGAAAGCCTTATATTTACGAGTGTAATCTTCCCCTCCAGATCTCATTTAATTTTCAGTCCAACCGGAAGTGATAAAATAATTTGTTTTCAATATGACGTTTACTACTAAGTTTAGACAAATATTTAAAGAGTGCAGAAGTGGTCAAGAACGAAAAAAAAATATTTTTACAATTTTTACCAAAAGTAGGTCTTTTACTCTGATCGGAAAGCAGTTATGTTGCAAATATCTCACAGATTATGTATTTTATACAGGTTTATTAAGAGTATAAAAGTGCTTAGAAAAGCTTTTATTTACAAAATTCGGCTCGAAAATAGCTATAGGCAAGTCATGTGATGCCCACAGATTATTTTAAAAATGATTACTTTTCCGGGTAGGGCCCATTGACCAACCCTTTTCGTATATGCAAGTTTGGGACCGGCAGTGATATTCATTAAGCAACTCGATGCATCTAGGAACTAATCAATGTTAGGTTTTCTATAAAAATATTGGAAGAAAATCAATCCAAATTAAAACGAAGAGATTTCGATATCTTTCGGGATAGAGTAAGAAACATAGCAAGAGCGACATGCAGGGTGGAGGACATACTCAAGTGGAGAACGAAAAGAAGTTGATATTGGCTTGATCATGTAGATAGGACCAACATAGATAGAGCACATTTTGCTAAAGACGGAAAACCAGCAAGCAGGCAACTAGGGAGGCCACCCAAGAGAATGAAGGACAGCTGGAGTTTCGCCTCACAGGATAACCAGCCAAATTAAGACAGCCTTCGTCATTAACAGACATCAAAGGTCTTCTCAAAGAATAAGAAAAAGAAGAAGAAGATTTTGATTTAGGTATTTTTTTAAGTTTATTGTTTCTCTATTATTTAATAATTGCTTGATAACAAGTACGTAACCAGGAAAATTACGAGGAATTCTGATAATTTTATGTCCGTAAATAAGAGTACATTACCATTAAATAGGAGTCAACATTTGTGCTTGATTAGAACAATTTGTTGAATAAATTAGAGAAGAATCGATAGACGGTTGTACAAAATCCATGCGTATACATATGTTAAAAGAAATTAATATTCAATCCAACACCGTAGACAAATACACACTAATGGACAATGCTGGTATAATGACATGGTATTTTAAAAAGTGCACGTCAAATGTAGGTATACGTATGTACGATAGAGTACAACAAGTTAAAGTGTTACTAAAAATAAATGAGTGCCCGCAAACAATGGACATTCATAATTACCAATCAGTATTATAGTAATCAATATCGTACATGGCAAACAGTATTTTCAACTATGTTTACAATATAACGTAAAAATTGCTCTCTTGTTTGTCTTGCTATTAACACAGTGTAATGTTGACACCGTCGTTAAATGAACTGAAAAGAATTATTACATATCTACATATATACCAGGTGTCGAACGCTTTAAATACTGTGTACTAATAATTTTCCATTTAAAATTCATCACTTCTGTTATACCTATACGAAAATTGTCTTGCATTTAGAATTTGGCATACCTGTGAATATTGATTATTTTTATTTGTTTAGAGTTTCTTACTCTGAATTATAATGTTATAACTAAATTACTTCGAGTACCTTCAATACGGGTTACTTGAACTCAATTTTTTAATCCTAAAAACTTAGCTCATCATCCAATTGAAAGAGCTATATTAAAGCTTTAATTTAGTTTTCATTACATATATTAAACACAATTCACATCATAAATATATTCCCATACAAATCTATTGAGATCTGGGTCCAAGACAGTATACTGTATGACATGTAAACTGCAACACCAAGAAGGGGTGCGGATTTTTTGACCAAACTTGGTAGAAACGTATAACTACTCAAAGGCAATAATTGATTAAAATTTCAAAGAAAAAAAACAAAAGACTAACACAATTTAACATAATTTTTATTAATAATGTGTTGAACCCCCCTATTAGTGTCACACTCCCTCACTCTTCGTGGCATTGATTCGGCTAGGTGGTCGATATCCTCTTGGGGTATGGTGTCCCAAGCAACCTGTAATTCATGCCGGAGAGCTATTAGTGTCTGCGGGGGATTGGCTAAATTCATAAGTTTTCGTCCCATAATGTCCCACACATGTTCTATTGGCGAGAGGTCGGGGGATTTGGGTGGCCATGGCAAGATATTGACATGAGCCTCTTCCAAGCGATTTATAGAAATTTTCGCTACGTGGGGAGGGGCATTATCCTGCTGGAAAAGTGGGTCTTCGAGCGTTTGAAGATATGGTAGAATATGGGGTTCTACTACCTCATCAATGTAACGCTGGGCGTTCATGGTGGTTTGGATGAACACCAATTGAGACCTACTCCCATATGCTATAGCACCCCATACCATAACACCCACTGCTGGATGCACATGCCTTTCAACGGAAAACTGAATATCACGACGTTCCCCACGTCTTCGTCTGACCCTCATACGGCCATCATGCATCCCTAGACAAAATCGAGATTCATCACTGAATACCACCCTGTGCCACTCCACGTTCCAGTGCAGTGGCAATCTACACCACTCCAAACGTTGCTCTCGGTGTTGAGCCGTAAGTGGTAACACAAGATGTGGACGATAAGATTGTAAGCCGAAACCCCTAATTCGACGATAAACGGTTCGAAGGGTTACAGGACGACCAATATTACCTAACCACACGTCAGCAATTGATCTGGTACTGGAAAACCTGTCTCTTAGTGCCATTAAGCGAAGGCGGCGGTCCTGTATCTCATTAGTTCTTCTTCGGCCTCCGGTTCCTCTTTGGCGTCTTTCCTGACCTTCCCTAGTCCATGATTGATAACAGCGCATAATGGTGGATTGGTTCCGGTTAAGGCGATTTGCAATTTCCCTGTATGAAAAACCACCTTCTCGCAAACCAACAATTCGACCTCTGTCGAATTCGCTTAATTGGCGATAATTTCCACGTTGCCGCACTCTAGGCATAATAAAACTCTTTAAACACGTTAAACAAAGGTATAATAAGACAAAACCGTTGAAATTAATTTCAAACAAACAATTAATACACCACACATTAATGTCAGCGAAAACTGAATGAAGTGTCAGATGTGTCATGACCACTTGATCTATCGCAACAAAATTTTAATCAATTATTGCTTTTGACTAGTTATACGTTTCTACCAAGTTTGGTCAAAAAATTCGCACGCATTCTTGGTGTTGCACTTTCCATGTCATGCAGCATATATAGAATACTACTATACTTTGTCCCACGACAGTTAGGTATTTATGAAAATACTTTCCTTGAGGCGAATATTTATGGAACATTATTTTTATTACTTATAACATGAAAAATAATAATATTAACATTTAATTTTAAATAATTACAATTCATCATAAATTATTTATGTTAATAGTTACCGCAGTTGAACAATTTGTTAGGTTAATTGCAAGAATATAATTAATGTCTAAATTAACACTGCAGTATGTTTTTTACATTTGTAGTAGAAGAGGACGTACAGAATATCATTATTAGGACACGGACACGAACGGTTGAAGACTCATCGCCCATGAGCGCCCTATTTAAATGTTATTATGTATTTTTAAAGAGGTTTTAATTTTATTTATATAATTGGATAACAAGTGCCGGTGATCTATAAAATACAAAATACCTTATTATTTGTTCATTTTCTCTTCTATAAGATTTGTTCTTTTTCAATGAAGTACATCCTTGTAGATAGAAAACATCCTTTCTACATCGCAACTTGTTATAGGTGCGTACTGGAAATATTTTTTTATTTCAGCGTATTTAGCAGTTAGATTTTGTGTCATTGTCCGCATACACAATTGCCGCAATGTTATTAAATCTGGATTTCTATTAAAAACTGCGTCTAACTTTTGCCGAAGGCCATATCTGAAGTCACTTGGAATAATTTTGAAATTATAACAAGCCACATCTAATATGGTTAATCCATCTTTTAATTTGAGATTTGGATTTTCAAAATATGTGATTAGTTTAGGCAAATTTCCAAAGTGTTCCTGAAGGAATAACAACTGATCTTTTAAATTTGGGATTTGTGTTAGTTCCTTGAGCTTAGAGATACTTCGAGCATCGTCATTTAAACATGTATCGAAATTTTGTAAACTGTCGAAATTCTATGCATAAAACTAGAAGCTTCCAACCATGCCCCCACCTAGTTATTACTGGCGACGGAGGCAGTGACAAAGATGGAAGTTTTTCCCTGTAAAGAGCTACTCTCGATGGTGCTTTTCTGAAAACTTTTTTAAAAGCGGATACAAGTCTATCAATTTCCGGATACCTGTCTTTGATATATTCACAGATTCTGTGGAGAGCATGTGCTACACAAGTAATATGCAGCAGATAACGATATGTTTCCTTTAATAGTCTGTCTGTTTTTGACATATTTATATGCGGTACTGTCACTAACAAATAAAAGTATTTTTGCCCTGTACCTGTCGTCCGAATGAAGCATTTTGTGCAAATTCTCGTCAATGGTTTTAGCAACTGTTTCCGCATCAACTGTATTTATAACTTTAGATTCTATTACATATGCGTTATATGGACTAGTTGGATGTAGTACACCCGCTACAACATTTACCACACAGCGTCCTAATATATCGATAGTTTCGTCGGCACTTATCCATAGGTACTGATTTGAAAGATGTCTTCTAATATCTCCTACTGTTGTCGTGAAGCACTTAATATGTGCGTAATGTGGATACATCAGGAACATTTCGACCAGTATAATTGGAAGAAATATTTTGAAAGTGGGATTGTCAAGTTCCTTTAATGGGATATTAGCCACCATTAAAACTTCACAGAGTTCTTCGTTAAAATTGTCAGCTTCCAACGGGTCCAATTTTTGTGTGTGTTTCAGCGATGCTAAGTGACGTTATACGTGGCCTTTTTGGGCATTCTGTAACGATATTTTACAGACTATACAATAAATTTTGGACTCACTGACAATGGAGGAGATACAATCAGTATGACCCTTAATCCAACTTGCCATTGTTTCACGATGCCATTCTCGACGTTCTTCCATATCATAGTAACATAAGCAATGTTCTAGATCTCAATAAATGATAACTAAAAATGTATGGTTATGTTATTGAAACTTAACAAAATCCAATGCAACCTTACGTCGATATAAATGGAAGAAGTAGATTCAATGAACCGGTATTAAACAGAAACTATTACAAAAATTACGAAGTACGTAATTAACAGTCAAAACAATGAAAAAACGAAACTAACGTAAGTATGAATAGGTATACACATATATAACTTTATTTATTTTACGAAATAAAAGGTAAATATAATAAATTTTAAAAACTCGTCATCCTTCTACCTACGCCGATGAAGAAAGGATTTTACTCATAAATTCCTTTTTTGATGGGCATTTTTTGTTGTCCTTTTCAGTAACTTTTTAAGTAAACAACAGATGTTGCAGTTCACCATATGAATAATGCTATTCAGAATAATGTAAACAACAGACAGATGTTTACATTATTTCTTTGCTCTGTTGTAACTCTGTTGTAGTTTAAACCTGGGACGTCCTCCTCCTAATCATTATGATATTAAAAACAAACACTTATCTGGTTTTGATTATGTTAACAGCAAAATTATAAAAAAAGGTTTGTCCAGAAATTGTAAAATCACTAACATATTTAGTTAATTTGTTGGTCGAGAAAGGAGAATTTCTGAACGTTTTAAAATTAACTCGATGTGAAGAAAATGTGGCAAATTACAGACAAATCTCAATTTTGCGCACGTTTTCTGCAATAATAGAGAAAATTATTGTCGATGAATTATGGCATTATATAAATAATTTTAAAATACTTCACCCAATCTAACATGGATTGAGAGAAAACCATTCCACAGAAACGGCTAAGTTTATACAGCATGTCAACAGAGAAGTGGATCAAGAAAAATACGTTACTGGGTTGTTCTTCGATCTTCCATCTTTGGCAGGCCTTTGACACCGTTTGTGCGGAATTTGTGAGCAGCAAAATTTTGCAGTGGGCATTCGTGGGAATATAAATGCATTGATTATCTCATTGATAAAAAAGAGACACATATACGTAAATGTGAAGAGTGTGAGATGGAATCTGAACCTTGGAATACCGCAGGGGTCATCGTTGGGGTTCTAATATTTCTGTTGTATATAAATGATCTACATCACTTTATAAAGACTGGTTATACGGTTAGTTTTTGCAGAATTTATACTATATATGTAGAGTGCACACTGAAATAGCCAATAAATAAACTATATATATACAGGGTGTCTCTAAAAGGTGCGGAAAAAACGCTGCCACACATTTCTGAGGGCGATCTAACCCAACTTACCTCAGTCCAAAAGTGGATGCACCATTGCATTGAATTGCCACAAGAATAACACCCAAATTACAGAAGCATATGTGTCCATATACGGAATGAATTTTTTATATCCAGATTACTCATAAACGGCTGCTCCAATCAACTCCTACCAGGTATACCTTTTCTAGGTAAAAAACATTGGAGAATAAGAATTTTTATTTAAAAGTTAAATACAGTGTGTCTCAAAAAAGTTATAACGTTTTAAATGGATACAATATGCCGCAGGTAGCGCCCTCTACATTTTGCAATGAAAATGAGAGCAGATTTAATTTTTTTACCCCACGAAACCCCCCCTTCCCAAATATTGTGACAATATACCAATTATTACAGAAATTATTTATAAAAAACTAAAACCAAATTGAACTTTTGACACTCTGTATCTCCGAAAGCATCCACTTTTGGACTGAGGTAAGTTGGGTTAGATCGTCATATTTTGCCCTCAGAAATGTGTGGTAGCGTTTTTTCCGCACCTTTTAGAGACACCCCAGTATATATATATTTATTATATAAAAATTTATAGTTTCTTTGTTAACTTGTTATATACACAGATTAAAAATGTACACCAGATGGCATGCCACCGTGTAGCTCGGATCGCCAATAGGGGATGTATATTGGGAAAAAGTAAATTAACATAATAAAATCTATTATATATGTAATGGGACTTTTCTGTTTTATAATACTGTAGGTATAGTGAAAATTACTTGCTCTAATAGACAGTTTAAGTATCAGTTTATTGTTCACGCATTGTAATAATTGTTTTAACAAATAGCATTTTTAAAAATGTATCAGAAAAAGAGTACTATTTTATTATTACTCATTCTATTTACCAGCAAAATCTGATGTAATTATCATTACTAACGTTCCAATCAATCAATATCATGCTTTGAAACGTAATTCCAATAAAGAAAACGAAATTGATGTAACTTACAATATTTTTGCATAAGATTGTGCATGTACTGTCTTACAAAAGACCTGTTTTCACTTCTAATCTAATGCTATTAACAAGTAAAAGTTTACAATTTGTCTATGGCAAACCTAGTTTTTTGAAGAGTGATCACCCGATTCCTGATGCAATACGTGAGCCTTGTGAGATAAGTAATGAAAGTTTAACAAGTATTACGTTTTTATGTTACGTATAAGTATAACATAATTGCTTCGGGGTTTACGGTGTTGATGTTAGAATACAAAATATTTGTTTTTATTATATGATTACTGCTAATAAAGTGTCTTATAAAATAAATATGCAAATGTGTTCTCTTCAACTTCCTAAACAGATATAGATGAATTATATGTATACCGAACATCAGTATATTCGAATACAGCTTTTGTACAAGTAATATTTCAGCTTTTTAATGTAACTACTTGCATTCTACAATAAATAAATATTTACATTGTTAGGGAAATATAGTGAATAGCGATGAGATTGCATAGTCTGTGCTTCTATAAGTAATCTTTTTTAATGACGGAATGCCTATCTCTTATCTTTAACTTTAAATCGTTTATAACAAAAATAAAAACATAAGATTATCGATCCATTTCTCAGATGTGTTGATTTAATTATTATAACAATGATATAATTGTTAAAGTCCTCATTACCGATATTCAGCCGGTGATTTTACTTCTTTACTTAATTCTTTTTAAATTTTCGATTTATGGTACATAATACTTTCATTATTGCATATGATAACACACATTGCTAATATCTGATTGCTGGAAAATTCTGGAAAATATTCATGCCTGACAATTTACCCTGAGCTGACGCCTATATATACAAAGCAGACTGTATATTTATATAATATACAGTCTCTAAGAAAACAATGAAGTTGTTTTGTGCAGGTTTTATAAACATAAGTAAAGAAAAAAGGAACTAAAGTTTCGCATGTTTCTATGACATAATACATATGTGTGTATTGAAACAAAACAAAATGAAATTTAATACGTTTGTATGCGTATAAACTGAAGAAGACAATATACGGTTGTCGAAACGTTTTAATTTTGACTTTTAATTTGCCATGTTAAATGTGGATTAATGGTAGTAAATAAATGGTCGCTAATGCCAAGAAAGAAATATTTTTATATTATATATATGTATATATACAGGGTGTAACAAAATAAGTGTAAAACATTTCAGGGGGTGATTCCTTAGCGAAAAAGAGATAGGGTCTTTCATACAAAAAAACTTCAATGGAGCATCCCTTGTTAAGATACAGCCCCATAAAGGGGGTACATAAAATTTGTTTTACAATTTTTCTCACAAACACTAAAAATGTAATTTATTTCCAATGTAACTTTTTGTCTGATTATTTGTTTACCATTTAACAAAATAAGTGTAAAACATTTCAGGGGGTGATTCCTTAGCGAAAAAGAGATAGGGTCTTTCATATAAAAAAAACCCCATAAAGGGGGTACATAAAATTTGTTTTACAATTTTTCTCACAAACACTAAAAATGTAATTTATTTCCAATGTAACTTTTTGTCTGATTATTTGTTTACCATTTAAAAATTTGTTCCCAATAGCTTGCTTCATTGGAAACAAAAAATGTCTCTTGAATTTTTTGCCCAAAAGTAATCAGTTCGCAGCAAAAAATTATTTTACGAACAACTACAGAGATACATCGTCATAAAACGAAAATGTAAAACTAATTTATTTAGTAGGCCGCTAGTAGTGGTATCACGCTCTCAGTTTGTAAATTTTTGACGTTGAATTAATACTTAATTGTGTGTCGTTGTTTTGTTAGTAATTTGTTAGTTTAATAATTCACTTGTTATTAAAATGGCATACACAAATGAGGAAATGGCTGATATGCATTACGTTTACGGTCTGTCGCAGGTGAATGGGTTAGAAGCTTCTAGAAGATATGCTGAAATGTATCCTCAACGGCAGCTTCCTTCGCATAGAATATTTGCCCGACTTCATCAACGATTACGAGAATATGGTTCATTCGACAAAAGAACGCAGGATTGTGCTCGCCGTCGAGAAGTTAGAACAACACATCTTGAAGAAGCAGTACTTAATTTGGTTGAAGAACAACCTACTAGCAGTACTAGAAAGATTGCTTTCGAGTTAAATGTTGATCATATGACGGTATTTCGAATTTTAAAGGAACAACTCTTATACCCTTACCATCTGCAACGAGTACAGGCACTGTTACAGCGAGATTTTCCGAACCGTCTTGAATTTTCCAATTGGATGCTGGAAATGATTAGAAGAAATCCTGACTTTCTGAAGACGATCGAATTCACAGACGAATGTACTTTTTCTCGGGACAAGATAATTAATTTTCATAATAACCACATATGGGCTGATGAAAACCCTCACGCTATTGTACAAGCTAACCATCAAGAACACTTTTCTCTTAACGTGTGGCTCGGAGTTATTGGGGATTATTTAATTGGCCCTCATTTTCTACCTCCTCGATTAAATGGTGAGGCATACACTCAATTTTTAAGAGAAGTGCATCCAGTACTGCTGGAGGAAGTTCCTTTGGGCGTCAGAAGGGATATGTTTTTTATGCATGATGGGGCTCCCGCCCATTTTAGTCAAGCAGCACGTCAGCATTTAACCCAAACATATCCAAATCATTGGATAGGTCGAGGAGGACCACATAATTGGCCCGCTCGATCCCCGGATCTCAATCCTCTCGATTTCTCTACTTGGGGCCATTTACAGACTTTGGTTTATCCTACTCCTGTTCGCGATGTAGAGGACTTAAGAAACCGCATCATCGATGCGTGCAGGGTAATTAGAGAGAATCCAGGAATATTTGAGCGAATACGTGGCTCAATGCGCCGACGTCTAGACGCATGACTGAAGGTGGACATATTGAACATTTACTATGATTTCTACATGTTTTATGAATTGTTATTAATAAATTAGTTTTGTTTATTCATCTTTAATCATATGTATTTTGATGCAGGTAGTAACTACAAAATAACAATACTAATCCAGTTCGCATTTATGACGATGTATCTCTGTAGTTGTTCGTAAAATAATTTTTTGCTGCGAACTGATTACTTTTGGGCAAAAAAATCAAGAGACATTTTTTGTTTCGAATGAAACAAGGTATTGGAAATAGATTTTTAAATGGTAAACAAATAATCAGACAAAAAGTTACATTGGAAATAAATTACATTTTTAGTGTTTGTGAGAAAAATTGTAAAACAAATTTTATGTACCCCCTTTATGGGGCTGTATCTTAACAAGGGATGCTCCATTGAAGTTTTTTTATATGAAAGACCCTATCTGTTTTTCGCTAAGGAATCACCCCCTGAAATGTTTTACACTTATTTTGTTACACCCTGTATATATAAAATTATTTATTTATTATACTTGGTCGTTTTTATACATTTATATATATATATTGTTAGAGTTCAACTGTTGACTCTAATAACGTTATTGTAGAATTTATTTATATGAAAATTTAGTTAATTATTGAAGAACTTAGATGATAATAATATGGACAAAAGTAGTTGAAATTGATGTGAGAATTTATTAAGTTATTGTACAATGATATTGTTTGGTATGATACATTACTTGATGGACCGACTGGTATATTCACATGTTGACTAGTTTCATTTTTCATTAGGTTTTACCATAATCTGTAAAGAAATTTAAATGTTAATTATGGTACTATAAGAATTATTGTTATTTTGTAAAAACTAGTTTAAATGACGTTAAAGAGCTGAAAGATGCTTAAAAATTGAATATTGAAAGATAAATAATTAAAATTGAGTGAAAAGTACATTTTAAATATCATACAACCGGATGGGAGAGTTAAGTGTCAAAAGTGACATTTGGTTTATAAAATTTCTAAGAATGCATATTTTTAAGTACTAAAGGTATAGGAAAGCTTAATTAAAATTTAAAAGAATTAAAATAATGAAATTTAGAAAGTTAAAATAGTATAGAAAATGGTCAAACAGATTTAAAAACTATATTGTTTGAAAAAAGTATGTAGAAGATATCTATTGGCTGAATTAAAAAATTGAAAAAGATCACCAAGGAGAATTATTGAAAAAACAGATGGGAACGGAGAGAATTTTATGAATTCTTAAGAGACGCGTGTGCGTTTGTAAAAGTAATATAAATATTTATGAATATTAATGGTAGAATAAACCAGAATTAATTGAAAAATGTATGAATTAAATAATTATACATGTAAGAAAATAGTGAAGTGATATAAAAGTGATTGGTAAAATTTTTAAAGAAATTTAAGCTTGTTAATTGTAATATTGAAAGATTACTTACCATTTTGAAGGATAATATTTAATAATACCTTAAGTAGGTGTTTTTTTATCATTTTTGGCTGGCCCAATATGGGGCATTTATAATAGGATTGATAAGAAAATATTAATACAATCATTAGCGGTGGTTTTTTATCAATATATATATATATATATATATATATATAACAAGAAAGAGGGTTATATTTGGTAAATTCCGCTGTAGAGCAACTGCAGACACGTGTTTCAGACTAGTTTGGTCATCATCAGTACGGTGTAGCCAAGGAAAAATGTGGGATATTCTTGGAGATAGAAGGAAGCAATAACGGAAGACCATCAGGATGACAGACCTCCATTTGCAACTTCTGTTAGAAGATCCTCATATTTGAGGACAATAACCAACATCGCTGGGAGGAAGATATTTTTTCTTCTTCTTTGTTTATTGGCTGTGCAATTATATTGAATTAAATTCTTTGTTTATTTGGGTAGCGACCTGTATTCTTTTTTAAAAGAACAATAAAAATAAGCTTAATGACGTTTCGACATTTTATTTGTGTTTATCATTTTTTTTTTATTTACAAAATTACAAAATATAACATAACACATTCAAAATTGTCTTTTAATTTTTTTATATGATCATCTTTATGTTCTTTGTTAGCACGTTTACGTTCTTTAACAACGATATGTTTTTTATTAAAACCGTTTTCCCCTTTCTTTAAACGTGTATGTTATTAACAATTTCACTACATTTTTATAACGCTTTAAATAAGTAAACGTTTGTTATTCTGGTATATACCCTATCTATGAATATAAATCTATATATATATATATATATATAAATAAAAATATTAATAAAAATATTAATATATATATATATATATATATATATATATATATATATATATATATATATATATAGATTATATGCTCTACAGCGGAATTACCCACTATTTTCCAAGACTATATATATATATATATATGTCGGTTGAGTTGGTGTGCCGCAGGCTTCGGTTTTGGGACCTAGTTTATTTTTAATCTATATTAATAATTTACATATATCTTTTAATAACACACTTCACATTATCTTATATGCTGATGTTATCAGTATTATTTTAAGTTCATCTGTTCCATCAGAAGTTAATCGGAAAGCTGAATTATTTCTAAGTCAAATTATTAAATGGATATCAAACAACAAATTAGCTATTAAGAAGGACAAAAACAAATTGGTGTATTACAGTATTAAAATAAAAACCTATCCACCGCTTTCTAGTATTGGTGATACTTATGGTTCATTGCCGTCTATTAAAGTTCTAGGTCTTACTTTAGAAAACAACTTACGTCGGAGTTCATACGTTGATTCGCTGTCCATGACTCTGTCACAAGCTTGCTATGCTTTAAAACAACTTAAACATTATTATTCTAATAGTGATAAGCTAAAAATGGTTTATAATTCAATTTCTTTTTCTTGTACGGTCTACGGTGTTATTCATTAGAGCGCTTCATATGAAGCTCTTAGAAACATTTTAATACAAAAGCGAAGCAATTAGTTTCAACTTTATTGGTAAAAGAGATTCTTTTAAGAAGGAGCTTTCTTTTAACGATTTATAACCTTTCACCATTCCACATAAAAAACTGTCTTTCAGAAAGGTTTATTTTATTCTGGTTGATTTTTTAAGTACTTTATATTTCCTGTTTATGACATGTATCAAGCTTGTGGTTATTTCTTTTTGTACTAGTTGTTTGGAATAAATATTATTGCTATTATTATTCTTCCTGTCCTATCTAAACTGTTGGGGAAGGCAGTTAATCAGCAGATTCACAATGTTTTAGATGTTAATACATTGCCCAACCGTAAATAGGATGTTCGTTTGTGAAATCGCTCTTAGTCAGCAGTGATTCACATACTTATTAGTAAAGATTAAAAGTGTTGAAGAGGGCTATTCATAAGACACTTACATTTAAATGTTGCTATGTAACGCTTAAAAGACAGTCTGTCATCTTCAATTTTAATTTTTTTGGGTAAACGCTGTGATATGTTAACATTGTTTGTTTTTTGTATATAATCAAACAATACTAATTGCTTTTGATTTAATTGTTGCTAATTCTTTTTCTCCGTTTTCTTTAGAGAGTGGTGTTGGGAAAGTTAGTTACTTACTTACTTTTTGGGCGGGATAGTTATATTACTATTAATTTCTTTAAAAACAGTATCGTTAGTGTGAGCAAGTGTAATATCTAGAAAGTAAATATTATTTTTGGATATGTATAGAATTATATAGTTCAGAAACACGTCAAATGGCCATGATGAGTCTATAAAGCATGTCACAAAATCTTCTATGTATCTGTGCCTGAAATGTGTTTTAAAGTTGAAGGTGATTTATATTTTTTTTCTTCTAAATTTGACATCATTATTTCTGCCAACAATAAACCTATAGAGAAAAGTCCCTGGCTAAACCTGTTTCTAGTTAAATTATAAGTAATTTTTATTTGCATACAACTCGAAAGTATACTATCCACCTGTCGGTCTAGAACGTTTGACTTGTATCTTTCGTCTAATTTTGTTTTTTCTGGAATGACAACATCTTTTATACAACATTTTTGAATACTAAACTTTGCCTTAAATTTTGTTGTATTTTTTAATTATTTAATTGATAGTTCTCTATTGTAGCAATTGATGTACGTTACAACGGGTCTAAAAACAGCATGCGCTTTGTGGGTTTTATGAGAAAATTTAAAATTATCGTTATAGATTTGGTGGTGGAAGTTTAAATCAACAAAACAAATGTAATCTTGTGAAGCTAATTTAGACTATTTACTAATAGTGAAACACGATATGAAAGAAGGAACCATCCCGGGAGAATGGAAAAAAAGCACAATCTTCAAAAAAGGCGACAAGGGAAGCCCTGCAAATTATAGGGGAATCCCCTTCGTGAGCACATTCTTAAAGCTACTAACCAGTATATTCGCAGACTCAGTAACCTCAAAGATACCAATAAATGAGGCATAAACGGGATCTAGGAAACACCGTTCAACAACAGGTGCTCGGTTGATCATATGGCAGATCAGAGAGAACGCAATAGAATACAACACCTCCTGAATGACGTCCTTGCAGAACTGAAAAGGAAGCACCCTCCTCCAGAATACTTAAGGCTAATAAAAGGCCTGAACACCAGAAATATAACATATATGAAGGTGAACTACATATTAACAAAAGAAATTACAATCACAGTTGGAATAAGCCAAGGGGACAGCCTCAGTCTACTATTATTCAACACGATAATGGATTAAATCACAGATGATATGAGCAGGGTTGGATCAGGATATCGGATGGGGCAAGACGGGATAAAGACTGTATGCTACCGGTGATGACCTACCGCGCAGAATCAAGGGCGGAAACATTCTCGTTAAAAACAATACCAAAAACTAACGACATGAGGATACTGCAAACAATCACTGGATACAGTGTACAATACCGGACAAGAAGCATCCTGATCAGGGAGGAGTGCAACGTGGTAGATATAGTGCGATGGATAAGATGCAGCAGGAGAGAATGGAACTAACATGTAACAAGAATGACGGAGGATCGTTGGCCAAGAAATAACAAACCATATTATGGAAGACGACCCATTAGAAGAACCCTACAAGTTGGAAGAATAGCTGGCTACCTACTTCGCAGAAAAACCAATGAAAATGACTGCAGTAATAAACAGGCATTTTGCCTGATGAAAGAAGGCGAGGAGGAAGAAGAAGAAACACGATATATTAATTCTCAAAAAAGTGAATCAGGGATACATGTATTAATAGTAATAATAAAACACTTATAAAACCAAATAAATTCAAATAAATAAATTGAATCACTTTAGATTTATAAACTGCTGTATGGTACTTTCAAGCAATCACAGTAATTTGTATTGCGAACTTTGTGAAAATGATATGATCAAATGCGCGCCTGTAAGATTAAGTACTAAATTCGGTTTATTAGCGTGTTTATGTGTCAGACGTAATAGTAATTAATTTTTTAGCACTAAAATTAGCGTCATCTTAAGTACGTATATATAACAGATACATATAAACTATTCTATTTGCTTGCTGTTTTTTATTGTCTTACAGGCGGAGGCTTTATGTAATTTGTAAAATTGTACGTTTACGCTAGTCGTGTATATTTGCGAATTCGCAAAGTTTTTATTTCACATCTTTGCCTTCTTCCTTTAAACGGATTCGAAGGAGTATTGGCTGGTCTAGAATATAAAAACGATGTCCTTTACTTGTTCTGAATTGCAATTAAGGAAAATGAAAATGTGTGAATCGTGTGTTGTTGAATTCATTTCAGGTTATTTGTCATAAATTAACTAAATTCAGATTAAAATGTCGCAATAATTCGACATAATTTTTAGTACAATAGTAGTGGTATAATATGCGCTTACTTGCCTGGAAAATTTCTAAGATTTTAATAAATTTTACCTCATGTTGAATAAGAGGTATTTGATACATAGTAGAAGTTTTTAGTGGAATAATAGATGTTGAAACATCTTGAATATTCCTTATAAATAAAAAGTTTGTTTTCTTCCAAAATACTACAAAGCATGAGACATTTGACTGCCCTCTTACTGTATTTACTACCTACAAATAAAGATACCTATCCCTTCTATGCTCATATTACAAATATGCACAGATGACTATTAAAGGCTCGTTTTATATGTATACAGATATTAATTACAAATGTATCATCAACAAAATAAACAGAAACAGAACAGATCTATACCTTTTATACCATATTGCTTGTAGTTTAACCTACAGCAATCAATATAGAAGCACCATAAACTAAACTGAAGTTTTTGCATAGCCTTTAATCAATTTCTTCATGTCATAGTATAATCTTCAGAATAGTTCTTATTATTTTTTTTTGTTAATTTAAGTTTCTGTACTTTTCTTGATGAATGTAAGCATTTTCTGTCTCTTCTTCCTCATCTGTTGCAAAAAGATCTATATTATCATCATCAGTAACTTTATCTGTTTCGCTAGACACAGCTTGAATCGTAGTGGTCATATCATAAGCTTTTTACAATTATCAAATTATCAAAAAATGAGTTGTGGGCACCACAGGACTTTCTTATACGTATATGCGTTCTGAATTTTTTATACATGAGTTGTTCCAAATTACGTTTTAAATATTTTATTATTGAAATGAAAACTTCTATGGGCGCGTTGATGCATTGATTGTTGGGCACTGAACTAGACTGAGCCGTCACGCTCGGAATGTAACGCTCGTTCGGGTAAAGTCGGCTCGAGTCGAGTCGACTAAGGGAGCGAGAGATATATAATTAACGCGTCTCTGCCAGTCTCTGCTATACTCGCTCGGCAACCGTTTCACGCTCGGCCTTGTATTATAAACACTAACTAGCGATATTTAATTTCAATTAAATTGAAATTTAGAATAAATACGCGAAATATTGTATTTTTATTTTCTGAAAAATTCTTGTCCGCGTGCGGATGCGATCCCGAGCCGCCCCGGTATGAGGCCGGCACGTTACCATTAGACCAGCGCGGGTACTCGTATGAGAATTATCATATCGTCTATTTGTATATATACATGCGTACGTGTGAATTTTTGAAGTGAAAACTTGATCAGACCGAGCGAAATGTACTAGAATAATGTATACACAATAATAATAAATATATATTTTTTAAATGTAATACAGAACGAAAATGGAAAATGTAAATGCAAATGAATATAGAACGAAAAGAAAAGTTGTATTTCGTATTATTAATCTCGCCTTGATGAAGTTTTCACTTCTGCCCTGTGGTCTTAAGCACACTCATTTTTTTTTACATCGTATTGCCAAAAATATCCTAGTACGATTTTGAGCGCTGTATTATTATGCAATATTATTATTATCTATTTAAGGTTATTTTGCTTTATCCAACTAGCCATTTTAGTCTTTCCACGGAAAATACATACTTATTCACTTGCCACACAGTTAGGAGGAATATAAATTTTTACGACTTGAGAAATTGTTCATAAATTTTTTCCCGCTTTATTTTTTATTCTTTTAATAAATCTGTGTGGAATTCCTAATTTGTGAGATATTTGAAAAAAACTCCATTTTAAATACTTTTATACAGTTAATAAATTCGTATGGAATGCATAATTTTTGAAATGTTTACTAAAACTTGCTTTTTGATATGAGTAAGATTTACTGGTTCGGGTCGAATTTTGAATTTTCTTTATGCAAAAATTCATTCACATCAAGTTCTAAATATTTTTATATTATAGCATATATTATTATGTCTATAATGTATATCTTATGAGATAATCGAAAAAATTGAATTTGATTAAAGAAGATTTTTCCACGAAGTTGGTTGCTGCTTCTAGTCTACCGATTTCACTAAAAATTTAATCATTTCTTTAGAGAAAGGATATACTTCTAAATACATATACCGTAGTCGTGAAATTTTAAATTCTGTTTGTACTTCTATCCCATGCAGAAAATGACCTTATAATATGCAGCGATGCCTGCTTGCTAACAGTGGTGGGAGAGCAACGCAGTGTCGCTGGACCCTCACGCCTTACATTTCATAGGAATCATTTGTCGAGTGTACTGTCTTGGCAGCCTTGCTTATGTTTATCTTTTGTTTATTTCGTCGCGCTCTTTTCCTCTTTCTACTTTCGTATCAGAAATTAAAATATGTCGACTACGGTATAGTTCGGTATAGATAGCTTTATTCCCCAGCATGATCACACAGAGCAGATAACACCAGACCCATAGACACATGTTTGTAAAAACCACTCTTTCGTTATCAGGAGAATTCAAAATGTGAATATCTACGTACAACAAAGTAAAAGGTATGTCTAACATGGTGTACAAGTGAAAATACAATGGTTCATTGCTTAAATATTTAATAAAATTATTATAAAATGATCAAAGCAAAATATTTAGTAAATGTCCAATTTTCCTTATTTATACCTTATAAAATACATAATAATAATAAATAAAATATATTAGACTCAATAGACGTCAATGACAATTCTGATAACATATTTGAAAACGATGATTGTAGTAATTAAAGTGTGAATTTAATTTAATTATACTATTATTAGCAGGCTAAAGAAGTATTTCACAACATATAAGAGTAATGAAAGTTAATTATGAGCAGTTTAAATAATAACTTTTTCAATATGTATATGGTATTGAGGCCGTTGTACACGTTGTTTTATTCACGTTTTTGAGTACGTGACAAGATTCAAGTAGATATACCAAATTCGCTAAGGTTTCTTGGAATTATCACTAAAAGAAAAATGGTAACTTTCATCTTACTATATATACATAATACTTCTGTAATATAACATCATGTATATACATAATTAATAATGTAACATTTATACGAATTTAATAATATTTTTTGTGTATAAAAAATCTTTCTTACTTTAAATACGTATATAAGTATCTATGTAAAGTATCTATGTATACTGCTAACATCAACATATTATATTATATGTATATGATATTTGTGTTGTTAAAATCTTGGTGATAGGAAAGTGTATCAAAACACGTTCATTATACATACAGAGTTAGGTATATGCCTGATAGCACGCCTATATTTTAATACTATCCTATTTGAATTCTATTTCAAATTTCCAAATTAAATTCAATATACATAGAGGGAGTATGATGTACTTATTCATATTTGAATCAGACTTCCTGTTTAATTGAAAATAGTAACTATTTCTTAGTCACAATGAAATATGCTATATACTTTCAAAGATTTCAATTTCTCTTTTATGATGCTAGTCATATAACATTTAATACTTATCGATTTAGTAGTGGCAGATATTTAATTAATTTTCATAAGATGAAAATGTTCAAAACTATCACACCGATTTGGGGACGTTTTGTTCAAAAAAGAATAATGGGAAGTTACTTTGTTTTTCTGAAATAAAACCCTTACAGCTATTTCTCAACTGCCCTCATTAATAGAAACAATTTTTTCACGTAAAAGTTCTAAATATCTTTTGCGGTACAAAATACAATGCTAACTACTGTTAGCGGAGACTGTGGCCTTGGAAAAAATTATTTGGGTAACTAGAATTGATGAAAGCAAGCATCTGTACGATAGACTTATCTATATATTATTCAATCAAGCTATTATAGAGTTTGTATAAAAAATGCGCATTTTATTTAAAAAGTACATAGAAGGGAGAGAAGAATAATTATTTCTTCAGGCATATGTCATTAACAATTTAATGTGCCATTTCCCAAAATGATTTTTAGATTTCAATGAAAATAGGTTGCTTATTTCTGCAATTATATTTGTTGCATATTTAATACCTAATTAATATACAATATTGACATTACTCTTGTGGACGGGAGCATTGTCGTACAGCAGTAGGGAACCTTTCGTTAATTATCCCTTCCTTTTTTCTTAAATGACTTCTTTTAACCGCTCTAGGATCGAAGCGTATATATAGTATTCTCTAGTTATGGAAAGGCCTTAATTTTTCAGTGACTGTGACACTTTATTTTTGATAGCAGTGTTTATGCCACTGCATGGAGTCTTGCTTGGGCTCAGGTTCATAATGATATACCCAAGTTTCATCCTCAGTGAAAATTTACTGAACAGTGTTGTTCTGTACATGATACGGTGTATAGACAACGCGGTTTTGAATCAGTGCTTCTGAAGATGACAAAATAATTGTCGAAATACGTATTTAGTTTTTGTGCTTTAGTGTGGTAAAGGTGTTTTAGTGTTTTTGTTTATACGTAATATCTAATTTTACTAATTTTATCCTATATATAGCATGAACTGCTATTACTTTTAGAGTTTGAAATTGTTGTTACCATCAGTTTTGTTAACAGGATTTCAAAAAGTATGATAAATTTTGCAAATACGCAACAAGTTTACTGTTAGAAGAATGTTATTTAGCAACAATTTTTGTTCACCGACAAGAGAAAGTATTAAAGGGTCGAGCGGGACTCTTGTGTTAAAAGTTGAAAAATAAGGATCATCTTAATACACAATTATTTTTGTCCTTTATATATTTCAACCAAATCTCATGAAAATTGGAATTTGCGGGTTTGCCAAACTTCATTTACAGAGTTATATTTAGCAGTTAAGGAACTACTGTACTTGTATCTCCAAAAATACAATATACAAGTCAAAAATAATGCTAATTTAATTGAGTTTGTGACAGTCATGTGACATTTTGCTCGATAGGCGTCATAACTGCTTTTTCAATCTCGAATTTTAGTGTATAAATGGAATATTAACTTTAGTTTTCAGACTCGACAAAAATAACTTTTTAATTATGTTTAATGATGACTTACGTTTTATTTACGACGTAATAAAAAAACAGGTGATTTTTCCAAGGAAACCTGCCAAACCACAAATTTCTATGATTATTTGGCTATTATTACTTTTGTAAAATATTTTCCTTTATTTCTATATTTGTTGATTAATTAACTATTTACTTAACACACTGTATTTTCTTCGTCCGAAAAGTCTAACAGACTGTAAACAGCTCTCTCGAATCAATAATCACAAGCTAATATAGTCAAAAAGAAACTAAGACACGTGGACGAAAATGTATAAATAAACCTCCATTCATGTAGCGGTCGGTTGCTACCATAATTATGTCTATAAGCGAACGTTTTATTTTCTCCACTCTCTAGTAAATTTGCAGCCAAACTAATTCTATGTTGAGACAGTTTTCATGCATAAAACCGCGACAAAATTAACTGAAATGTTTGATATTATATGATGTTTGTGTGGCAAAGATTCTGTATGCGAAAGTGTAAGTACTTGAGAGCAAAGTAAGTAGTTCGATGTTTTGTTTATTATAGAAAACGCAATATGCTTTGCCGTTCTTCAAGTTAAATTTTAAAGTATGGTGTACATTAATATAAAAACATTTGCATATGTGCCAATTCAATTTGATTTAACTGACATTTTATAATTTTCTTAGTCTTTGCAATAGAGAAACTTTACATGTAATGGCGTTTCAAATTTATGACTTCGATTTTTCAATCCACGCTAATGTTCAATAATTATTTCCACATTGGTGAAAACATATATTCAGGGGAGAGAAACAGTTTCTTTAAGTGAAAATATTTTCAATAAAAGCACTTGGATTGTTTTTATTTTTTATTAACATTGGCTATATAGCATATTTTTTGCATGGTTGCATACAAAGAAAAGATTTAAATCTATCTAGCACAACAAAAAATAAGAAGAGATAAATTTCATTTGGTTATTTGTCCCTAGGAGTGATAGCTAGATCATAATAGAATTCTTGATTGGCTTTATAGTCGCTACAGAAAAATATTCCGTTAACTTCTGATTACTTCACCTTTCTTTGTGTCAAATATTTTTACAAATATTTTTATAAAAAGTTGACTTTTTATGCAGCCATAATTTGTGATAAAATACTTTTCACCACAGCCCACACATTTGGTTTTATCAAATTTAATTTCGATATTATCCGATTCACTGTCGCTTATCTGAAAATTTTCACTAATTGGAAGACGCTTTCAATTGTTTCCTTTGTGTAAGACTGTTTTTCTTGTGTGTCACCGTATTATCGTATGTTTGATTAAAGTTTTGATTTGTTTGTTTCTTTGATAAACAGTTTTCTTTTATCAGTTTTAAATTGGATGTTAACGTCAAAACTGTTCTGGACATTGTTGGTTTTGCAGTACAATTTTTAAATCAGGCACTGGTGAAATAATTGTTAATAACTTTGATGGCGTTAAAAAATTCGGTACAGGTTCTTGATTTTCTGCCATGGCATGATATGACAGTCAAGGTTGGTCGTATTCGCGTAATTCGTCTTGATTCTGCAAAGGTGTAGGTGTCAAGTCCATCAAGTTTTCTGTATTTGCAAATGCATAATCCGGGATACAATTAGGGTTGAACGGATAATACCTGTAATCTACATCCAAATATAGTTACCTGCGTTTGCAGATTCCTCCAAACAGTTGTTCAGCAATTCTGCAAAGTAGTACCTTGTAATACTTCGTCCAAGGTGTATTTTAGACAAAGTGTGCAAGCTTCATAAAAATAAGTCTTTAATAACTTGAAAAATGTTACTTTCCAAATGCTGAACATAATGCCTTGAATAACTTCATGCAAAATTCGAGCAACTCACTTGAATTTAAAGGCAACGTACGGCCGTCGAGAATTAGCAATACCAGTACTTTAGTCTATCGTTTGGATTCTGAACAACCGACGTTTCGGTGGACATTACGTCTGTAGTCTTCAGGGTACCCTTATAAAGGACAAAAACACGAATTTCATCCTAAAAACACAATTTACTTTTACTTTTTATAAGAAACAGTTGTATATAGGGATACCTTGAAGACGGCAGACGTAATGTCTGTCGAAACGCCGGTTGTTCAGATTCCAAGCGATTGAAATAGCACACATACCATATCAAATTATGCTACATCGTTAAGAATTACACGTCATGAGTAAGACCAGTAAGTGTTCGAAAAACAAGATGATTTTTCATCCATTCAAAAAAGAAATGTGCACGTTGACTTTTGTGACATGTATAGTGTGGATCCAGGTGGCATACCATTCTCAAGTTATGTTTTCTTTTGTTCTTACCTTTCATAATACAGACAGCAGGAAGGAACGTTCCTTCTGCATTACAATACGCAATCGCAGTAACAGTTGTTCTGTTTTCGGTCGCAGTTACACTTGAAACACATTTTGAACATTTTTTAATCAAAACTTCATTCGGCCGGCCGTTTAAATAGGGGCCTGTTTCGTCTATGATAAATACAGTGTGTCAATAAAGTAAGGAACACCCTAAATATCAGCTTTAAAACATATCTCTAGCAAAAACGCTCAGACAAGTATTTTTTTATTTTTGAAGGCGCATTTTCTTAGATTAAATTGAAGTATACAGGGTTATCAAAAAAGAAGATATGACGTTATCATGTGTTTTTTTAAATGGAATACCCGGTATATTTTTAAGAAAATCAAAAGAACTTCTCATGAAGATTTCAACGATATATGAGTTCTTGGGGATATCTTTAATATTTACTTGTAGAAATTGAAAAAACACTTTTGGTGGAACAACGTCATAAAATAATTACAATAGAGTTTAACTTGTTTATTTTTAAATCTAAAACAAAAATTTACTTAAGTAAATCTTCAAATTGCTGCCCTTTCACAATCTGACAGTAGCCTAGGCGAGAAATAAACTCATTCTGAACATTGCTGATTACATCTGGCGTGATTCTTCGGATCTCTTGGCGTATGCGTTCTTTTAAATCATTAATATTTTGAGGTCTATTTACATAAACATTGCTTTTTAGGTAACCCCACAGGAAGAAATCTAGTGGTGTTAAGTCAGGGGAGCGAGCTGTCCACTCAACAACCCCACGTCTGTCAATCTATCGGTTATTAAAAATCAAATTTAGGTAGTCACGCACAGGTCGAGAATAATGAGGAGGTGCCCCATCTTGTTGGAACCAGATTTCATTACTAGGACTGTCAGGGGTATTTGGATCAGCATAAAGTTCCACAAGCGCAGGAAGAAGCTCTAACTATAAAAAATCCAAATAGATATCCCCATTTAAATTTCCATCAAAAGAGAAAGGTCCTAAAATCCTATTTTTTAGTATTACAGCCCAGACGTTCACCTTCTGAGGGTGTTGACTTCGAGCTTCCTGCATCCAGTGAGGATTATGTTCTGTCCAGTATCTACAATTTTGTCGGTTAACTGTTCCGTTTAAAGAAAAAGTTGCCTCATCTGAAAATAAAATGTTTCTAGCAAACATTTCATCACGTTCACAAAGTGTTTGCAAGTTTTCTGAAAACTCCAAACGGCGATCAAAATCATCTTCCGACAATTCATGGACAAGATGCACTTTATAAGGATGATATTTCTGCTTATGCCAAATTTTTCTAACAGTCTCATGGCTGCAATTAAAGTTTAAAGCTGCTTGACGAGTAGCACAATTCGGATTATCTTGCACTGTCAAAAGAACATTTAACTTAGTTTCATCATCCACTTTTGGTCGCCCAGTTTTAGGTAGATCCCTAACATTTCCGTACTCCTCATACTTTAGAAGTATTTTACTTACAGTTGAGCGAGTTATTGGTTGCCGATTAGGATGCACTGCATTAAATAGTTCGCAAACTTCCACTGTACTCCTTCTTCGGTCACCATAACCAATCATCATAAGAATCTCAATCCGTTCTCTCTCACTTAGACCCATTTTTATCAAAAGAAATGGCAATTATAAAACAAGCAAGGCCAAACAAACTAACGGTGGTTAGTCACTGTCTAATTAGATAAGACGTCACCTTCCATACTGACAATTCTGTCATGACAACGTTCAAAGATTAAAATTACCAAAAATGATCATGTAGTTCCACCAAAAGTGTTTTTTCAATTTCTACAAGTAAATATTAAAGATAGCCCAACATCGATGAAATCTTCATGAGAAGCTCTTTTGATTTTCTTAAAAATATACAGGGTATTCCATTTAAAAAAACACATGATAACGTCATATCTTCTTTTTTGATAACCCTGTATACTTCAATTTAATCTAAGAAAATGCGCCTTCAAAAATAAAAAAATACGTGCCTGAGCGTTTTTGCTAGAGATATGTTTTAAAGCTGATATTTAGGGTGTTCCTTACTTTATTGACACACTGTATATTTATGGGATTATCAAAAAGAGAGTTTTCGTTCAATGTATACTCAAGTGGTATAGGAATTTTCTGCTGTCGGTTCATAATCAGTGTTATAGCAAGCGAAGAACATTCACCTTTTCTGATACGAATCTCATTGTTACGTCGACAAAACAGGCTTATACAACCATAACCAGCCTTTTCTTATCGTTCAGTGATGTATCAGTGCAATTTACAGTTGTGCAACTGTTTGACAACGGTTTGATTTGTCTTCTACTAAACTGCGCACATTTGTGCAACTAAATAGTTTGGAGATGAGATGTGAGCGCACAGGCAAATTTTGTGTTACTGTGGACTTGAGCTAATTGCGGTGCGTGTTTTTGAGGTGAGGAAAAGAAAGGAAATTAAAAGAAAGTTGCATGAAGAGCCATGAGCCATGAGAGGTCATACAGAAGAGTTTTATTTAATTATTATCGAAAGAGTGTCAATAGCTTCGATGTTATTCTGAATCTGATACGGCCTTATGTAACATAACAAGATACCTACTAAACGGAGAAATGCCGTTCCTCCAAACGTTACTGACTGTTATGACGCAATTGTTTAGTTACAATGTGCCAGGCAGGACCCATTCAACCCTATACGATACAAATGGGATGTTTCGTTTGTGACAAAACACAAACTGTTTGATTTCTGAAATTTATAGGCGGACGTTAGATGCTTGTGCGTGCGCTTTCATATAAATCCTTTGCAGTTACTCAGAGTACCAGGCTATTGCGCAAATGTAAATTGCATGTCTGCGCCTAACCTAACTTGTTTCTGCATTCGTTTTACTTGCGCAACCAGACTAAATTCATTTTCTGTCCGTAGAATGCAGTCTGGTCTCATTTTTCCTCTTCTATTATTATTATTTCTGTATCTGCTTTCTATTGTTTTTCTCGTGTAGCACTTCGCTTGGACATAACTTCTGTATAGAAAACTAATATTCAATGCAATTTATTAAAGCTGAATATTATATGTACAGAATAATAGTTATAAAAATGCATTATTTTGCATTCTGTCTGACAAAAAAATTAAAACACTAAAAAATATGCAACATTTAATGATAAATAATTAATTTACATCACTCAAGGATACATACACGGATTAATTCGAATATGAATAAATGGTACGGATGCACATCTGCACCAAGTTGGCATTGCGAACAACAACAGACAGCTGTTTCGATCTTACATAGATCTCATCAGTGCACGAGCGTGCTGTTCATAATGCTTTAAAAACTTGGACTACCTGCACAAATGCCTGTGAGAGATTCCCAGCGACGTCTGTCACACAAGTGCGACAACGCAAGGTAATGTTGAACCCTTTGCATTACAACTACTAATCGGGCAACTGTATATATACGTGCATCCAATAAACACGCCTAAAGGTGGCGGTAGCTATTACAATAATCTCATAGGCATTTGTATGTAAGTCGACTATATATGAAGGTAGTCCAAGTTTTTAAGGCATTGTGAACAGCACGCTTGTGCACTGATGAGATCTATGTAAGATGGAAACAGCTGCCTGTACGTTGTTGTTCGCAATGCCAGCTTGGTGTAGATGTGCATTCATACCATTTATTCATATACGAATTAATGCGTGTATGTATACTTGAGTGATTTAATTGTGTGAGAGCTTTTTTCCAAGAATTACTTTGAATTTTATTAATTAATTTACAATTTTACTGATTTTTTTCTTTCTAGTAGAATCTGAATCGATAGATGTTTTCGTTTTTTTTTAATGTAGGTATTTATAGTCGCTCTTGTGCATATATTTCCAAATATATAATATTCAGATTTAATATACTGCATTAAAAATTAGTTTCGTAGCCTATGTATTTACTCACATACGATACTCTCGCCCAACATGGAAATACCAAAGCTTTCATATCTATGAAACTGTACAGAAACGTGTTCATGAAAATGTACAATTATCTATTTCGCGTCAGACGGTTAAATGCACGAGTACAAAAACACAAATTTCAAAATGCGGCGTGTATGACTTTCTTATAGGAATGTGCGGTACTAATTTTTCACAGAAGAATTTTTGATACAAAGGTTAATATGGCTTTAAATTAAGCTTTAAATCCTCTTAATACATATCTGCGGAATTCCTAATTTGCAAGATATTTGGCATGAACTGCTTTTTGATAAGAGTGAAAGTAAGTGTTAGTGAAACATGAGTGGAATGTATAATTCGCGATATATTTGCAAGAAAAACTATTTTTTGGTTAATCTAAAAGTGTGACTTCCTGTCCGATTTTGAAAATGTTTTTCAACAAAAATTCTTCCAGATGAAGTTTTATATATCGTCATGTTCTTAGTAAATCTGCGCTAATATTATAATTAGTTAAAGATTGGTAAAGTCTGTTATCTGATGAGAGTAAAAGACGTACTCAGGAATTTTGAAAAAATTTTATAACATTTTTCTAAAATTAATTTCTTTTTGTACTTTTTAATTCTTTAGAAATTTGCTTATAAGGGGTGTCTCAACGGGAGGTTTGTTTTTGAAGTTGCAATTAAACACATTAGATTGTTGAAAATTGTCAATGTTTTTAATTCATGATAAAGTACAGACATGGACATTACACGTGGAACACAATATCTGATAAGTGGCCGCCGCGACTACGTTGACAGATGTCCATTCTGTTGACGAAATTTTGTATGACTCTTGCACACAATTGCGGCACCATCTCAGCAAACGCGTTTCGAATCGCGTATTTCAGCTCTTGAAGTGTTTGAGGATTGTTAGCATAAACCTTTCCTTTCAAAAATCCCCAAACAAAAAAGTCCATCGGCGTGATATCGCACGATCTTGGTGGCCAATTTTGATCGCCATGACGAGAAATTACACGGCCTGGAAACCTTGTGCGCAATAACTCAATTGTTTGGTTCGCTGTGTGGCTGGTGGCACCATCTTGCTGAAACCAGAAGTTATCCACATCCATACCATCCAACTCAGCCCACAAAAAATTGGCTATCATGTCACGATCACGATCACCAGTGACGGTTACCGCGGCACCAGCAGCGTTTTCAAAAAAAAATGGTCCAATTACACCGCCGGCCCAAAATCCGCACCAAACAGTGACTCTTGGTGGGTGCATAGGTTGTTCTTCAATCAGACGAGGATTCTCAGCGCCCCAAATTCTGCAATTTTGTTTGTTGACGTAACCATTAAGTTGGAAATGCGCTTCATCACTGAATACGATTTGTGCTGCAAAATCGGGATTATCCTGTTGCATCGATAACACCCAATTGCAGAACTCACGGCGCTGTCCATGGTCGGCTGGTTTCAATGTCTGCGTCAATTGGATCTTGTATGCGTGTAAGTGCAAATCCTTGGTCAAAATACGCTGCACAGTACTTCTGGAAAGGTCTAATTGCTGTGCACGACGACGAATCGAGGTGCGCGCATCATCGGCCACATTTTCTACCACTGCGGCTATGTTTTCAGCCGAACGACCGCTACGAAGACGCAGGGCTGTTTTTACGTCTGCCACAGAACCAGTGCGTTCAAACTTTTGAATTAATTTCGTAATCGTGGTCTTACTTGGGCGATTATGAATACCAAAATGATCACGTAAATTGCGAAACGTACCCACGATAGATTCTCCATTTTGGTAATAGGTTTTCACAATAAGTACACGTTTCTCGTTTGTATAGCGCTGCATTCTTGAAATGTCAAGACTTCACAATGCTAACTATCAAATCTAAGCGCTGTAGTACCAACTTAACCATATTTCGCGCGAATTTCAAAAACAAACCTCCCGTTGAGACACCCGTTATTTGGTAGTTGACAAGATATTGGCAAAATTTGATTTTTTTGCTTCCGGTTTACCGAAATCACTGAAAATCTAATCAGATTGTAAGAGAAAGTTTATACTAGTAAAGTTTGGTATTCAAAGCTTTAGCCGTTTGACCACTTTTCGGAATCAGGGGACTTCAAAACGTGGAAAGTATGTGATATCTTATTAGCTTAGGGATGCGCAAGATAGGGGATTACAAGTACTTTTTCATGAGACTATGCTGACTCGCGTTTTGTCAACTCTCGGGGAAACTGGTAGGCAACACACACGGTGTTGATTGAGAGCCGACAAAACACGAGTCTGTCTAGTCGCATTAAAAAGTTTTCGAATTCCTTATTTACAATATTGCGCTTTACATATCCCAATTGTGAGATGTAATCTCTAGGATGCGATGACGTTACATCTCACCTCTTTGTGCGGGAGAGATGGCCATCATATATTCCAAAACGAAACAGATAATGAACTGAAGAATTTGAGGTTAGATGTACAGTACAACATTTATAGAATAGGATTAAAATGAGTTTTGTTGTAAAAACGATGTATAAAACATAAAGTAACATGTTTACTAAAAGGTATACATTAATCATGGAATCATGTGATATAGTGGTAATTGAACCATATATTTACCTATTCTTAAGTTAGAAGGCCGTATGGCCATTTCCTTTACTTATATCACATATTTGCAAATGATTCAACTGACTATAGGAATCTATACATTTTATTTATGAATTCTTCTCAATATTCTTTTATACCAAATTTCCGCTTCTTCAAATGTGACACTGGTTCACATTCCCACGTAATAAAATTAAAATGTCAAAATATATTTTTAGAAGTTATTATGTTTACATACCTAAATTTAATTTAATGAGATTATTATGTACATCTGCAATTAAAATATGTTTATTTAATGAATCCTGCGAATTCATTACTTTTAGTGTTTCCTAATATAAAGAAAATGTAACGTAAGATAAAATAATAACAGCTATTGCAATGCTTTCGAAATTTTGCAATATATTAGCAACTGCGCAAGATTTGAAGCTGCGGTTTTCACTGATTACTTATATTAAAGAATTTTATTTTATTATTGCAAATTTATTTTATTTATTATAAAATCTTAATGAAATAGATACAATTAAATTTCGGCAATTTTATTCAGCATATTTCTAAAAGAATCTTTAAATCAATTTAAGGGATATAATTTGTAAAATTTAACGTTATTTTGATATCGTTTCCTAGAAAAGTTTACAATAATTAGAATATATCATTAAAATTGAATTTTTAAAGAAAGTTTTGAAAATTTAATGTTAATCTGTGACTTAGTTCATCTTTTAAGTATAAGGATCCCATAAAAAATAATATATTAATAGATTTCATGCCAAGTGAAGTGTGGTGGTATTAAAATTCCCTATTTTTTAAGTGATACCACAACCAAGTCAATGTTGCCAACTTATAAATTTAGGCCAGATAGATCACTTCGTATATATCACTGTGATCGCCGTTAGATCCGGTAACTATTGCAATCATTTTAGTGTACCGACGCGACGTCGGAATCAAAAACACAGTCTATTTAAATATAATTACACTGAACAATAATTTCATATCATTCAATTTAAAATTTGGGCTTTTTACTTTTATTATTATTTCGTGCTCCTTTATTAACGAGAGTAGACTTCGAAAAGATTGACAGGCTTTTACACTTTCACATCAAAATAGTAAACTGTCTTAATGAAAATGTTGCGCTTTTTGAGAGCTCATTGTTTCTTTGGATATTTTAACATGACATGTTTAAGGTTAAATTGCCTTTCTCGCTCTTGAGTGTGTACAAGTTTGTGTTAAAAACAGTTCGAGAAGAATTTTAAATAAAATATCCTATTGGCCTAACAAAATATATGTTTATACAGGGGTGCTTCAAAAGTTTATAAAAGTCGACATTCTAAAAGGCGTTTTTTTACAGGAAAGGCGCTTCAATAGGGCTAAATTTAAAACTTGGCCTTTTGACTTTTATTATTATTTGGTGCTTTTTTCTTAACGAGAGTAGACTTCGAAAAGGTTGACATGCTTTACCACTATCACATCAAAATAGTATTGTAAACTGCCTCGATAAAAATGTTGTGCTCTTTCAGCTCATTGTTTCTTTAAATCCTTTAACATAAACTAAGTTTAACATTAAATTACCTTTCTCGCTCTTGAGTGTGTACAGGTTTGTGTAAAAAAACAGTTCGAGAAGCATTTTAAATAAAATATACTATTGGCTTCACAAGATATATGTATAAACAGGAGTGCTTCAAAAGTTAATAAAATCGGACATTCTAAAAAGCCATGACAGTGATTGCTTTTTACAGGAAACTGTGAAGGAACTGTAAGCGAACGCGAAAAAAGCCATTCAATAGGGCTAAAATTTAAAACTTGGGTTTTTTTTTGGATCTTTGAGTAAAATGAATTTTAAGTTCATTTTTATTATTCTTTTGTGTTTCTTCATTAACGATAGTAGAATTCAAAAAGGTTGACATGCTTTTTCACTGTTACATCAAAATAGTACTGTAAACTGTCTTAACAGAAATGCTGCGCTCTGAGCTCATTGTTTCTTTCGATACCTTAACATGACTTATGTTTAACATTAAATTACCTTTCTCGCTCTTGAGTATGTAGAGATTTATGTCAAAAACAGTTCGAGAAGAGTTTTAAATAAAATATCCTATTGGCCTAACAAAATATATGTACATACATGGGTGCTTCAAAAGTTTATAAATGTGGACATTCTAAAAAGCGTTTTTACAAGAAAGGCGCTTCAATAGGGCTTAAATTTAAAACTTGGCCTTTTGACTTTTATTATTATTTTGTGCTTTTTTCTTAACGAGAGTAGACTTCGAAAAGTTGACATGCTTTACCACTATCACATCAAAATAGTATTGTAAACTGCCTCGATAAAAATGTTGTGCTCTTTCAGCTCATTGTTTCTTTAAATACTTTAACATAAACTATGTTTAACATTAAATTACCTTTCTCGCTCTTGAGTGTGTACAGGTTTGTGTAAAAAAACAGTTCGAGAAGCATTTTAAATAAAATATACTATTGGCTTCAGAAGATATATGTATATACAGGAGTGCTTCAAAAGTTAATAAAATCGGACATTCTAAAAAGCCATGACAGTGATTGCCTTTTACAGGAAACTGTGAAGAAACTGTAAGCGGACGCGAAAAGAGCGGTTCAAGCTAAGAGAGATTGACGGACAGCTGTAAGCGGACGCGAAAAGGCGATTCAAGCTCGAAGAGATTGATGGACAGCTAGTTTAAATATAATTACACTGAACAATAATTTCATATCATGTGAAAATTATGATTTGGTTCTATTTTCATTGAAATTTGCAATAATAACCGCGTTATGGATCAATGCATTTTAACTGGGACACCTGTATTTTACTCAAAGAAACGGTGATACAGTGTACCTTTCGCGTTAAAATTGCAAATTCGTGCTAGAATAATAGACATAACATATAATAAGTAATCGAAAATCTACTACTACATTTTTTTTAAATGCCAAACATCCAATTTAGTCCTGATAGAGTAATGAGGAAATATTTATATATAACTAATTAATCATAGAACATTAATTTGTAAGATATCCTTTTTTATACTGTTTAATGTCATATGCTAGAAACCGATTTAGATTTCACATAATTACAAAGTCGGTGCCGCTTGAACAGATTTTCACAGAAATCGTGTTGAACAAATTGATATGTCATTAATCATTATGCCAAGTGATTGAAAAAACAAGATGCTCCACGTCATTACAGCAAGAAGTTAATTTCTTAATTAAACGGTTACTAAGAACAGGGAGTATATACTAATTTAGTTCACGTTCAGAAATATAGATATAATATCTAATTTTACTGATTCATCCAGTTTTCTGGTTTTTTCCATTAAGAACTACACTGTCTATTTTCTATGAAGTCCCGTTTGAAAAGACATTATTTCATCATATTTTGTTTGATTGACGTATGTATATTTAAGAGTAATTTGTGATAGTAATATGAATTGCAGAGCTGGACTTAACAGCTCATAAATTTTTAATTGGAGTTTTTATTATCTATCCAATTTTTCATATACAAATACTCTTCTTCTCGGAAATGTGACGGAATTGGATGAATAGAAGGTTTTTATCTGATCTATTTCTGTTCATATCACTCAACGGTGATGATTTCTATAAACATTCAAATCCATGTACTCGCAAATATAATAATAATTGTCTACATGACATATTCCGACAGCGGCTTCTCGTACTTTTTGTTTATTATATCACATAAAGTTACCATCAGTTACTAGATGATGTTAAATGTTATATTCACCGTTCATATATAATAATAATAATATATATATATATATATATAATATAATAATTCAATTGGTGGGTTGATAACATGCTTAAGGATTATTTTATTGGAGCAGAAATGAAAAGGTTTTCTTTTGTAGTCTTCGATCAGGGTATAATATAATATCATTATCACATAAATAAACTTTTACATAATTGATTGTAGGGTTACCAATACTATAACGATCAGTAAACCAATTTTAAGTACTGCTTCTTAATGTGAATTTTTATAAACGAACCAAAAATATTATACCTCCATAATATTACAATCAAAACAAGTAATAAGATTATTTATGAAGCCAACGAGTATTATTTAGATATTTTGTTTTTGCATGAGAGTCTAAGAGAATGTAGCAATTGTTTTATTACCAAAAATATGTCAATGATTTTAGGATAATATTGTAAAGCTGATTCCAGACTACCAGTTTTGCTTTAGTTATTGAGCTTTTTTATACACCCATAATATGTACGCATCCAAAATCACCATTCCTTAACCGGTATTTGTTATTAATCGAAGGAATATCTATAACATATATTAATACATGAAGAAAAAACTTTGTACCCTTTTTTAAGCACATTGCCCGCATGGAGGTGTGTGAAATATGGCGTAGTTAAAGTTCATATGGAGAAAGAGTACAGAAAAATGAAATTTATGTATAATATGTGTTATATATTAAATTAATTAAATAAAAAGGTCGAATTTCGAGCACTGGGCGACTACTAACTAGTAATATAAATTCTACGCATTACTTTTTATGTTCTGGAGGAATTTCTC
The DNA here is from genome assembly GCA_963170755.1 of Amphimallon solstitiale. Lineage (NCBI taxonomy): Eukaryota > Metazoa > Arthropoda > Insecta > Coleoptera > Scarabaeidae > Amphimallon > Amphimallon solstitiale. Next base: position 136,408,193 of record OY720676.1, on the reverse strand, counting down.
TATTAGTTATTCACAAATATTACCAATATTTTTTGGAAATCAGTCTCTGTGAAAAAGAAAATGCTACTTTAGATATACTGTATTATCAATTCTTCTTCAAAAAAATTTTTTTTTGTCATTTATCAACTATTCTAAAGATTGTATACAAGTTTTGGAAATTGTATGAGACCACGATGTATTTTGCACTTCAAAATATGTAATAAATACTTGTTTCACATAATTTGAAGTGCTTTTACTTTCTTATACGTAGTATATGGAAGTATTGTGATGATGAAAATTTTCGACCTCGAGAGTTTTGCAGATGTCCACGTTTTGAAGTCCCCTGATACCGAAAAAGTGGTTTTTAAAAAATGTCTCTCTCTCTCTCTCTCTCTCTCTCTCTCTCTCTCTCTCTCTCTCTCTCTCTCTCTCTCTCTCTCTCTCTCTCTCTCTCTCTCTCTCTCTCTCTCTCTCTCTCTCTCTCTCTCTCTCTCTCTCTCTCTCTCTCTCTGTGTGTGTGTCTGTGTGTGTCTCTGTGTGTGTGTGACCACGATAGCGGTCAAACCGCTGTAGATATCAATCCCAAATTTTGTATTTACGTGTATAATCTCTCTCTTGAGATCTGATTAGTTTTTCAATAAAATCGGTAGACCGGAAGTAGCAGTTTACTTCAGCGAAAAAATCGAATTTTGCCTATATTTCGTCAACTACTAAGTTTAAACAAATTTATAAAGAATTCATATGTACTTAAAATTAAGTTTGAGACAAATTGTCTTAAAAAAGTTTTTCGAAATTCCAACCGGAAGTAGGTCTTTTACTCTTATCGAAAATCAGTTTTTTGCGAATATCTCGCATGTCATGCTTTTTGGACAAGTACGTTTCCAGTATAAAAGTATTTAAAACATAATTTTCAATATCTTTCGTATAAAAAAAAATATCAAAATTCCGACCGGAAATACCACTTTTACTCTTATCGAATTGCGATTTTTTGCAAATATGTCGTAAGTTATGCATTCTATATATATTTATCGAGAGTACAAAAGTATTTAGAACTGGATTTGCAATATTTTTTGTATATATGAAATTTCAAAATTCGGACCGGAAGTAGCACTTTTACTCTTAGCGAGTAGCACTTTTTTTCGAATATCTTGTAAAGTATGCATTCTATAGCGATTTATTAAGAGAATGAAAGCACTTAGATTAGGATTTTGAATAAGCTTTGTATAAAAAAATTCTTAAAATTCTATAATTTGAAACGCTCAAACGTATAAGAAAGTCGTGTGGTGGCCACACCTAATTTTTTACTTTCTTATACGTAGTATAAGGAAGTATTGTGATGATGAAAATTTTCGACCTCGAGATTTTTGCAGATGTCCACGTTTTGAGGTCCCCTGATACCAAAAAAGTGGTTTTTAAAAAATGTCTCTCTCTCTCTCTGTGTGTGTGTGTGTCTGTCTGTCTGTCTGTCTGTCTGTCTGTCTGTGACCACGATAGCGCTCAAACCGCTGGAGATATCAATTCCAAATTTTGTATTTACGTGTATAATCTCCCTCTTGAGATCTGATTAGTTTTTCAGTAAAATCGGTAGACCGGAAGTAGCAGTTTACTTCAGTATAAAAATTGAATTTTGCCAATATTTCGTCAAATACTAAGTTTATACAAATTTATAAAGAATTCATATGTACTTAAAATTAAAATTGAGAACAATTTTATTTAAAAAGTTTTTCGAAATTCCTACCGGAAGTAGGTCTTTTACTCTTATCGAAAATCGGTTTTTTGCGAATATTTCGCAAATCATGCTCTTTAGACAGGTACGTTTCGGATATATAAGTATTTAAAACATAATTTTCAATATCTTTTGTATAAAGAAAATTTCAAAATTCTGACCGGAAGTGCCACTTTTACTCTTATCGAATAGCGATGTTTTGCAAATATGTCGTAAGTTATGCATTCTATATATATTTATCAAGAGTATAAAAGTATTTAAAACTGGATTTGCTATTTTTTTTGTATATATGAAATTTCAAAATTCGGACCGGAAGTAGCACTTTTACTCTTAGCGAGTAGCACTTTTTTGATAATATCTTGCAAAGTATGCATTCTATAGAGATTTATTAAGAGAATAGAAGTACTTAGAATAGAATTTTGAATAATTTTTGTAAAAAGAATTCTTAAAATTCTATAATTTGAAACGCTCATACGTATAAGAAAGTCGTGTGGTGGCCACACCTCATTTTTCTATTTTGTTCGGTTCCCAACAATGTAGTGAAATGATGATGTTTATTCGGGCAATTAATATTCTGAAGAAATACACTAGTGAAAAAGCACTACTGCAATCAATGCTTTAACGATTAAACAAGGTGGTGGGCACTGTTTGCATATGCGCGAGTGTAGCTCAGTATTGTATAGGGTTGCGTAATGATCTTAAAGAGTATACACCTAAATGCAGTATTTTAACAGTGGTATGTAGTTTTACTGAATAACCTGAAAAGTGTTATTTACGGTAGACGGTTGCCTAAAAATAAAGTTATTGCAACCTAAATCACCGATATCAAATATTGCACAATGGCGTACTTCCGTAGTACTTATCCAAATTAAGAGTGACCGTCAAGTGATGTTCTGTTGTGTATACTCTTTTTACTTTCTTATACGTAGTATAAGGAAGTATTGTGATGATGAAAATTTTCGACCTCGAGATTTTTGCAGATGTTCACGTTTCGAGGTCCCCTGATACCAAAAAAGTGGTTTTTAAAAAATGTCTCTCTCTCTCTCTCTCTCTCTCTCTCTCTCTCTCTCTCTCTCTCTCTCTCTCTCTCTCTCTCTCTCTCTCTCTCTCTCTCTCTCTGTGACCACGATAGCGGTCAAACCGCTGTAGATATCAATTCCAAATTCTGTATTGTATAATCTGCCTCTTGAGAACTGATTAGATTTTGAGCAAAATCGGCAGACCGGAAGTAGTAGTTTTCTTCAGTGAAAAAATCGAAATTTGCAAATATTTCGTCAAGTACTAAGTTTAAACAAATTTATAAAGAATTTATATGTACTTAGAATTAAGTTTGAAACAAATTGTCTTAAAAAAGTTTTTTGAAATTCCAACCGGAAGTAGATCTTTTACTCTTATCGAAAATCAGTTTTTTGCGAATATCTCGCAAGTCATGCTTTTAAGACAAGTACGTTACGAGTATAAAAGTATTTAGAACATAATTTTCAATATCTTTTATATAAAAAAAATTTCAAAATTCAGACCGGAAGTACCACTTTTACTCTTATTGAATAGCGATTTTTTGCAAATATGTCGTAAGTTATGCATTCTATGTATATTTATGAAGAGTACAAAAGTATTTAGAGTTGGATTTGGAATATTTTTTGTATAAATGAAATTTCAAAATTCGGACCGGAAGTAACACTTTCATACGTATAAGAAAGACGTGTGGTGGCCACGCCTCATTTTTTCATTTCATCTTATTACAGACTAATCGCTTACCAAACGTCTTGTATGGCATATTTTGCTAACTGCCATAGTTCCGCAGCATATGGGAAAGAGGTTTGGGATATATCTATTGTTACAGTGCGAAAATACTTATTCCAAAGAAGGGTCATAAGATTTCCATTTATTTAATTTGAAATCTTGACATACCGTATGTGTTCAAGTTTGTCATTTTGTATTGTTATTTGGCTTTTATTGTAATATTTGTTACTGTAAATAAATTAATATCACCGTCCAGTGACCGATGTTCTACGTACTTCTCTAGCCCGTCCATAACCGTCCAAATTTTTTGGTTCCAGGATCTCTTTGCTGTCACTTCTCTTTTTTTTCGCTTTCTATTATTTAGTTACTTTTGTCAATTTCTATGTATCTATGATTATTTAATATGTCTTAGAGATATCCGCTCTTTTAAAATTTTGTTTCTATATATTGCAATATTACCCCCGCTTCTATTTTATCTTTTGTGACTTAGTATATCTATGTCCACCTCATTAATTTTTACTCAGAAAACATTTGAAGTTTTGTGATATATCCAAATTACTCTTTGGAGTTCATTTCTACAGGAATTTGCTATTATTAAGTGATCAAGTTATAAGAACTTCTGGGAGACTATTGGTGTAATAACTCTGCTTAACATGCGGGTCACTTGATGAGCAGTTCTGAATATATCGTCCATATAGTCATGTACGATATATTCAGAACTGCTCATCATATTATAAAAAGATGTGGAAGCAATAATGTATTGTCAAATATATGTACTACATATAAATTAGAATCAATCTGGGAAAAATGAAGGCATATTCGTAATCTGCTATACAAAGTTATGTTAAATGCATTAACAGACGTTCCAAATTTGGTTGAGGTTGTGTATTGATTTCAAACAAAAAAAAAGTGTGGTCCCACGAACAAGTTTTAAATACTTCTACATCCGTCAAAAACTGTTTTTTGACAAGTGGTACTTTCGGGACGAATATGAAATTTTTTATATACAAAATCCAAATCTATTCTACTATTTTCTACTATTTCTACTATTCTAAATCAAACTGTAAATAAGTTTATATTGATAAATCTATATATAATGCATTATTTGCTATATATTAGCAAAAAAACCGCTTTTTCATAAAAGTAATAGATTTACTTAAACTCTTCTATTGTTTAGAAAAATTAGTCTAATCTTAGTAGTTGAGGAGATGTTAAAATGTTTTTTCCGAAATATGCTACTATTTAAAGTATATAATTAAACTAAAAATTTATTTTAGAGTACATACTTAAATATAAGGTCTGGTATTAGCCGTTTAACCGCTATCGTGGTCAGTGACAGGCACACATAGTTTTTTCGTTATCAACAGACTCCAAAACATGGACATCTGTAAAAATCTTGTAATCAAAAATGTTAATAATCACAAAAAATACTCCCTTATATTACATATGAGACAGTAAGAAACACAAATTCCCAACCGCAACAAAATTAAATATAAAAGTAAGCTAGATACGGTTACATGTGAGCAGTTACTGAATTGCCTCAATTATTTTTTGTCCCAAGGCAACTATGTTTTCTGCTCTACCAACTTCATGGGTATAAACAATATTTTTTAAATATCCCCACAAAAAAAATCATTTGAAGAGAGATCAGTAGATCGCGGAGGCCATTTGATGTATCCCGTTCCAGTAATAAGACGGCCAGGGACAGCAACGTGTTCCCAGCTAAACATTGAATGTAAAATCTGGATCGGGATCGAAGAATATCGCTGTGATGTCGGTTGTTGTCGGCTTTGGTGACGGACAGTAGGGGTACCACGTTGCCACGTATTACATTCATACGTATAGATCGCACGAAAACATTGAATCCCTATACCTAATGATATTTGACACATGCGGTATATGTAAGTCACAGTATTTATTTACTGCCTGATGTTCGTTTTAACATCTATGTGTTTACACTTTTCATTTTCGCAAATATATTATATTATATATACAGGGTGTAGATAAAGTCTGGAACAAAATTAATATTTCTGTTATCTTCGGTTTGATGGAAAAACCCTGAAACAGGTCGATTTTGTTTTTATCCCCTGCACTTTATAACATCGTGAATTTAATTCTGTCGTCATCTGGTTGCGCGCGGGCGTGACGTCATTAGTTTTTTCAAATGGTAACCCGCCACATTTATTACCCCTTGTCGTTAGGTATTCCATTGTGCATGCAACGGTATAAAAAGTTTGGTACCTTACATAACAATTTTTGGGAGAAAAATGCTTTCGAATTTCAAAAAATTAAAATTTTATTTCTAATGAAAAACTAATCAAAAATTATTTTAAAAAATCAGATAAATTATAATCCGAGGTTTATATTGGATTGTCGTCAAACAAGATACCAAAAAAATGTCAACGGAAGTGTTCAAATTGTCCACCATTGGCCATTTGACACTGGCCGAGACGGACGTACACGCTTTCTACGACATATTGACAGTTCATTACTTGGTGTTTGAACTTATCCATTCACAATACTTGCTCCATTGGTAGTGTTGAACGTGCATTGCGAAAATGGCGAATTTGAGCGAAAAAGAGCGGATTCAAATTCTCATTATTGTTGGTTGTGGTGATAAAATACGTAGCCATGAAGAAGCCTGTAAGTTTTTCAATGCAGAAAATCCAAACCGCGCACCGATTTCGCGGTCAACGGTGAGCAAAATTGTCGCAAAATTTGCTGAAACTGGTAGTGTAAAAGACAGGGCTCGTCAAGGTCGACCAAGAATTGAGGAAGATAGAAGGGTCAATATTCTCTTGGAACTTCAGGACAACCCCCACACTTCAACAAGGAACATTGCCAGGGATCATGCAGTCGATTTTACCACAGTAGCCAAATTGCTGAAGAAGGAAAAACTTCATCCGTACAAAATCAATCGGGTTCAGGAACTGAATGAAGATGACTTCGACCGCCGACTCGAGTTCTGTGAACAAATCATGCTACGGTGCGATGAGAATCCCGGATTTGTCGACAATGTGGTTTTTAGTGACGAAGCAACTTTTTCCTTGAACGGTGAAGTGAATCGCCACAATTGTAGGTACTGGTCGGGCGAAAATCCTCGATGGGTTCGAGAGGAGCACACCCAACACCGGCAAAAAGTTAATGTATGGGCGGGAATAGTGGGAGATCGCATTGTGGGGCCTTTCTTTCTGGACAGAAATTTAAACGCTGAAACATACTTACATTTCCTAAGATTTACGCTAGTGCCGAATGAAAACACCCCCGACAAGCCTCACCCCAGAATCTGGTTTCAACAAGATGGAGCACCTCCACATTTTGGCTGGCGTGTTCGGAGTTGCCTCGACGAAATTTTCCCCGGGAGATGGATTGGACGAAGGGGAACAATTGAATGGCCTGCCCGTTCGCCAGATCTCACACCACTTGATTTTTTTCTATGGGGTCATGTGAAATCAAAGGTGTACACCAATAAGCCAAATAACTTGGATGATCTGAAACATCGTATCCGCGAGGAAATGCGAAATATTGGTGCAGAGACAATACGACGTGTCGTAGAAAGCGTGTACGTCCGTCTCGACCAGTGTCAAATGGCCAATGGCGGACAATTTGAACACTTCCGTTGACATTTTTTTGGTGTCTTGTTTGACGACAATCCAAGATAAACCTCGGATTATAATTTATCTGATTTTTTAAAATAATTTTTGATTAGTTTTTCATTAGAAATACAATTTTAATTTTTTGAAATTCGAAAGCATTTTTCTCCCAAAAATTGTTATGTAAGGTACCAAACTTTTTATACCGTTGCATGCACAGTGGAATACCTAACGACAAGGGGTAATAAATGTGGCGGGTTACCATTTGAAAAAACTAATGACGTCACGCCCGCGCGCAACCAGATGACGACAGAATTAAATTCACGATGTTATAAAGTGCACGGGATAAAAACAAAATCGACCTGTTTCAGGGTTTTTCCATCAAACCGAAGATAACAGAAATATTAATTTTGTTCCAGACTTTATCTACACCCTGTATATCTATATATATATATATATATTATTTGTATATAATCTAATATTAAGAAAATCAGGCAATAATAATAATTTCACAAAATTTAAAACAAATGCTTCTATTACGACTCTGTATAGACAGGTGCATTGTATGTAAATGTTCTTTCGACTATTAACATCGATTATCTATTTTTTTGCTTGCGTGCTATACCTATTCAAGCGAAATAATATTTTCGTAGTATGTCTTCATTGTCTGGAAATGCTGTGATCTTTGATTTACTGCCTGATCGTATAGGCGGGGCCGATTATGATGTAAGTATACATGTAATTGCAAAAATTAGATTGTGACGTTAGGTTGCTGTTATTTTTGGAGCGTACATGATAGCTTCAGGGTAGCAAAACAAGTATTTCAATAGAAATTCTTATTCTTACCGGGAATAGAGAAAAAAAGGTATTTAGAAAAACATCTTCATAGAAATAATTCTCCTTTTATATAATGGTGCTATTGTAAAGCTCGATAATTGAACATTACCGAGAACCGCGCTCATTATCTGTAACAATATTTTATTGAAATTTGGGAGAACTTTGTGGAAGCACTGATATACGTACGTCAAATCATATTATGTTTAGTAAAAGTAAAAGTGTTACTTCTGGTCAGTATAGCAATTTTTTACGTATATCTTCTTATAATCTTAATAAATCTAGGTGGAACGCAGAATTTGCAAGATATTTGCAGGAAACTCTTCTTTGATAAGAAACTTCGCACCGAAAATAAGTAGATGGGCGAAGTATTTTCAACAACAGCTAAATAAAGAGGTAGATACGGAAGAAAAAAATACTCTCAAAAAGATGATACCATCAAGAATTCAACAAACAGGAGGAAATAGAAGAACCAACCGAATATGAGCTAGCCGATATCATTAAGAAACTTAAGGATAACAAAAGTTCATGTGAAAGTGACACACCAGCAGAAATCCTAAATGAAGGAGGAGTAGAACTACATAAAGGCTTGCACCACTTAGTACTAAGAATATGGAGAGAAGAGAATGGAGTACATTATTCTAGCATTTTCTTTTCTATCCTCTTCTTCTAGGGCACAAGATTATTCAAATCGGGCAGTCATATGCCCGATCTTTCAGAAGGGAGATAAAACACTTTGCAAAAATTACAGGGGATAGCCTTACTAAAGTTGCTTACAAAGTCGTAGCAAAAATCAGACGGAACAGACTAAAGAGGAGGGGGTTTCAAGCAGGAAGATCAGCAACAGACAAATACTCACAATAAAGTTATTGGAAAATAACAGTTGCGAGCAAAGTTAATGCTTTTCATTGATTTTAAACAAGAGTACGACTCAATGTTTTGAAGAGAAATGTATGATACATTAGCAGAATTAGAAATACTATAGATAATAAGAATGATATTCTTGGACTAAAGCAATAACATTCTAGTGGATGGAAGGTTCTCAGAGGAAATTACAATTAGAAGAAGACAATGATAAAGAGACCCTCTCTCGACTGACCTATTTAATCGGATGTTGGAAGGAATTATCATTATCATTCAAGGGAATGCAAAATCCAAATAAAACAGTCTTATTTTTCACAAGAAAGTACAATTTATTGCATAGGCCTATGATGTGACCATGCTATCGAGATCAAAGAGTATTTGGACAATCTGTAGAAGGAGCAAGAAAATACAAATTATACGTGAACAAGGAGAAAACAAAGTATATGACATTTCTTATAATTCGTGAATATAATTTTCATATATTTTGACATATTATTTTGTTCTCATTTTTGTATTTATAATTGTACATACTGTTTTTGTCCTATATTTGGGAATCTATTGGACAGTAAATTATATTGTTATTATAATTTGAAATTTCCGAAAAACTGTTTGTCAGTAAGAGTAAAAATAGTACTTCCTGTTGAAAGATTCTCTTATGGAAAAGTCGTTGCGTGTTTATGTTTTCGAGATATTTGCGATAAATTGATTTTCGATCAATATTGTAATACAATTGTTATGCTAAAAAACACTCTTATATTCTTTAGCCACTTAGACGCGATTGATGCCACACATACCCTGGATTCACCGAGGTCTGGAGTTTTCAATAGTTCGAATTGGGAAGATTAAAAAGAAAATTGTTATATTTTGAATAATTTTGTATTCCTTATATATTTTAATAAAATTAATGGCAGTTATATTCTCTAAGCGTCAAACCCTGTCATTAACACAGAACTTCGAATAAAAAAGTTAAAAATTGGTATTCTTGAATGATTGGATTATTAGATGCAGTTTATTCAATAAATTATATTGAATGATTATGTAGTTATTTCTTGAATTAACTGCTTGTCAGCTTTTGTTATTATAATTTCTTATTTGAATTCAGAGCTACTGAGAATTCACATTTAAAGTTTATTCCGACATGCTATTTATAAGTATTATAATACTGACATGTTAAGTATTTATTGCATCTATTGAAATTATTTAGGAAACAACTTTGCCGAATAAGTTTGGTAATTTTCAAATAATTAAAACATACAATTACACCTGGGTATTTTTTATTCACTATAATGCGCTTTTATAAGAGCCTATGTGTGGTCTTACGTAACGATATACTGAATGTTTATTTATTTCTTGTTTCTGTATGTCGCTCTACTTGTCTATTTGTCTTTTCATGCTTTTCCTTTTATTTTTAAATTAGACTAACATAACACATCCACCACTGCAGCTGTTGCGTTCCTTTATGCGGTTTAAATTAGCGAAGAGAATTATGAATAGTTTTTTTCTACAAAAACTGAATTTATTATAAATATATTTCATATGAATCATTGAAGATGCATTAAAAACACCATATTTCTTTTCTTTAATTAATTGTTTGAAGTCATTTTTTCTAAATCATAGAATTAAAGAACCATGGTTAATTCTCAAATCATTTTTATTATCAATTCAAAATATTTATATTATTGAAAAGTAAAATGATTTATTATAAAAAAAGGAAAATAATATATTGTAAAACTTATCTTTTAAATGATGCAATTCATTTATATTGTTATATATTTTTATACAAGAAATGTTTCAAATTGAGTTCTAAATACTTTTGTACTCTTAATGAATCTATAAATAATGCCATAATATACGAAATATTTACAAAAAGCTGTATGAGTATAAGACCCACTTCCGGTATGAATTTCGAAACATTCTTTTATAAAAGTTTGTTCAAATTCACTTTTGAGTACTTTTGTTTTCTTTAGAAATTTCTTTAGGTTTAGTAATTGAAGTAATGTATGTAAAATTTGATTTTTTAAATGAAGTAAACTACTACATTCGGTCAACGAATTTGTCTGAAAATCTAATTGAGAAGTTATCTTTACATTTAGTAAGAGTAAAGTTAAAGGATATGAAATTAAACACAAACACACACACACAATCTAAAGTTTATGTCGTTTCTTTTTGTAAACATTTAAAGGGAGCTAATACATTTAGCAAAACATAAGTGTCATTTTAAATTAATGTATCAGTTTAAGTAATACTAAAAAAATCCAAAAAATGTATCTGCAATTACCAATAACCTTTGTTACTTTGCAACAAAATATGCCGAAAAAGTCAAATGTACTGGATTGATGATGTTCCATTAAAAACTATTCATTTTTTGCTGATGTGGTCTTAGATTGAAAAACATATTTAAATAGTTTTATTACGATAGGTATATTCCCAGAATTTAAATTGCAAATTACTCCAAATTGTATTTTTCATGTATTTATAAACAAAAATATTCAAAAAAAATATGACCTATATAAAATAATTAAGAAATGGCCTACACACTTGGCACTCACATGTATGTCACTATATTTAAACTAATAATTATAATAAAAACAATATATGGTAAAAGTTTAAATCATTTTACAAAACTTTACACGCCGTTATGTTTTAACGGTTTTAACATTGATTTTAGTCGGTTAGCTGACTAAAGGCAAAACATAAATCTATCTCTCTTTCATGTTGTCACAATTACTTCTTTGTCTACACTCACTCCATTCAATAACGTAGATTATAAGATCAATACATTTCATCCTACAAGGCTGGCAATTCACATATGTACCTCCTTTTAGTATGGGTGGCTGCTATATAAATCTTTTTCGTATTTTGTGCAAAATTTATGGCGGAAACTGTATAATTATCACGTATATATACGCAACCACTATTTTAATAATTATCTACATCATTGCTATATATGTTATTCGGCGAAATTGAAACCGCACAAGTTTTTAATTACATACCTAGAAGTTACAAAAAAATAATCCTGAAATGAAATTATATCCTGAAGACAATTAAAGTTTAAACTCATTAATAGATGAAGTGAGATGTTTTAAAACTTTTAATTCCATTTTATTATAATTGATTCTTAATTAAAAATTATGAATCGTATATTAGAATAATGATCAATCTATTTCAGATCGTATTTGATATAAATTATGAATTTGATTATCCCAGTCAATTAAGTCTATGGATGAGATCGTCTGAAAAGTTTATTCGAAAGCAATTTAATCTCAAATAATTTTGACGATGTATACTTATACATAAATGTGGGGTGCCTATATAAAATATTACTAGACCGATATACATACTAACATGTTTTGTATATTCGGACAAATAATCATTTTACTTTCTTATACGTAGTCTGTGTCTGTGCCTGTGTCTGTGTGTCTGAGCGTGTGTCTGTGTCTGTGTCTGTGTCCGTGTCTCTCTGTGTGTGTCTGTGTGTGACCACGATAGCGGTCAAACCGCTGTAAATATCAATTCCAAATTTTGTATTTACGTGTATAATCTCCCTCTTGAGATCTGATTAGTTTTTCAGTAAAATCGGTAGACCGGAAGTAGCAGTTTACTTCAGTGAAAAAATCGAATTTTGCCAATATTTCGTCAACTACTAAGTTTAAACAAATTTATAAAGAATTCATATGTACTTAGAATTAAAATTGAGAACAATTTTATTTAAAATATTTTTCGAAATTCCTATCGGGAGTAGGTCTTTTACTCCTATCGAAAATCAGTTTTTTGCGAATATTTCGCAAATCATGCTTTTTAGACAGGTACGTTGCGGATATAAAAGTATTTAGAACATAATTTTCAATATCTTTTGTATAAAAAAAATTTCAAAATTCAGACCGGAAGTACCACATTTACTCTTATCGAATAGCGATTTTTTGCAAATATGTCGTAAGTTATGCATTCTGTATATATTTATCAAGAGTACAAAAGTATTTAGTGCTATATTTGCAATATTTTTTGTATATATGAAGTTTCAAAATTCGGACCGGAAGTAACACTTTTACTCTTAGAAAGTCGTGTGGTGGCCACACCTCATTTTACTTTCTTATACGTAGTATAAGGAAGTATTGTGATGATGAAAATTTTCGACCTCGAGATTTTTGCAGATGTCCACGTTTTGAGGTCCCCTGATACCAAAAAAGTGGTTTTTAAAAAATGTCTGTGTGTCTGTGTCTCTCTATCTCTCGCTCTCTCTCTCTCTCTCTCTCGCGCGCGCTCTCTCTCTCTCTCTCTCTCTCTGTGTGTGTGTGTGTGACCACGATAGCGGTCAAACCGCTGTATATATCAATTCCAAATTTTGTATTTACGTGTATAATCTCCCTCTTCAGAACTGATTAGATTTTGAGCAAAATCGGCAGACCGGAAGTAGTAGTTTACTTCAGTGAAAAAATCGAATTTTGCAAATATTTCGTCAATTACTAAGTTTAAACAAATTTATAAAGAATTCAAATGTACTCAGAATTAAATTTGAGAAAAATTGTGTTAAAAAAGTTTTTCGAAATTCCTACCGGAAGTAGGTCTTTTACTCTTATCGATAATCTGTTTTTTGCGAATATCTCGCAAGTCATGTTTTCTAGGCAGGTAGGTACATTACGAGTATAAAAGTATTTAGAACGTACTTTTAAATATCTTTTGTATAAAAAAAATTTGAAAATTTAGACCGGAAGTACCACTTTAATCTTATCGAATAGCGATTTTTTGCAAATATGTCGTAAGTTATGCATTCTGTATATATTTATCAAGAGTACAAAAGTATTTAGTGCTATATTTGCAATATTTTTTGTATATATGAAGTTTCAAAATTTGGACAGGTAGTAACACTTTTACTCTTAGGGAGTAGCACTTTTCTTCGAATATCTAGCAAAGTATGTATTCTATAGCGATTTAATAAGAGAATAGAAGTACCTAGAATAGGATTCTGAATAATTTTTGTGTAAAAAAATTCTAAAAGTTGTATAGTTTGAAACGCTCATACGTATAAGAAAGTAGTGTGGTGGCCACACCTCATTTTTTAATTTGTCCTAATCTGCTTACAATTTAAAACACTCTCCGGAGAATGTCTATTATTCTAATCTAGGGAGGTGCTAATTACATTGAATTTACTAACACGTTTTAGAATAAAAAGTATTGATCGTTTAATTAACGAATCAGATAGGGGTAATGGTAGAATGTGGAATAACGCTGACTTCTTAATTCATTCCACAGAGACGTTCATTGGCAATTGTTGTAGATTGTCGAATTTATTTGAAATAATTTGAAAATTTAAGAAATAAAAAATAGTATATCAGCATTTAGAATTGCTGTAGCAGAAAGCATTTACGAAAAAATGTTGAATTGTGGCCACGAATGCTATAATTAGACCCTATATATAAATTCATAAATTTTCAGAAAAGGGTCATTATACCAGCCTGTCATTTGAGCACATCCTTTGACACAATCGATCATAAGTTGCTGATGGAAAAAAGTACTACTATGATATAATGGAAAACGTATACAACAATATATTGATGAAATAACAAAAGATCTAGCATGAAGACTATGCAAAAGGGTGTTCCAGAAGAATCTTTACTGAGGCTGTTTGTTATATATTTATATAAATGATCTATTGTCTATTATTGATAAGCTGTGCGTATGCTGTTCACACATCATTTGTGGTCACAGATAAAACTAGAGATAGAAATTTATGCAAGGCCGAAATTGTAATGATGGAGGCAGAAAATTGGTTTGTATCGAATAAACGAAAACTAAACAACAATAAGACACAACGCCTAAATTTTTATTTACACAAAAAGGAAAATAATAATTGCATCAGGTCATCATGTCGATAATATATTTTATCAAAGGAAATATATTTACCATTTCGTGTGCATGCACACTTACCGTCGCTAAACATGTGCATAAAAATAAAACATATATACAGAGAAATGTGTTAAAATTATCAAGAGACTTCTTGAATCCATGAAGTGTCTGTCTGCCAATAGATTTTCAACAGTTTTAAATCTATTCTGTACAAGATTTTCTAAATTATGACATTTTAAATTTGAATTGAATGTATGCTTGTTTAAATGTTTCATAATGTCCATGTTTTATAAACATAATGTGGTTAATATTCTTACTGCAATTTTTCGAATGACTTTTATTGTAATAGTTATTATGATAAATAAATTTAATAATTATTATTATTACAGAAAAATTCGCATTCATATTGGAGAGTATAGGTTTGTTCGGATTTTCAGTATTCAGTAAGTCTGGAGTCGCTCTAGAATTAGATAGATTAGTTCAAAATAGAAATGGTCCAAACAACTTAGTATTAGTAACAGAAACACTAAAAGAGACACCAGGCACAATTAACCTGACGCAAATAATTTTTTATGGCAAACAATCACAACCAAAAAGTTGTTTAATAAGAAATATTTTTTTTCAATTTTGTAGTGGATGAGAATAATAACTAATATTTTGTAAATAAATTCTTATTAATCCTCCTCTTTATCAAGTTTGAAATTTTGTAGCAATCACCTTTATGCCGACGATACAAAGGTATACTTCTCCTTTCCTCATTTTCCACAGAAAAAGCTATATTTGTATTGTATTGTATTGTATTGTATTTTATTCGTCATCAAAAAAACTTACATGACATGTCAGATAAGTAACAAATTCTTTTAAAGAATTTCTAAATAAATAATCACAAGCAATATAACATATAACACATAAATAAATGAAATCAGTTGTATATATAAGTGAGCAAACATAGATAATATAAAATTTCATAAAACAACATCAAAATACAATTACTAAAAAAAAACAGAGCAATAAAATCATTGTATCTACGAAGGATCAAAAACAGAGTGAGAATATTCCTAGTTTTGAATGGTAATAAGTCCAATTAATAACATTCGACAAAGCCTCCAGATATTCCTCTGAAGTCGTGTGACAGATATTCCTCAACGGCGTAAAAAACATTAGTCAATAAAAAACTTGTTCACACTTAACTCCTTAACAAAGTCTGGTATTTTGTTGTAAAGCTTCACACCCCAATAACTGAACGATTGCTGCGTCTGCTTCAATCGGTGGCGCGCTGTCACTAATTCATCCTTACTTCTAGTATGGTAGCTGTGATTATCGGAATTTCTCATAAACTGGGTTTTATTTGTATGTATATACTTTACACAAGCCATTATATATATACGTTAATAATAGTCATAACCCCCTCCTCAGCAAAAACACCCCTTCAGCTGTCACACGGCCGCAACCCGCGCAGAGCCCGCATAGCACGCTTCTGCAGCAAAAGGACACGCCCCAACCCCGACGGTGTACCCCATATCACTACGCATACGATGCTATGCTGTGGAAGTTCGAGTAGTAGGCCAATTTCGCAGCTTCATGAGTTACCAGTTGTTTGATACTCCTTATTGCATATACAGCAGTACTCAACCTCAAGAGAAGAGTTGTTACATGTTCAGACCACGTAAGTCTGCTATCCATTATGACCCCCAGAAGATTTAGCGTTTCACCCTGCGTGGCTGATGAAAAAGTATGTGTTTGTGTTTTTCCCCCGTTTAGTTTTAGCTTATTTGTATCACACCAGGTTTTTATTTGAAGTATTATGCGGTCCCGCTCATACACCATATCACTACCCCCTTTCCTCAATACGAAGGAGGTATCATTCGCATACAAGCATACTTTGGCATTAACATTTTCCTGAATATCATTTATATATATTATAAACAGTATTGGGCCAAGCATAGACCCCTGGGGAACTCCCCTGTTGACTGATTCTCTCCTCGATATCTCATGGTTCCATTCTACTGCCTGCTGTCTATCTTCAAGATAAGACCTAAGCAGTTTGAGTGCGATACCTCGTACCCCATAGTAAGCCAATTTCTGCAGCAACAGTCCATGCGACATGGAGTCAAGTGCCTTGCTAAGATCACAGGCCACTATTTCCGGGGTTTCATAATTATCTCTAGCATCCATTATATCACTCAAAGTTCCTAGCAGCGCTGTTATTGTGGAACTTCCATATCTGTAGCCATGCTGTAATGGAGTAAAAATATTCTGTTTTTCGAGAAATGAAACCAATCTCGTGCGTATTACCATTTCCATAACCTTTGATATAGTTGGGAGAACAGATATGGGCCGATAATTTTCTTCATTATCCCTTTCTCCTTTTTTTATATACAGGTGTAATTTTAGCAAGCTTCAATTGCTTTGGAAAGATTCCTTCTTTCAAGCAGCAGTTTATTATATATGTTAGTGGTTCTGCAATTTCCCTTGTTATTTCCTTTAACAAGGATACACTCATACCATATATATCTTTCGATTTTTTATTTTTTAAAGTTTTTATAATGTTGATCACTTCCTCAACATCAACATGTCCAATATAACACGAATCAACTGGCAATTTGTTAGTATTCTTGAGCATTTCATTCGAATCTTCCCGACTATCATCAATATGATTTCGTATACTATTTCCAACTCGAAGAAAGTAATTTGAAAAATCAGCTTTAGTCAATTTTGTTTGATTTTGCGGTAAAAATCTTCCATTTGTTCCTGTCTCCTTGTTAATTATACTCCATATGGTTTGCTGTCTATTCTCCGCACTTCTAATTTGCTTTTCATACCTTCTTCTCTTTACACTCTTCACTTCCTCATTATACCTTTTTTTTTTCATTTTTGTACATCTGCAGCACATTTACATCTTTCGTCACCTTGAATATTGGATACAAAGCATCTAGACCGTTCTCTATGTTTTCACACTCTCGCGGCCTTCTATTGGTTTTTAAATTCCGTTCCCCAGTCCTATATATTTCTGGAAAACATATCTCAAAGGAGACATCGAAAACATTGTGAAATCTTGCATATTTTATTGTGCATTACCATTTGTATTTATTTTATTTGTTAATTAAGATCTATGAGCTCTTGTTACTCGTCATTCGTTGACTATCTATTCTCATAACTCATAAGTCATGTGTAGTGATTTTTGGGTGTACTCAGTCTAGGGCATTGGTCGTATCAGGATTACAATTGATGATGTAGTGACACCGATTTTGGAGTGCATCAGAAATATTAGGCTTTAGTTGGATACTAATACAATCTTCCAATGAATATATTTCTTTCTTGTTTGGGAAACCTTTTTGTAATCAAAAATTCTATATAGTTTCAAGGATTGTTCGAGAGTTTTTCTATGAAGAATACTATGTGAGTTTTTGATCTTTTCGCACTTCGATTTCTCCGATACCATATAATTTCACCTCTTGCATTATCTTGATAACAACCGATTTCAGCGAGCATAAAATTAGTGTCTGCGATTTATATACGGCTTAAATCGTACTGATCATATTACAAACTGAGTTTTCGTAATATTTTATCATAAGATAATATGTAATTGTTTTTATAATAAGATAATATGTAAGTTACGTTTACCACAAAATCATATTTAGAACGGACGTGCACTGTCAATGATAGATATGGAAGTTTGCTGACACAACCTTTCTATCATTTGGAAATCTTCAAAATGTCACTTATATACAAGATTTTAAAATATTGGAAGACTTAAACAAAGTTTTATGATATTTCTTAAGATAATTTCTAAAGCATATTGTTGTTTAGTCTTGGCCGTCTTGAAGTATTTGCCAATGTTAGTTATCTTCCGAATTATCTTGATATTATCTTTATAAGAGTGTATGTAAGCTTTGAGTGTTGAATATGAAAAGAGCTATAGGATTCTAGTATGTATGGGCTACAACATAAGTTATAAATACAATGGTGCAGGGCAGTTGTTGAACAAACATTTTGTAAGACCATTAGTACAAAGTCATTTTTGTTATCAAAACCAGTCATTATAAAAACAATATAACTTCTTGTAGTATCGATCTTACTATATCATTTCTTTCAAAACTAAAGACTAATTCTATGGTAAAAAATATTTTTATTCACTATTTAATGAAGTTACCAAGCCCAAACAAATTCGACGGACAGTGGGTTAGATTCTTGAAAAGGTGAACAAAGTGACCTCATTCTCAACATATCCGTACATGCATGCATCCGCTGTAAAATATATCTGCGTAAACAGTTTATTTTGTTTTCATGTGTGTGACATTTATTCTTCACAATGGAGGATGATAGCGAAGTATAGGTTTCGACGCCATCTCTTGACAAAAAACTGTAAATATATTTTATCATCCCTATTACCCGGACTTGTTTCACATTTATTACGTAATAAATATTGTACAAAATCATAATTTAAAAAAATTGATACCAAGAGAGAGCCAATACGAATTAGTGCAGCGTGACTTTCTGAAGTGTACCAGAGTTGTAGGTGAAGAAAAGTCCATGTAACTTCTCGGGCTTTACCCACCTTTCTGATAATACTTGTTTTTAATGAAAGAATAGTAATTTTTACACCTAATATCTTTCAATTTTATTTTTATTTCAAATTAAAGGGGTTCTGGCTGATTATTTTTGGTTCAAATCACAGAATGGTTGAAAACCGACACTTTACACTTGATCTTGAAAAAACTGGAAATTTTCGATATTTTGAGAAATGCTTTTATTCAAAGCCGATACACATCTTACATGCTTTACAAAATAAATTGGCCGACAAGACTAACTCCTCTTACATAATTCATTGTCTTTCTGGAGTACCAATAAGTTTATTGTTTTCAAAACTTATTGTTTGGAAACATCAAAATTGTTGAGTTCTTATTCATGGGCCTGAAATAATTGAATGGTCCTCACTTCTGGGTGATCTGATATCGGAGGACACCCACGAACCGAGCGATAAATATATAAACACATGTCGGAGACATGACAATAGAGAATATATTCAATCGGCTTTTCGTCACATCTGATCTCTACATTTTGAGCATGGGCCAAAAATATCCCAAAACAAGTAAGACTTTGTTTATTGAACCTCTGTGCGTATGATTCGACTTTTAGCAATTCGAATAATTCTGGAACAGTACATATTAATTATAATTTTGAGTACTACACAAATCTGTAATTATAAGTTATGTATGAAATAAACAAAAGAAACAATTTGCCATTTTTTATTCTCCATACAGCTTTGAAAAATACTGGTAATCGATTGATAATTATGGACGTACAAAAAACACAAACACATTACAATGTCAAAATCGTTTTTGGCAGAGTCCATTTTGTTTCCTGTGTTTTTTGATAAAAGATTCATAATCAACAATCCCTTAATTCGTAAACATTGGATGATTTTCAAAAACTTTCTACAATGTTGGGTCAACTATTTTGCTTTTATTTCATATAATTGATTCGTAATTAGTGACATGAAAAATGTCTATGTTTGTAATTTTAAGTACACGGAGGAAAACATTCTATTTTTGCCAACCTTCTCAGGAATCTATGTCACTGTGCGACGTGGAAGCAGACTAACTTCTTATAGAAATTCGCCATTTTTAAAGTTTTCATTCCTTCTTCACGTGACGAAAACTACTTTGATATTGTTACTAAACTAAATATGTTAAATGTTAAAACTTTACATTTTGGTTGTAATCTGCCTCACTGTGTTGTACAGATTACATTGAAGAAATTACCTCAATAAAATTGTATGTATTTATGTATTACTATACTATATAGTTACTTAAGTTATAAATATGAGTTTTTCACCTAAAATCAAGCTGTTAAAACATGAAAGTAAAGTTGTTTTCATTTTGGTAGTTCCTGTGTACCAACCCCATTAAATTGTTCAATACAATATATTAAAATCTATAATGCCATTTAGAGAATTTGCAGTTTCTGTAGGCTGTAATGAAAATGTATAAGGATAAATTCACTTAAATATCAGGTATTTTGATAATTCTGATTTATTTATTTTGATCTATTCGTAAACTAACAATTTTTACTTAAATCTTGGTCACTTCTTATTTTGATTGAAGTGTTTGATAAAGTGTTTGTATTTATAAGTTTTAGTAAAATATCTACTGTACGTTACTATAAGGTGTCATAATACGTAATTGTATGAAGAATCAATTAAATAAGAAGGTGATAAAATGTTTTAGGTGTGGTTTATTGTCTTTTAATATTCTTGTGATATTTGTCACCTAATAAGGTTAGCACAAAAATACACTCGAAGGATAAAAGAATTTATTAAGTATATTTTTCTGATGTAATTTATATAATTCAAAATGAAATTGAAGTGCAAAACACTTGTTAATTTCCACTTCGTAGTATTAATAGCTTGAAATGATGAAATGTGATTATGCCTTCCCATCAGGTGTTACTATCTTTTCACAATAGGTCGATATCCTTTTTTGGAAGTTGTACAAGCAATTGCTTTTTCATTCATAAAAATCTCTGGCATATATATAGGTATATATAACATTTACCCCTCCACTAGTTACTGTATATATCTGCAGAGTCTCAATGGTGGCATCACATTCTATCAAGGCGCGTGCGATTAACTACCGGTAAAAATATTTTAGAAAGTATAACACTTTATTTGGAAATTCGCGGAAATATCTTAAATCTATTTGTCTGCGTCGTCCTAAATGTTTGTGCTTATCTTAATTTTGTGAAGAACATCTATAAAATAGACTTGTGGTTTTTTCAATTTTCCATTAGTTCTTTTGAAGAGTTTGCAACACTTGGAGTAGTACCCACTGCTTAGATTTTGCCAACAGTTTGTATTCTAGCCAACAAAAGTAAGCATATTATTTATATTTATTATGGTTTATTTTGATACGATATTGTTATGATTTACAATTTTATCTCTTTAATGTCTCGGTTTTATAAAGAAATCTCGCAAAGTATTATGGCAGTACCATAGTACTAGTTGAATAACTCGCACTGGTTTTCTATAATCCAACGCTTCATGAGAACGCATAGGCATGAACACATACGCACATATGTATGTACACAATAGTCTGCATAAAACACTCATATAAATATCTACGGTGTCTGCTATCATAATTAAAAGAATTGTTTTGGTTAAAATTATGTAGTAAAAGTAGTTTTATTGAAAAATTTAAAAAAAGCTATAAATTTATTATAATGTAGATAAAATTGCTTTAATTTTAACATTCGGGGTTGCAATTCTCAAATGATTACAAACAATCTTAAACATTATTTGAGTGTTGTATACTTGCATACCAATACACAGTGCATGTCAAAAGTGCCCCCCCCCCCCCTGTTATCTTTTAACGAAGTGGAATATAACGTTGAAACAAAAATAAAACAAAACCACTATAAAAATACTAATTTTATGACCATGTCTCATTTTAAAATATTGACAGATGGAGCTGTAGGCCATATCAAGTTAAAAATTTTAAATGGTAAAAGGAGTCGAGTGACCCCTCATTTAAATGGTATTTGGAAGATCTATTCAAATTTATGTTTTTTAACATTCTATCTATTTAAAAGAAAAAGGATGAATTTCACCGGTAGGATACATCGTTGTTCTGCACCGGCTGTTGTAATTAAAACTGTAAAAAATGGACAAAAACAATTAAAAAACATACCAATGCCCTTGAAAACAGTTTATAAGTTTACCATGTATTGTTTTTTCTAAATTGCGGGAATATAAAATATAAAACAAATTAGATAACATTGTAATTTGTTTGTTATCAAATGACTGTTCGTTTCTGTGGTTCATATATTCTAAATCTATTTTATTTTACTGCGGCTTTTTTGTGTCATTGCGTATTTTTATGTTGTGTATAAGAAAATTGTTTATCTGAGATATATGAATTTGTTTTAAGTGTGTGTATTTATGTAGAGGGTTCTTTCAATAAAGTAACAAATTATTGGAAAAATGGGTAATAGAACTTAGATAATCCATCGATCTCACTCCGATCATTTACCGTGTTTTCATGTCGTATTATTTGTATCATTTCATGAATGCATCTTGCTTTTGCATTATTTTCTTTCTTTAAAATTCTGGTATTGTTGAAATCGAAAGTATGGTTTAATTTCGTCTGATGTTTCTTTAAGGCTGTGATATTTTTTGCATATTTATGACCCTTAAGTCTTTCTCCTAATAATTGTATCGTCTGTCCAATATAAATTTTATTACACATTTCGCAGGGTATGCTGTAAACAATAAGTGATTGTTTGATGGCTAGAGTTGGGTCCTTGAGTTTAGTATATAAGAAATTTAAATTGTTGTTACTTTGATGGCCTATTTTAACGTATATGGTTTTAGGATATGGCCAATTTGTTCGGATAACCCTTTTATGTAGGGTATTGGGATATAAGATGGTTTAGTTGTCTGGCTTTCATTTTTCTTTTTTAAAAAGCCAGACAACTAAACCATCTTTTTTCTAATTTTTTCAACGTTTTATTGCACTATACAAAGAAATTATTAATTTTACTAAATCATGCTATCATTGCTATAACTGTGTTTCCTCCTTTCAATTTATCTTTTATACTATTTAATAAGTCATTAGTCGCTGATGTAGTCCCAGAGTTCTTTTGAAATGCATACTGTTTTGAGTGTATTATATTGTGTGTTCGAAGGTGTTCAGAAATTTGTATTTGTATACATTTTTCCATTATCTTGTTTAATGTTGTAAGTAAAGATATAGGTCGGTAATTCTCTGGTTTTGCTTTGTCACCTTTCTTATATACTGGTATTATGATAGCTTCTTTAAGACATTGGGGGTATTTTCCTTTTGCAAATGTAACATTAACTAATTTAGTTAGAATTGGTACTAATGCTGGTTTGTTTAGTTTCAGTATTTTACATGGTATTTTATCATATCCAGGAGCTGTGTTCTTCATGTCATCTATTATTGCGTTCATCTGTTGTATATTTATATATTTTAATATAAATGTTGGTACTTGTTTATCGTAGGTTGTGGTTACGGGTTTTTTTGTGGTGCTGTTAATTTGTTCTTCTGCTAGTTCTTTTCCTATGTTAGCAAAGTACTTGTTTATTTCGTCTGCTATTTCCGTGCTTTCGCTTGTTTTGATTCCGTCTTTTATCAGAATTTGTTCTATGGTATTGGTTTTTTTGTTGCTTGTGTTTAACTGCTTCGAAATTAAGTTCCATGTTTTTGATGGTTCTTTTTTATATTTTTCAAATTGTCTCATGTAGAAATCTTTTTTTGCTTTTTTGACTCTGTAAGCAGTGTACTGCTTTTGTTGATTATATCTCTTCAGTATTTCTTTATTGTTTGGGTATTTGGTGTGTTTTTTGTACAGTTTATTTCTTAATTTTATTTGTTGTATTATATCTGTGCTTATCCACGGGCATTCTTCTCTTCTTTTAATGGTTTCAATTTTTTGGTTTTTTGCTACAATATTTTCCAGTGCATGTGATAATTCGTGAAAGTGGTTTATGTTTTCCTCGCTAATTCCTTCGATATCACTTCTGATTTGTTTATAGTTTGTTCTTACGAGATTGAAATATTGGTAATGTGTCACACGTTCTATTTCATATATTGTAGTTTTAACTACAGAGTGGTCTGAGATATCACTGGGTATTACTTTGACTTTAATTTTGGTTTTTATATTCGTTATTACGTGGTCTAATATACTATGGTTATTGTTTGGATTTCTTCTTGTGTAGTTTTGTGGTCTCTTATTCAAAATTTTGTAATTATATTTTTTATAAATTTGTATATATTCCTTAGTCTTACTGTCTCTTTTCACTATATTTATATTAAAGTCTCCCATTATTATGTGTTTCTTTCCCTTTTTCAGGATATTTTTTTTCAGTATTTTTTCTAACGTTCGCAATTGCACATCTGGCGGTTTATATACTAGGGTTAGAACAATCCTTTCGTTGTTTAGCAATATGGTTATTATTTCTATTTTATTCCATGTTTTAATTAATAATGTATCATATTTTATTGATTCTTTAATGTATAATGCAGTACCTCCTCCTCTTGTAGTTCTGGAGTTGAATACTGCATTGTAGTTTTGTAGTTTATACAGATGTTCCTCAGCTGGATTAAGCCAGGTTTCGGTTAGAGCGATAATTTCTGGATTGTGATGTAATGTTGGTATAGTTTCTATTTCTGGAAATTTACTTTTGACGCTTCTTATGTTTTGCATGTATACTGTGTACGTCTCCATTTTTTTGTTTTCTTTTTTTGTTTTTCTTTTTTCTTTGTTTTTCTTCTCAGTTCAACCGCAGTAGATCCGCTTTAGTTCTTACTTTGATTTTCTGGCTAGTTTCTGTTTTTCTTGCATATACATTTCCGTCACGTATCCATACAAATGCTATTTTATTTGCTTTTTTTAGTAGTCGGGCATTGTGAAACATAGTATTTTTCATGGTAGTCAATTGTTCGTTAACATAAATGGGGCTATCTGTCCCTTTTAGTTGGCAGTCATAGACTGTAATCGGTCCAATTGTTTTCCTGGTTTTCAAAATGTCTTTCTTCACTTCTTCGCTTTTTAGTTCAACGATTATGGGACTATTGTCCTGTTGTGCATTTTTTCGATAGCATTTAGTTATCTTGTTGCCTGGGCTGATGCTTAATTTCTTCAAGATTTTATTTACAATGTCCCCTACTTTTTCTTGTTTGTCCTGATTTTCTATACCATTTATTATAATATTATTTTTTATTTTATCCCGCTCCATGTTGTCTACAGCTTGCTCTAGTTCCTCCACTCTTTCCTGTAATTGCATGTTTTCTTTTTCTCTCTCTTTTAACATGTTTTTTATTTCTATGTTTTCTTTTTGAATTTGATCGAATTGCGTTGACATAAAATCTAATGATTTTTCCATATCTTTTAGCTTTTTAAGTATGGCATTATTTGATATTTCCTCTTCACTGTCACTCGATTGTGATTCGTTATTTCGATTTTTAAATGGGTTAAATGTTATCCTCGACGCCGGACTCTATTCAGTTACTAAAGGGAATTGAATAACTGGTTACGAAGTGAAGGAAAAGTTATAGGCGCATGCTTCCCTATACATTATCAATTGTTGTTTCTTACCGTTATTGCAATTTAAAATATTTCTCATTCGATTTATATAACAATCCGAATACTCGCAAAATAAAACATTTACATAAACGATGATTATTAATCTTTGTGAAATTATAATTTTATCAAACTATTTTCTTAAACTACATTTAAAGTAGTAAGTCAAAATATGTACTTCAAATATAAAATCTCCTTAATTTGCAAATTATATAATGTGTGTATTTCTGATAATTAATAATGCAACCCAATTAGTAACTAGTATACATAGCTGACATGACATGTATCGTGTTTGGAATAAAAGTGCATCTAAAAATTGGAACAACATGAACAATAAGTCTAGACACGTGCAAGCCATTTAGTTAAAAAAGAAAAATTCAGTCATAACAAACTTTGCTTGATAGGAAAATCCATATTTCGTTAACATTGAGCTATTGGATGGCATATATTGATAATTTACCGCGATTGTAAATTAAAACTTTGATATTGGGAAAATTAGACGTTCGAATTGTAACTGAATTTCTATTCAACTGCTGTTTGTCTATGTCATATTATAATTCACGTTGTTTTACTTTGTACATATGATACAGATCGACACATAAGAAATATTAGAAGAGATATGTCAAAATTATTATGTTTAAATATTCTGCAATCTGCTGTACCTATGAGGTATGTCTCAGAAGTAATGAGAATGAATTGTTTACGCTAAATATGACAACGACTGTAGCCGAAGCCATACGATAATACAAGCCGGAATGCAGGAGCTCGAGCGGCGTGTGACGTCATGATTGTGGTCGGGCAGTCGTCGGTTTACTTAGAGTGTAGGTGCATGTCTCTCGCACTAAACTGCGTCTCCATCTTCCTAGTGTCTGTAAGCTTACGGTCTGTACTAGTTTGTACACTTCATTTGATAATTTTAACAAACAATTTTTATAGTTATCATAAAATGCCAAACTGCTGTGTGCCCGAATGCCGAGGTAACTATTATAAAGGTCAACGTGTTACAGTGTTTAGGTTTCCTAAGAACGACAAAATAAAAGAAAAATGGATACGACGTATTCACAGAGAAAATTATATTGTCACTGATAATTCAAGAGTCTGCATTAAACACTTCTCAGAAAATTTAATTGTACAGGAAGATCGAATGACGAGGTCCGATGGCACAGTTTTGGTCATGCCACAAAAATTTTAAAATTAACAGACAATGCGTATCCATTTTTGAAAACCAGCCTAGTTATATGTCAACATGTTTGCCAGTAAAGCGGAAAGACCCTGAGTATAGGCAAAACGAAATTGGGAAACGCCTGAAAAAGGCTACGGAACTGAAATCATTAACAGAC
Source organism: Amphimallon solstitiale (assembly GCA_963170755.1). Lineage (NCBI taxonomy): Eukaryota > Metazoa > Arthropoda > Insecta > Coleoptera > Scarabaeidae > Amphimallon > Amphimallon solstitiale. The sequence continues at coordinate 136,381,167 of OY720676.1, read as the reverse complement.
AGGATATTAAATTTTGATGATTTCAAAACTAACGTACCAGAAAAATTTCAAAATTTTAAAAAACACTTCGACAGCAAAATTTGTTTATCACGAGTCTATATATACAAACTTAAAGAAAATATATTTTCTGATAAACCAAGTATTTACACCATGTTCATAAAGACGATTTTTCACTAAAAATATTTTGCGAGAAACCTTCTGAAAATTTTTTCCTGCAGGCAAAAATCAATGAAATTTTAAAAAACGGCGAATATCGAAGTTGGTCAGTTTTGCAGAATGTCTTGACCTTTTTAAATTTATATGAAACAGAATTGTCAGAAAGTGAAGGTTATGAAGTGTTAAGGAATATATGGTTAAATAAAAAAGATAACAAACAGACTTTAGTGGTTCCCAAAATCCCCGACAACTTATGTGAAAGAGATTGCGAAATTGGTAGTGAAAAATCATTTGTGCATGCGGCTGTTTTAAAAAAACTTTATCAAGACGAGCAAAATGATGTTATAAAATTAGCCCCAGCTTTAAATCGAAAAGTCCTCTAACCAACTTCCATTGAAAGACAGAATGTGTCCTTGTGTTTAAGGCTCTTCGACGAAAAAAATATCGCTGCTTTGAAAACCAAATATGCAAGTAATGATTGGTCTTTTGCAAAGGATATAGTCAAATTTTTGCAGTTGGTATCTGATTGGTGGAAAATCGTTAACTGTAACTATTATTACAAGGGTCAACGGTTTCTAGACAGTAGATACAAACCTGTCAAAAGTACGACCAATGATTCTGACTTAATATTTTTACAACATTTTGTTCGGTGGTTAAATTATTGGGATAAAATAGAAGTTCAAGGTGAACCATCTAAATCTAGAAATGGAAAGTTATCAAATCAGACTCAAATTGCTCTAACTCACACATGTACTTCTTTAATTGAACTTTCGAAATACTTAATATGTGATTTAAGTTTCGAATATGTATTGTTAAGTCATTTTCAGACAGATGATTTAGAAGCTAGGTTTGGACAGTATCGACAAATGAGTGTAGGAAACTATCACATATCTATAGCTTAAGTTTTAGAATCAGAAAAAAAAATGATAAATTTATTAAAATTAGAATCTTTTAAAAGTGCAATGTATAACAAACACTCACGTTTCAACTCCTGTTTTAGTAAAATTCAGTGCAGTATGTATTTATTCGTTTATTTTAATTTAACGTTTTCTCTTACTGTTGGTTTTGCTATAGTTTTCACCATCGTTAGTGAATGCGATGAGATATGAACTCACAACACAGGAATGCAACCATAATTCATGACCCATAAGAATTCATTTAATAAAATTGTTGGTAGATTCTAAAAATGATTTATTATTTCTTTGTTAACAGGTATTTAAATTGTGAATATTCAGTGCCAATGACAAATGTATAACCTATCTATAGAAATGTCTACTAAAACATCATAACTTTTCTTACGCCATGGTCAGATTTATTTTACGACTAACTTTATGAGACAATTAACATCTTTCAAAATTAAAATTTCGCGGAAATATTTTGCTGTAAACATAAATAAACTTTTACTGAAATGATTAGTGGATATTTTTCTTTGATTTATATAAATAATATAAACATTATTTTCCCTTAATGTAAAGATAAAAAGGTTTGGTAATACGAAAATTAAATTAAACGCGTGAACAAAGGAACTAAAAATAAATACTTTGCAAAAGATTGCTTTCAGTATATCTTTCGATACTTGTAATAAAAATAAAATTTCAACGGCTTGAATACAGTCCTTTTGATTGTACACATATTTTTTTTATCTTTTACGCTTTCGTACTTTTATACGGAATATAACAAAAAACGATATCGAAAATTAACTCACACACATAAACGAAGCAGATAGTGTCTTTCCTGACTAGTTTCGGTCACTAATTAGTAACCAGTTCTCAGAAATATGGTTGTTAAAACTGGATTTACCCGGTGGTCCATTCTCAAAAGTGATTCACCCATCGGGTCGAAGGAGGAAGATGTAACCGAAAAAAACGTTAAAGAAGAAGATAAAGCAGCTTTGATTGATAAATCCATTAAGTAGATTTTGTGTGGTGTATTCCTCTGTCCGTTTGCGCTTACACGTTTGTGTGTTATTAAATATATACACATACATATCAACGTACAACGGTGGTAGGAGATACATGGATAAAACAGATAGAGATAAAAAAGAAACCGATGAATATATTTAAATATAGAGCCAATACATTTTGAAAGAAGACAGCCGCTCACCGTCAATACCATAAGAACTTAACGGATCTTCTTCTAATCGCTCACGATGAAAAGGTAAAAGAAAACAACAGATTTGGTTTGGTCCAAGAATAACATGTGCTACTATGTACATACGTATCTATATATTTATTTAACGACTGATGATGGCTAGTGTAAAATTATGTATTTCATAGTGTCTTTTTTCTTTATGATTTTGTACTTTTATTCTCGCATATTTAAATTCTTTGTTTCGAAATCCTAACTTATTAAACATAATTTCTCAATTGTTTCCATTTGCTCTATTCCTACTACGATCATGTAGATAATGTCAAAGAATTGTAACTGTATTGCAATAGGTATATAGCTAAAAATACTTAAAAGAATAAGGTACAAATAACTTGCTTTGTGTTGCATAAAATGTATTTGCATTTAAATATTAAAAGATTGATATAAATTTTCGCAAGACTTTTTGTTCTTTGGTTTAGTTTTTCATCGTATTCAGAAAATTGTTTAATTATATCAAATCGAGCTCAAAGTACTTTTATTCTCTTATTAATTCTTTATAGATATTTGCCAAAAACAGTTACAAGAAGACATAGTTCCGGTAGTAATTTCAAAAAACTTATTTATAAAATCTTTGTAAAATTTACTTTTTAGTACTTTTGTATTGTTTAGAAATTTGTTCAAACTTAGTAGTTCATGAAATATTAGAATATTTTAATTTTTTTTCTGATGTAAACAACTGCTTCCGGTATAAGTAAGTAAATCTTATAAGAAAATGATCAAAACGTTCAATTTAGAGCGGAAACTCAACAATAATCCACTGTGTGAGTGTTTTAGGATGAGCCAAATCCCACAAACGTTGCGAACAACAATTTTTCTAGACCGTCAGAAAAGTATAACAACAATTTGTTTATCAAAAGTCGCATTGCTCTTCATCATGATAACAATCTTACAGAACACCCCAAACAATTGATTATTTGAAGAAGGAAAACAATTGAATTAATGTCCCTATGCCCCTGATTTATCGTTTAACAAATTTTTTGAGTTCACTAAGGTCGACAAAAAAATGCGTAAACAGCAATTTTCATCTCCTCAACAAGTAGTCGAAGCCTAAAAAAACTAGGTTTGTTGACATGCCAACTTCAGAGTTGATAAAATATTTCTTGAATTAGTTTAAACGCATCTAAAGGCAAATATAATCAAAAGCAGTGAAACAGTTTACTTTTTTTTTTATTCTTAATTTTTCAAAACATAGTAGGCTATCCTCATATTGTAATGTTTTATTATTTGATTATTAGTTTAATCGCATTGTAGTTGTAGGTATTACAATGTGCTTTTTATACTTAACTTTAATCATGTGTTTCACTTGTTAGTGTACCTTCTGATGAGGCAATAAATTAATTGAAATACGTTGGAACAATTTTGAACAAACCTAGAACAACCTGGTACAACTGTCAGAAGTTAGATTTTCGAATAAAGGTGGCTAAATTCTCACTTTTGGATATAGTTTTTTTGCAATATCTTTTGATATGTGAGATACGGTTTTGATGTATTAGAATAGCGTTTAGAACAAATCTAGAACAACCTGGAACAGCCGTCAGAATTTCATTTTTCGTAAACAGAAGGGCTGTAAGAAAATCGCTTTTCTTATTAACTCAGCCAATTAAGATTTATTTTTTTGAAATACTTTGGAACAATTGAGAAAAATCCTAGAACAACCTGAAATAACCGTCAGAATTCCGAATTTCGAAAAATGGGGGCTAACTTCACACATCCAAAAGTGAAACTAAAACGACATGCGCGTGTATCGTTTAGATTTTTTCGAATTTCGGGAATATGTCACAGAGTGAGTAATTATAAGTTTTTTGGATTACGGAATACTCGCACACGCAAGTATACCAGCACTTCGTATCTATACAAGAAATTATTGCGTAGCGTATGGCTTTCTGAGAAGACCCAAAATAGGTAGAAACGCATCCATGTCTCGCTAATTCTTGGACCGATCCTATTCATTATATATATGAATGACCTGCCCTGTAGTGTACCAGGCACGGAATTATGTCTAATATATATGCGGATGATATCTCGTTGTTAGTAAGGACTAAAAGCAAAATCTGCAGCTGCCATCCAAAAAGCAGAGGGCTGGTTTGCGGCAAATCAGCTGAAAATTAACTCGAACAAAATACAAAATATGAAATTTTCCACGAAAACAACAGAAGATCGGAAAAAAGCCAAATTTTTGGGTCTGATAATGGACTCCAATCTGAGGTGGGGACACATATAAATAGCCTAGCTGGTAAACTGATGTCTGCGATATTCACCATAAGAAGACTGAGACATGTAGCCACATACGAATCTGCAAAGGTGGCGCACTGTTCGTATTTTCATTCTCTTCTAAGTTATGGAACTCTCTTCTGGGAACAGGCGGCTGATGCAAATAGAATATTTCTACTGCAAAGAAAGGCTATTAGAGCTCTGAGAGGTCTACAATATAATGGATTATGCAGAGGCCACTTCAAGACAGAGAAAATACTGACATTGCAGTCAGTACTTATTCTTGCTGCTGTAACGTATACACATACCCCCAAACACAAATTTTATCCAAATGGAAACAGCCATGTGTACAACACACGAAGTAGATAGCATCTAAGGACCCCTTATCATCGACTTTCACTGTCGGAGTCGGGTGTCGATTATTAGGGTCCCAAGCTATATAACCACTTGAAGGAAGAACTTAAGAACCTACCACCTGACGAGTTCAAGAGAAGGGTCAAAGGGCTGCTGATGGAGGGGAAGTACTACGGCGTCGAATATTTTCTGACAATTAACTCGAGCTCCTGAAGTATATAACATTCTATCGTTTATTATTATTTGTTTATTTGTTTATGTCGTTGTTTGTCATATTGTTGATACAGCGTTCTTGTTAATTTAAATTAATTTGATATTTTATGACAAATGTGATAATTACCACAAGATTACTCAGATGTGACGATAATCTATAATTAATATAATGTTAATAATTGTAGATGAGTAAATATATATTATTATTATATTGTTATTATATTATTATTATATTTAAACAATGGTAATATAGTTTCGAATTAAAAATAATTTTGTTTTGTTGGAGTTTGAAAAACGAAAGGAATGTCATTTTTGATTATTAAATCATAATGTACTATTTTTCGTGAATGAAAGAGACAAGATTCTATTGGTGGTATAGTATGTTAAAAAACAATTTTGCAGTTACTTCGGTTTTCCTACTCCGAACAACCAAATTAACACATTTTCCATGGAAACAACGTTCGAGAAGACCCCAATCCAAGGGATCCATTGCTCAACCAATGCATCGGGCAAAGACGGTAAATAACAGAGATTCACTTTGCTTTTGGTCGCGGATTGCGTGAATTCCTTGAAGCGAAGTTGAGACAATGTGTTCTTGCAAGTGGCACCACCGTACAATGCCATGAAAATTACCTGTCGCGCGGCTTCAACGCACAGTATTCATCGTCACCAATTTTTTTTTCGCAAATAAAGCAAATGCTCATTTTCAAAGAGCCAGAAAAGATACGTTCTAATGTAGAAACGATCATCTCTCTACTGCCCTTCAGGCATTCTCTGCAAATTTTACATTTGCATCAAAAGCTAAACATTTTTTTCGCATTCTAAAATAGTAAAAACTCATTTTTGACAATTTTTGCGCCCTCAACTTTTTGCGCTTTTGGCTGCAACGCATCGAGTACATTAGATAATTTGTAGATAATATTGTCCTCTACAATTTTTGATAAAAAAATGTTGACCGACAAACCATTTATGCGGAAAATTCATTCAAAAAGTTTTTGGGATTACTAAAAGCCCACAAGGGGGGGGGGCAACTTTTTGGTTTTAGGGTCGTTGCATGCCCCACTAACATCAAATTAATAGTCTCGCATACTTTTTTCCAAAAAAAAAAATGCAGATGACTACTATAATACGTATCATGTATTGAATCGAATTTCATTGTTTTATTATACATATATATACAGGGTGAGTCATTAGTAGCCGCTTCTTCGATTGCTCTTTTGTGTTTTCAATAAAAGAAAAAGCAATTTATGGAGGATCCATGGTTGCTAGTGGCGCATATTGTAAAAATATTTTAAGCTCTGGCGCACTTCCGGTTTCACCGGAAATGCACGAAACTTATTTTTTTTAAATGACTCACCCTATATATTTTTGGATTTTCTTGTACTGCTTTAAATTGTCTGTTCGACTGTTTTTTCTTTTTCAAAATTGAGCCAATAGTTTTTGAGTTATTAATTTTTTTTGAAAATATTTGACCAAAACACGTGTTCAGAAAAAAATCATTTTCACATTGTTTTTAAAAGTAAAAACATTGACTTTTGTGGTGCTTGTAGCCAAGAAAATTCTGTATCATTTGGTAAATTTGCACTCGACAATACCTCAAGAAACTTTGTTTTTTCAAAGCCTACTTCCTGAAATTTTCACGTACCAAAAAATTATTTTTTTTAAATGGAGCACCCAGTATTTTATTGAGTCATTTTGTTCCTTTTTTTATTCTCTTTCATTTTTGTTAACAATGTCCTATACTTATCTTTTGTAATTTCTGAGATAATCACTATAGGAGCAATTAGCGGTCAATTAAAGAACTACGGGCGCTGTTCTCTGCACCCAAATATTGGTCCAATAAAGGCTGGAATGCGACTGACTGTCTAAGTCAACTGTTAAAGAAAGTCGGAATACATTTATGTCAAACTTATAAAAGCATCGCTATTAGTTATCATCCAAATGAATTATTCTTATGAAGATTTAATAGATATGATTGACATTTTGGGTGAATCTGAAAGAAACTCTTTGCTAGCATCCAGACTTTATGCACAGCGTTCCCTGGCAGAAGTCAACCGAAGCCAGAAACCTTCGAAAATATAAAGGGGACGGTTTGAGTGAACAGAAAGCATTGAATATGAAGGAAAGAGCGGAAAAAGCAAAAACTGGTGAGGATAAGACTTTTATGGTACTTGCGAGTGTAATTGAACACCCCCATACTAGTACTACGAAAATTAGTTGGCAATTAGAAGTAAGTCAAATTTGAGAATCCAGAATAATTAGGAAAAACGAAATTCACTAGTAGCATATTCATACACAGGGTTAGATGAAAGAAATTTTCAGAATCGCTTACATTTTTGTCAATTGGCAGCAGATAAACTATTCTGCCTTTTTCAATTTTTTGTTGTTTACCAACGAAACCTTCTATTCAAGTGAATACGTTCATCGTCACAATTTCCGTTATTATAACATATAAAATCCCCCACTTTATCACACCTGTAAACTTTCAAAATCGTTAGTCATTAAAACTGTGGGGAGGAATAGTGGGTAGTTACATAATTGGACCTTATTTCTTTGATGAATATGTTAATGGAGGAGAGTATCTTCGCTATCTACAAACGGATTTTCAAAACTTTTTGAAGACATTTTCAAATATGTCAGTAAACATAACCTTTATTTTATTTCGATGTGAACCAACAGTGTAAAAATGAAATACTGCAACTGGACATTGGCGGAATTAAAAAATTGAAATGCGATGCTCTTCATTCTATAAAATTATTACTTTTGGGATAGTTGGATATAACATTTATTTTGTTTGACAGTTGACTAAGGAAGTCGGGCACCATCCCTGCCTTCCATTGGTTGAACGAATATTTTGGTGCATAGAACAACAGCGCTAGTAGTTCTTTAATTGACCGCTAATTGCTCCTATAGTGATTATCTCAGAAATTACAAAAGATAGGTATAGAACATTGTTAACAAAAATGAAAGAGAATAAAAAAATCAACAAAATGCTTCAATAAAATACTGGGTGTTCCATTTAAAAAAAATAAGTTTTTGGTATGTGAAAATTTCAGGAAGTAGGCTTTGGAAAAACAAAGTTTATTGAGGTATTGTCGAGTGCAACTTTACCAAATGATGCAGAATTTTCTTGGCTACAAGCACCACCAAAGTTAATGTTTTTGCTTTTAAAAACAATGTGAAAACGATTTTTTTCTGAACACGTGTTTTGGTTAAATATTTTCAAAAAAAATTAATAACTCAAAAACTATTAGCTCAATTTTAAAAAAGAGAAAACAGTCGAACAGACAATTTAAAGCAATACAAGGAAATCCAAAAATATATAGGGTGAGTCATTTAAAAAAATTAAGTTGTTTGCATTTCCGGTGAAACCGGAAGTGCATCAAAGCTTAAAGTATTTTTAGAATATGCGCCACAAATAAGCATGGATATTCCACTAATTGTTTTTTCTTTTATTTAAAACACAAAAGAGCAATCGAAGAAGCGGCTACTAATGACTCACCCTGTATATATATTATTTAAAGTTTAATGTTTATTCATTATTATTATGTAACTACATCTGTAAAATAATAAGTCCTATTTTTGTCTGTTTTTTTATTAAAGATATCATCAAAAGTATTGCCGTAAACTTTTTAAAATAAAAGATATGCTTTCGGAGCAATTCCTTGTTTACTTGAAATCTTTTTATAACTGTCCCAACACCGGATCGTTTGAGAGTAATTTTTTGCTCCATCATAAATTACTCTTTTGAACTTGCGTCTAACAGTCTGATACAATTTCTGACGATCTGTACAGAGGAAGTACGCACCCATCTATCTCATTCTCATTTCTTTACATATTGTACAACTGCCCGGCAGAAGGCGCTACTGTACAGTGACAAAATTCGCATTTCAGAAGCGCCAAAAAAACAGGGTAGGCATATTATTTTTTATTCGTGTACATGTAAATGTTTTTGTTGTTCATTTATAAATCTGACCGGAGAAAATTTGTTTTTAATTATTTAAAAGGTGGTAAAAGGGGACTCAAATGGGACATTGATTATACTGATTACCGTTCCGCTTTGATATCTAATTGTCATTAAACGAAACTGAATATAAGAAAGCTCCGGGTGGATTGTACCTAACAATGTATATTTTTGAAATCATACAATATATTTTGTACAGGTTCATTGGATAATCAGATATTTTGGCGCTCATTTACATGTAAATGCATATGCTGTGAACCGTACAGAGGCCTCTTAAGGCGTAAACAAAGGAAGTCTGTTATTGATTTCTTATAAAAATCGCAGTCCACAATATTAATGTTTCCGGACTAAAGTGGTACGATTTTTGTACGTACTTCCTTTTTCATCACTAAAGCAAATCATTTGGTGTAATAGGTCATTGAAAACGACCAAAATAAACTCTTAACTCCCATATTAAGCATCATATTGGTAAATATTAATTTATTTATTTTAGACAATCTTTGAAAGTTATTCAGTTAGTCGAGACTTAATCATTCGGGATAAACTTGTTGAAATATCAATTAAAAATGAAAAGAAATTGAATTTTAATTTTTTCATATTAAATTATTAAAAGTAGGATATTGGTTCACATTATTAGAGACTTGTAAAAAGTTGAATTTAAGTTTATAATGCGCATATTGCGGGACCTTTTAAATATTGGTTTCTTATCGCGTGGGCGAGTGAATTTCATTATATCTTCTCTTCCTCTTTGTTTGTACTTGTAAAATTTATTAATGCAGAACTCTTCTATAGACAATAATACGTATATAAGATATTCGTAAAATGAACAAAACGTTTATCAGAAACTATACAAATACACTATACAAGTGTATACAATTTTCAGTGTGTGTATATTTTGCTGTAAGTAATATATGAATCAAAATAACATTTTGCTAATATAACACTGTTATTATCAAATTAAATCTCTCATAACTTTAGTTTTAAGGTATTAAAGACAGTCATAGTTATGGCAGTTTTTAGTATCTGCTTTTTTGGATAGTGTCATGATAATATCTATTCTCTTCGCGTGCAATTCGTTCATTCAAACTCTACGTTAGTGTAGGGCAACTTCACAAAACGATTTTGATATTATCATTACTATTTTATCTTCATCTTATCGCCTCTTCTCGTTACTATATAGTTATTTTATACTCAATTTTTTGTTTCTATAATTCCATTCTTGTCTAGTATTTACTGGTTGTGATCCGTTCATTCTTTCTTTTTAGAAGTTCTTTACTGTGTTCTTAGCATCACTCCATAATGTTGTTTTCTTCAGTTAGTGGTTTTGATTTCCTATCTTTGATATTTATTGTCTTTTTCTGTGTCTAGTTTTTAAGTGTTCTGTAGAATAGCTTCTGATTCTCGGTTTGCGCGGATTTCATTTTTGAAAAAAGCTATCTTGAGTGTTATACTGGGACAAATGATATTTATTAATACTGTTGGTGCACTAATAATTATGGAAGCGCTAGCTCAACATAATATATAATATAATAATAGCTCACTATTATCACATCTTGAATAATTTCAGTTGCATGCTGAAGACTTCAATTTACATACTATATCATATACTGTTTTAAGTACAATACACTTATACCGGTGTGCTCACCTGAGCTGTCACTGATGTTATTGCGAAGCAAGTCAGTTTTGATAGTAGTAGTCACAAATTAACTTTTAAGTTATATATCCACTCTTTTTAAATAATATTCTATTTATTACGTCAGGTTGTCTGTTCATGTTTGTCCTAGTTATAATAGAAAAAGTAGATACATATTTTAGTATGTATCAATTCCATTCGTTTTAATTAATTGTATATTTATATAACGTTCAAATACGAAACAACCTCACAACATATATTTTGAATGACGATGAATCATTCCCAAATACGTAATATCGTGTTGGCGATTGTAGCCTCAAACTGATCCAAAAAGACTGAAATAAAAGTTATATTTGGCAATTTTATTTAACTTTAGCATTATTATAATACAAAATCCCTCAAAATAATGAAATACATGTCTATTATTACTGTTTGATCTAAAATTGAAATTAATTCATCCAGAATTTATGTTACTATAATTAGGATAATTGGAACACTGGCAATTATAAAGCTGTTTATAGTAATTTGTTTATGTTAAATAAGAATATCTGTAATTCTAACAATTTCTTTTATAGATTGACACAGTAATTCACACTGAGTTGCAATTTTGCTGTTACTTATAAATAATAATAATTATTCTACTTTAATTATAAAGTCAATATCCAATGTTTACGACTCGTACCATTTTGATTGGTATATTTAATTGACCTGATTGTTTTATCATATTTTAAAGTTGGTTTCATATATAAGAATAAATGTGCTCTTCTATTTAAGAAGTTATTCTATAATTATTGTAAACACTCTTGTAAAATATGTATATTCTTTATTTATACCTATAAGAGGAAGTGTTTGTGTGCGTGCGTATGTGCGATGTACAGATGAATTTATCGTACTTACAGTCGTGAAATTTGCCGCACAGGTAGTCGTAATGGTGACTCGATGCACATCGAAGTCGAAATTTTAAAATTTAGGCTAGCAGTGCTAGTTAATTAATATAACATAGCCGAAAATTATTATTTCGGCTAAGTTATATTTGCTTCATTCAAATGTGTTTCTTAAATTGGCTTTTCACCGATCTATTAAAAGTGATGCAGCAGCATGGTAGTAGTACCTATTACTTCAGATATGTGACATTCTTGTATTAGCAAAATCGAATTCACATGTATCTAAAGAAAAATATTTTAAACCTTAAAATATATATTTTAAATAACAGTATAACAGATTACAGCGAGGATTTTATTCACAAAATACAATTTGAACAAAAAATGTAAATAAAAACATTTTAAAAGTGCTGGAATTATTGCTTACATAATTGACCACAACGTCTAGTGTTACAACATCCGCTATAAGTAACGCAACCTGATATATTAAATGATAATAAATTAAAAAAATTAGGTGTGCTCACCACACGACTTTCTTATACGTATGAAAGTGTTACTTCCGGTCCGAATTTTGAAATTTCATTTATACAAAAAATATTCCATATCCAACTCTAAATACTTTTGTACTCTTCATAAATATATATAGAATGCATAATTTACGACATATTTCCAAAAAATCGTTATTCGGTAAGAGTAAAAGTGTTACTTCCGATCCGAATTTTGAATTTTTTTTTATACAAAATATATTTAAAAGTACATTCTAAATACTTTTATACTCGTAATGTACGTGCCTAGAAAGCATGACTTGCGAGATATTCGCAAAAAACTGATTTTCGATAAGAGTAAAAGACCTACTTCCGGTAGGAATTTCGAAAAACTTTATTAACATAATTTTTCTCAAATTTAATTTCGAGTATATTTGAATTCTTTATAAATTAGTTTAAACTTAGTAATTGACGAAATATTTGCAAATTTCGATTTTTTCACTGAAGTAAACTACTACTTCTGGTCTGCCGATTTTGCTCAAAATCTAATCAGTTCTCAAGAGGGAGGTTACATTTGTAAATACAAAATTTGGAATTGATATCTGTAGCGGTTTGACCGCTATCGTGGTCACACACACACACAGACAGACACACACAGACAAAGAGACAGACAGACACACAGACATTTTTTAAAAACCACTTTTTTGGTATCAGGGGACCTCAAAACGTGGACATCTTGTTACCGTTGCCTCTTACCCTTTTACCTCCTTGCCTCTTACCTCCTGTTACCGCTGTTCGACGCGTTCTCCAGGTCGGATGCGATTGAATTGGAATGAGCCGTGGACCGGTTGTCAATGGTTATTTGTTTAGAGTGATGTCAGATAAGACAGTTGTCATATGACATTGTGTCAGGTCAAACATATTTTAAAAACAGAATTTTTTATTTTATTTTTAATGTTAGTAGATGTTAGTAATAAAAACGCTTGTTAACATTTTGGCGTCCAACTAAGTGGCAGTGAACATTTAAAGTGAGTGTTCGCGAATTCACCCCGCACCTGAACATTTAAAGTGAGTGTTCGCGAATTTACCCCGCACCATGCCATCGAAACGAAACAAGAAGGATCGCCAGAGCAGCGACTTTGTGGACGATCCGGAGCCGAGGACCCCACTGCAGCAGCCCTCTCCGCGAGCAGTCACCCCTGGAGTTAATCCAGCGCTACAAGTGGAGATCCTTATTAACGAAATAAAATTAATAAATAAACGAATGCAGGCCCTGGAGAAGATCCACGCTGTCACTCCAGAAACCGCCCCCAAGGCTATTGTTAATCTGGATTCTGATGTGGAACCAGAACCTGTTTATACGCCTATCAACGCTGAAACAAATCAGGGACCCATGAATATTCAAGAAAACGCCGCAGCTCCCGGAGTAATGACTGTCAGGGAGCCAACTAAGTGTTATCATCAGACATGCTGTCACACCTGTCAACCTGGGTTAACCAATACTGCACCTCTAAGAGCATATAGTGGCCATCTGATGGAGGACCCGGAGGTCTTCCTTACAAGACTGTTAGCACATCTGGACGATAGAACATTTGAAGTACCTGAGGATATTGATGATGCGGTACAGCCGTTCTTCGCAGATGAAGCATTAACATGGGCCAAGAAAAATAAAGGTGGGTTCGATACATTAGTCGAATTCATCTATAGATTCCGACGCGAATTCTTGAGCCCCCAGAGGCGGAGGGCACTACGAAGTGCTTGCGACACAAGACAGCGGCCGGAAGAGGATCCAGCCACATTCATTACCCGGCAAAAACGGTTGTGCCGAAGATTTGATCCTCAGTGGCCGGAAGAAGAACTGGTGCAGCACATCACCATGTTATTGACGGAACAATATTGCATCCAAGTCGACCAGTCAAATCCAACCACGGTCCGAGAATTGCAAGAGGCGTGTGAGAAATGGTCAAATATTTTCACCAATTTCCAGAACAAGGCATCGCAATCTAAGAAGGAACCAAGTGCACGACCATCACCTATTAAGCGTGAACCACCTACAGAAAAATCATTGCCGAGATGCTGGTTCTGCCCGGGACGTCATCTTAACAGGAACTGCCCAGAACAACCCCAGGCGTTCAGGGAACGCCATCCTCGTCCACAACAGGACTCGGGGGAAGCCGACAGGGCCGCCCCGCGGACCTAGGGACGGCCCTAATCACAACAGCCAATCAGGGTACTCCAGACGATGCGCCATTCGAGTATGTGTGTGCAGTGGAAGTTAATCAGGAACCAATACAATATATAAAAGATTCCTCTAGTGTAAGAACTATCCAACCGCCGCCGTCCTACGGTGGATACTTTGACGAAGACCCACTAGTCTTCATAGAATTACTGGAGGATTATCTGCTACAATTCCCTCAGGATGTATTGAGAAATGTTGACCTGGCAGTCAGCCCTCACCTGACAGGTGTAGCAAAGAAGTGGCATCAATATTTTTGGGGAACCTTCCAGACATTAGAAGAATTTGGTAGGCGGTTTCGGACCGAGTTTTTCAATGATCAAGACTACTCGACATATCTGAGAGAAACTCAGATTCCGTCTGCCAGTATCGAGACTACCAAACACGTGGGTTACGTGTACACAACAGACCACAAGCCACCGTCACAGCCCACAGCAAATGGATCTACTATGGACACGGATGTGCCAGTTCAGGACGGTGTCGTGGTTCCAATAGCATACACCGAGGGTCCTTCTGCCAAACCTATGAATTGTGTGAAGATCACGCGGAATGAAGAGACGGCGTCGCAGTCCTCAACAAAAGGACCTACAACGGCAACGCGCTTGCCCATCCAAGACAATGTCTCAAGCTCAGTGATCAACACCAATTACCCAACCGGTGGGAATAACGACGGTGTGGACCACAAGACACCATCACGGTCCTCAGTAGATGGACTTATTATGGACATGGACGTGCCAGCCTACACCAATCTTCCAAATGCTATACCTATCGATTGTGTGGAGACCACAATGACTAAGAAGACATCGTTATATTCTTCGGCAAATAAACTTAGCACACCAACGGACGTGCTAACCCAACATAATATACCTACCTTAGGAACTACCATCGACACGCGGAACAAACTAGTACCCACCACGAAAATTGACGGATTATGGTGCCGAAATTCACGCAAACCATTTCACAGCAAACAGCCCACACTCAAATTGACAAGTCGTCAAAACCGAAGCATAGTTACTCGACGCAAGAAGTTGCTTAGAAGAACCTTAAAGTCTACCCGGAAAATAACCATGCAAAATGGCCAACAACGCCAAAACTACAATAAGATGGGTCAAGCATATTGGATCCTAGCGAATCATAAGCCATTTGATCTGGGCATCCGCCGGACCAGAATCTCATCATCCAGTTCCACCGGTCGACCCCAAGAAGCCCGGGAACCAGCCGCGAACCGGATGAGAGACATTAAAATGCGTAACGGACCTGGAGAATTAATCGAAACAGCGTCTTTCGAGGGGGGGGGCGTATGTTACCGTTGCCTCTTACCCTCTTACCGCCTTGCCTCTTACCTCCTGTTACCGCTGTTCGACGCGTTCTCCAGGTCGGATGCGATTGAATTGGAATGAGCCGTGGACCGGTTGTCAATGGTTATTTGTTTAGAGTGATGTCAGATAAGACAGTTGTCATATGACATTGTGTCAGCTCAAACATATTTTAAAAACAGAATTTTTTATTTTATTTTTAATGTTAGTAGATGTTAGTAATAAAAACGTTTGTTAACATTTTAACATTTACTAACATTAAAAATAAAATAAAAAATTCTGTTTTTAAAATATGTTTGACCTGACACAATGTCATATGACAACTGTCTTATCTGACATCACTCTAGACAAATAACCATTGACAACAGGTCCACGGCTCATTCCAATTCAATCGCATCCGACCTGGAGAACGCGTCGAACAGCGGTAACAGGAGGTAAGAGGCAAGGAGGTAAGAGGGTAAGAGGCAACGGTAACAATCTGCATAAATCTCGAGGTCGAAAATGTTCATCATCACAATACTTCCTTATACTACGTATAAGAAAGTAAAAAATAACTCATGATCTTGTTATGACAACTGTCTAAGTGACTTGCTTCGCAATTATATCACTGACAGCTGAGTTGTGAATAACGGTATAAATGTATCGTGGTTCTATGTGAAATTAAGTGAGTTTATTAGGCTAGTTTCACATTTTGAATTCATTTTGATATGCCTTGTGTCCATTGTGTTTTTTTTTATTAATAAATAATTAATCTGTAACCTAAATATGATAATAATAATAATTATACTTTACTGTGTACCCAACAGTAAAAAACCAGCAAGGGAAACACTGTAATTTACAATAGATGTGCTGATTACAAACAATATAGTACAATAAATTACACCTAAATCATTAATTAAAGGTTGAGCTCCAAACAAATATCTTTAAAATACATGTCTCCATGGTGGCACATTTGATGTAGTGTCCTGCATATGGTAGTGAAAATCGTAATTTGAATTCTGGCAGAAAGCAGTGGCACGTAGAAATAAATCAAACCCAACAGATAGGAACAGTCAATCCTACATATTATGCGCTAAACCATGTAAAACGTTGGCACGAGCAATTTCACGATGTGTGTTCAGTAGAACGAAATAATGCTCTTCCAACGAGACTGCATGGTCAGTATTTCTACAGGGATAAACTCCACTAGCCTTAAAGCCCAAGAACTTAAAAAAATCGTCCCTGGATGCTCTCCAATTTCAATTCATAGCACACATAAACTGGATGCCAAACAACAGTGCTTATTCTAGATTACTACGCACGAGAGAAAAAAAAAATCAATAGTGGCTGCATTAGCAAAATGCATACTATTTCTAAGAATAAATCCAAGTATACCAGAGGCAGAAAAGTGCGTACATTAGTAATATATTTGGCGAAGCATAAATGTCGATCAAATAGCACTCCCAAATCCTTTACCTCCTGCACGCAGGCCAATCGAAGTCAATGAGGTCCCTTCTTCTGGAATACTTCATAACATGACATTTATTGATATTAAGTGTTAGCTCATTCTGCTGACACCATTCATAGAGAGTATCTAAACCACACTGTAGAGGCAAAGCATCTGAGATAGCATGAATACGACGATAGATTTGAAAGTCGTCAGCGTACGCCAGCCCATCACAAGAAAGCGATTCCAAGAGGTAATTAATAAATAGTATAAAAAGCAGGAGCCCCAATAGACCCCTGTGGAACGCCTGACGTGGCAGCAAATTCAGCAGATTTGAATCCATTGTAGTACACATAATTGATCCGTTCCCGAAGATATGACGTCAGAAAACTAACCAGATTACCATAAAATTCCAATGCATCAAGTTTCCTCAGCAGAATGTCATGTCTAACAGTATAAAATGCGCGCGCCAAATCTGTTTATATGACATCCATTTGAGAGCGAGAATCAAGAGCGGCACTAATATCTTGGGGTGATACACAGCTGATTGCTCGTCGTTGAGCGACCAGTCACGAACCCATGCTGAATAGGAGATATTTTTCTGTGATAGTAAGCATATACGAGTATGAATTTGTATAGTATTTGAACAAAAATCTTGGAGATGTTGAAGAAAATGCAATTGGCCGATAATTCATCAGATCGCTCCGATCACCTTTCCTCAGAACAGGGCTAATTCTAGCTATTTTCCATCTAGTTGAATAAACATTTTTTCGCAGCGCCGCGCCAGGTTGAAAATAATTTTTAATGGATGTATAAACACTATACGGCAATCAATTAGATAACAAGGTATCTGATCGTCACCAGCAGTCGGGGATGATTTCAGACGATTGACACTCCATAAAATATCCTCCTCGTTGAGAGATGGTATGGTTAAATAATCAGTAATTCTTAGCTGATTTTTTATGCCAGAACCAGTGGAATTTGAGTTTTTTCGATAAACCTGGGAAAACACATAAGAAAATTCCTCCACTATACGGACAGGGTCGTCATAGCTCTGATCGCCGTCATGCATTATTGACGGAATACGAGAAGTGCTTTCCTTAACGTGAATATAGAGCCAAAGTTGTTTTGAATCACTCATTAGGTTTGATACAGCTTCATAGGAAATTCTCAAGTAAGACTCATGAATCTGATTTTTTTGTGATAGTCCTTAGCCTACTGATCTCATGATAAAAGGAAATTTGCTGGGTTTGCTGCGATGATATTCGTTTTTAAGCTTAAGATTGCGTTTGATTTCATTAGCAAATCAATGTGGAAAACAGTTATGGGAAGACGACTTACATAAAGGAACAGACTTATCAAGAACATTATATAGTTTTCTATAAAATATGTCAACGCACAAATCAACATCATCACATTTACTTAATTCAGACTAATCAATTGACAGGATATTATTTTTTAAGAGCTATATAATTAGCTTTACGAAAGTTGTATCGGAAATTGCTGTTAGAGGGAAATTCAGAGGCTTTACGAATTACTGGAATATTAAAATATCATGTGATATTATATTGTGAATTAAGTAAATAATTGCCTTTGGTTCAGCTGAAACGCGAGAGCAGTTATTTATAATAGCAAAAAAAAGTGTTGAGTAAGGATTGAATTACTTAATCCACGAACGTAAAAGAGAACGTAGCGGACATGAATTTTTCTCATACAATTCCAATTATACTGTATATCTATGTATATACGAACATATCCTTGAAAAATATTTTGACATTTCCTGTTTTAAAAATAGATTTATTACACAATGATAATTGTACTTATTTATATCTTAGGTGCATGTATTTACAAAGAAGTAAACCCTGAAGAATTCTTAGCATTCGCATGCCCTTTTAGGGCAATTGTGTTTATGCAGCATTGTTGACGGAGTCTGTCTGATGCAAGTGAAAGCGGTTTCTCCATCACAGAGTAAAAGTAATTAACTTCATTTTAGATGGGATTGTAATATACTATGAACATTCTTTTCGACATCAGATCTTCTATAACGAGAAAGCAAGACAGTTGTCACAAATTAATTTACAGATACACACATATTTAGATTTTCTTACTTTATATGTTAAGTCCTCCTAATACTTTATATATTTATATACCGGGTTATGCTTTGCAGGAGATTTATAGTACGAAGCAATCGACGAGGTGTGTGCGAGATACATACATGTGAGACAAAAAGGGAGAAAAGACCAAAATCAATTCGATGGAATGAATTGAATTAACAAATTTTTGTCAGTGTATGTCTAACTGAGAAATGTCAATATTTACCAACTGCTGTTGTAGCAGCTTAACATACGGGAGCTTAAAAAGGAGTTATTAAATAAAGTAACCCCGCATATGGATATTAATTAAACCATACCTTAGCGTTATGGCCAAAATAATAAGAATTAATCTGGGTAGTTTTTAATCTTTACGTATTTCGACATTTGATCATAGTGCTACTATAGCGAACTAATTCAATTCCTTAGTAGATCTGGATTTCTGCCTTCTCTTGAACCCGTTCTACTAGTGTCACGCTCCTTGGGGCGTCTTACTAGGGGTTTCTGATTGTGTGTGTGTATGAGGTTACCGTCTTCTAGGGACTCCCATTTAAAATTTGGTGTAATTCGCGCGGCTATTAACCGAAATATGTGTGTTTGAAGTTCACGCTTTTTAGGGGCGATCGCGTGTGAATTTCATCAGACAGATTCGGGATTTCGTTGAGAAACCCCGGAGTTTCATAAGATTGCACGGGGAGGTTTTAGGGTATAGTTTACGCGTTCCCCGTCGCTTTTGCGACGGTTGTTCGATGAGTGGCTCCGTGATGGTTCTGTACTTTCCACGAATTTTTTTCTTCGTGGTGTCCTCCAGCGTGAAGTTTTCTACAAAGTTTGCCCACTGGAAGAACTTCTTGTTGGTTTCTTGAATAAACTCTGCGATGATTATCTTGGCGATATTATAGACGGCTGTCACCGGCGTGCTCTGTGGTTCCTTTGTGGCGATCGGTAGGCAGCGGTTTTGCACCCGCTCCAGAAGAACTAAGGTGGTCTCATTTCCTTACCGGTTAATGCTAAGTTTTACAGCGCCCTTGATGCCATAAATCATAGTTTCTTTAGAAAGCTTTTTCCGTTCGTATTTAGCTCATCTCTTAACTTTTGCAAGAAATAGATGCAATTATATGTTTTGCAACGGTTTTAAATTTTGTCACTTTATCGTTTTTTCGAAGGTTTACAAGGTGCCAATTTAAGACGTGTCCTGGACTTGCGTACGCTGATTACCTCAAAATCTATAATCCGTAAAATCTGTGAACGATGTTTCCTGCGTTTAAAATAAATATATATATAATAATTTATCAAAATAGTCTACCATTTATAATTTAAGTATATTTTATGTTGTTAGCATCATTCTAGTTACTTCATAGAAAATCCTCCCTGAAAACGGTACACATTTTCCGCGACCATGGGGTGATTTTCAATAGTAGACCTCGGGAACATTGGACTTTGTTAGGCGTTGCCGAAAGTTTTTTCTGTAATTCACTACTTTTTGAAGACGCCATGTTTAGTTTTGTTTTCAGTAAAATGGGATATGCTTCACGAATTTGGTCTCCATAATGTATATATTTACAGCTTTCCATTGAATACATTCTGTGGTAATTTCCGTCTCTCTTGCTATCTAAAACTCTTAGCCTCCAGTCCTTTCTTTCCTTCTGACTTGTGTCACTCCTAGGTATCTTTGCGTTCTCTTCCATATTTCTTGTTCCATTCCCAACAAAAGGATATTCCAAATATCTCCACTTGTCAGAATTCTCACTATGAAGGTATTTTCTACAGTAATGGTGAGTTTAGTATCTAATTATCTTTCTTTCTATAATTATATGTATGTACATAGAATACTTTTGTCATACTTATCTAACAGTAAAAAAAAAGTATTACGCGGAAGTTGGGAGTGCCACAAGGGTTTGTACTGAGTTCTACCTGTTTTTGATTTATATAAAAACATGCCTCGTTATTTGAATACGGAAAGTCCCCAGTTGGCCCGATTTATTCCTAGAAGAATAATGCTATATTCAAAACTCTGTCTTTAAATACGTTGATCATTAACAGTAAAAAACTACTTGCTTGTTATTTCATAACATAATGGATTAATATCACATAAAATAATAATAAACTAGATTTTAGCAAGAGCTATAGGGTTTATGTATCATAGTTTAAAAAAATTTGAAATAGCACAAGTTCATTGACAGTTTTGTTACTAGAAAAGTAAGACAAACAAACAAAATTCTAAGGGTTGCTCTACTTCCATACAGGCCATTCAACTTCTTTGCGTACTACCTCCCCTCGGTTGCGAACTTATCTCTTTTCTGGATATTTGACGTTGTTTTAAAATACTAGTATACAAAGAAAAACAATATAATAGTTTGTTTATTCGATTTATCTGTATATTTCTAACATATGGCAGCAGCGAATACAGAGATGATGATATAAAGGACAACAGTGCTGTCAGCCAAGTAAGCAGTTCAAGTGCATTTACGTAAAAAAATCATTCTTTGTTAGGGAACTTTCAATCTTCCAGGATTATAAATTTTGTGTTGCTTTGCCTCATATTTATTCGTAAAGTACATCTCCTGCATTTAACGTGTTCCTCTTATATCATCCTCTATATTTTTTGGTGACTGCTGGTTTACAGCTACAAATTTTCTTATCATCTATTTTGTATATTTGTTTAAATAAATCGATATATTATTATTATGAAGAAACCTTTAAAAGGTAAATGATTGATATTAGTACATAATGAAAAACCGTTTTCTTTTGAATGAAAACGCTTTCGTATATAAAATATACCTATAATAGTCTATCAAATTTAATTGTTCTTACTCATTGTTCAGGATAGATAGCATTATAAAATATTTACTTAATGTACAAACAATGGTATGTGTTCTCTTGTCAATAAATTACACCAACTTGGTAGCTTTTATAGCTTTCACGATGTCGTGAAGAAATGTATTTGGACAGAAATGCATGTAATGGTATTTCACAAATTTCAGTACCTTCATGTCGGTCACAAATTAATTTACATTCGTTAAATATATCTTTAAAATGCTCATCACCAGCGTAATGCATAGAATATGTAGACAATGCATTGGCGAAGTGCATTAAACGGACTTTAGAAATCCCAAGAATTCAAAACAATTATTTTCAAAAGCATCGTCTGGTTCTACATTCTTCTTTAATTTTTTTTCATGTCTTTGCGCTTTTCAATAAAACAGGCAGTAAACACACATTCAATTAAGTTTTAAGACCTATGCCGTCTGCATTGGCAGCAGCATAGGAAGTATTAATATAATAATAATAATAATGAGTTTTATACAATTTCTAGCTACGACCACAGTTGACATGGAGTTATTTCTTTCTAATTAGTTTTATCGCTTCCGATTTGTTGAGTAGGAAATAGAAATAATACTGATGATTATTTCCAGTTAGTTATAGTATTTCATGCTTGGCTTGAAGTTGGCAATAAATTAAAAATGCGAAAGGCAAATAAATTTTCAAGAAGCACTTATTATAGTATTGTAATAACTACTACATGCAGCTCGATATACCGGTTGTGTCAACAAGCATTAGCCATAAGGACTCTCATGCATACATATTGCCGTGGTCTCTTGCATATTAAAAATAATAAGAATAGCATTAAGAATTAATTTAAGTATAAAAAAATAAAAGAAACAGTAAAGAATCAGATTTTATTGTATTTAAAGATTTCAACATTGGGTTCGTTTATGTTTGCAATACATATAACATAACGGTATAATGAGTTGCATACATTTAGGTATAGAAAATTCAAACATAAAATGAATTTGTTCCAATTAAAAAAAATGTTAGATAAGTATTTACAATTTAAGTATTAGATAGGTACAAAAGAAAAGACGAGATAAATCTAAGCTATATATATATATATATATTCCTTTTATAGAAAAGATAAACAGGATGTATGGTTTGTATACAATGAAAATCAACCTAACTTTTCAAAATGCGTGATAATTGCACTAAACATTTTGAATAATGGACCGTTGTTTAAAAATAAAAGTGTAATGAAAGCTAACAACCGAGAAAGGGTTATGCTTAAGGACGGAACAATGAAGAGAATTAGTCATTTAAACGCAGTAAAACTATACGAACAAGATCAAATACGTTATTCAAGAGAAGAAAATTTAGTTGAATAAATGATATGAATTTGAAAACGTGCACAATGTAATAAAACTTTATAAGAGGGATTTATATAAATCATATTTAAAGAATAAAATTTACCTTCACTTAAAATTATAGAAAAAAAAAAGGATATAAGAATATCTTGACACGGAACGATCAGCAATAATGTTTTTATATAAAAGACAGTTGAACAAACAAAATATACATTCATGAATTTGTGTGTGTAGCACTATGTTTCATAGACTGTAGAAAGACTCGTATGGTTTGATGACCTACAAAAAAAAAATATGGTATAAACTTTGTTTGTAGTTTTTTACAGATAAAATATATCACCATTGGAAAAATCTTGGGTCGAAACCAGCGACGAAATAGCAGGCCAGAAGGATCGTGATAGTACGAATAATGTTGGAAGAAGAATACTTGTTATTTGTAATATGTTTCCAATTTTACCGAATACTGAAATAAATAAAAGAAAAGTAAGGATTGTGTTAGTTAATGAAAAAAGAAAATATGTGACGAATGAGGAAAAAGGCAATAAGTTCATAAACAAATACAAGGGAGAATTGTATTAATAAAAAAATATACCTACTTTTGAAGATACTGAATAGTTTAGGGAATAAGGCTTTTAAATAAGCAAACAATTTGCAGTGTGTTGATGTTTACGTGAATGAACTGTCAAAGACAATAAGTGCGTGTGTGTTGGTGTCACGACGGCAACTTGGGGACAGAGATTTTACGGACGATGCAGGGTGACAACGTAAATTTTAGTTCGGTGGTGGCGTAAGAGGCGTTACAGATTTTTTTCCCGGGTATAAATTCAAAGACAGGAATGAACAAGATTAGACTGATACTGACTGCGACTTCGAAAGATAAAGACTTTAAAATAAAGAATTAATCGTAGGGTCAAATACACCACGATTAAATGTAAATTCATTCATTTTGTATTAGCATATTAATTTTACCTTATCTAATTTTCATTCACTATAATAAATTTTCTTTGTTAATATTTTTTTTTGTATTTAAAAAATGGAGATGTCTATGGCACAATTTGAAGAGATGTTTAACGATACAAAGTAAGTTTTTAATACAGAGATTTATCAATGCTGCTATGCGTATATGGAATACAATGTGCAAATATTTATTCAGTATAACGTTGGGCAGCACGGATAATAGATATTGTCCTGTAAAATATTAATTCATTAGTTTTTTATATACAACACAAATAGGATTATTTTTTTTTATTGGGTGTTAAGAGGATATAACGTGCGAATGTATATCTTCTAACACTTTATCAAGCATTATTAATTCTCGCAATTCATTTTTGATTTCAAATTTAAAAATTAAAATAGATATTTAGAAAAGGGAAATGTTTCTGGGTGGCGAATTTTGAGACGCTGGTCGCAAATTCACGCGAATGGTTGTTACCAGTGATCAAATTCAAGCTTTTCCTCCGAACATTGACCATTGCGAAGTTCTATGATTATCACAGCATTATAATATAAACATTTCTAAATCGCGTAAGTCAATTACAGACACCCGTTACATTATATGTTGTATATAGTATATGATTTATCATAAATATTTATACAAAATATAACTTATTACCAAATATTGCCTCCAAGCATCTCTGAGTCTGGTCTCTCTCTTCCAATTCACATCGACTCCCTAGCGCTTCTTATTCCATCCACGCCATTCGTCAGGCCAATTTTAATTACCGAATTCTAATTATTTCAGTTAGTAATATGTCTCTAAAATGATGATATTGCTAATTATGGAATTTGTTATTACTACTGATATACAAACTGTAACAATATTGTTAAAGTATATTCAGTATTGAAAATTTTGAAGATAATCATTGTTGCAGCCAGGAACTATGCCATAGATAAATTTTAGGATCATTGTTGTTTTCGCTTTACCTTTAATATGCTAAAATTTGTCGATTTTGTGATAACTACTATTACTGTTTATAGTACTGATTACAAATAACTAATTAATTATACATAGACCATTTCTATATGTGCACAATCAAATTCTTTAGTGAATAGAATGAAAACTAAGTGTGTATTTGTTTCACACAACGAGCTGAATGTAATTTTGTATAATACACCAACATAACCCAGTATATGTATTATTAAGGTTATCACATCGATAGGATATGCAAAATTATACATTATTTGAGATGCGCCTTCAAGATTTTGACTATTACAGTTACAGCATACAGCACGTAATATATGTTGCAAATAGTACGATTTGTCACAAGTACACATATACAAAATTAAATACATTGAAACCTGGCTGGATACTTGGTGAAACATGTTAAACTAATAAATGTACGTCGAAAATAAATTCCTTGGTTAATTTTTTTCACCAGCTTTACACAAAATAAGATTTGAACAATTGTTTCAAATTTTGCGATCAATTTGATAATTATAATATCATTGATAATGAACTGCGAAGTTTGACGCAATTGTCCAAGTTTTATTTTATAATAAAACTAGTTAAACAAATTAACCAAATGTTTTATCTTCTCCGTTCATTTATTAGTTTACAAAATATATATTAGTCTCGTAACTTTCTTTTTTTTTTGTATAGTATGTTGATAAGCATACATTTAATACAATACCTCTAAAGCTTTGATGGGGATAAATATCAAAACTCCCCAGATGTCGTTTAACCCATGTTGGAAACAATATTTCTGTAATTAACGTTTTTGATCCTTAGATCTTTGGAAACCAAATTAATTAATATGTGATGTGTTTAATAAACAGCTAATACATTAAAGTAATTGCCCTCAGTTCTAAGGATAACAACTAACGTCACTATGAGGCAGCCATTGTTGATTTTCAAGTCATCCTAGAAGTGGTAATTCATAGAAAGAAAATATCATGGATACGTATTAAAATGTAAATCTAAATTTTTGGGTATTGCCGGTATTTTGCAGTCGTAGAGATAGAAGCAGTAAACGTAATATATTAGGAAGGCAGACTTTATTTGCAGCTTTTATTAGAATATCTTCGGTTTTGGAAACAACAACTAATGCCGCTAAAAAGTAGATATTTTAAACTTGACCGCAAGAATCTCCTTTATTGAGAAATTAAAATTTATAATACACCATCGATATAATTCTATATTTACTATTTTATCCGCCTTTTCTTTAATTTATTAACTATTTAACAGCTGCGTCTAATATTCTTGCCATCTTTTAACAATTTTCCTACTATAATATATCCAGTTTCGTGTTTTGTCTGTACAGATCTTACTTTATTTTGGTTTCTCATATTTTTCGGAATGTTAGACATGAATTCTCGAAATGCACTGATAATTTAATAAAGAATAGATGTTTTAACAATTTGTTATTTGAGAACATATATTCCGATATACGGGGACGGTCCCTTTAGTTATTAGCAACTACGGTAAGGTATGAAAAAATCTTAATATATGCTGCGAATTACATAAAAAAAAACAGATGTTTTGAGTATTGTAATTTAGTTAGTGTTTTATTTCAACATTTTTGCTAAATATATTCTCATATATATTTTTTTACATTTTTACTATACTCATTTCATATCATGTTTCTTTAAACTTACTGATTTTTTGTCTAGAATTTATAGACGATATTATTCATATGCAACATCTTACATCAGACAGCTATTTTTACATATAATATTCTATATAAGGTGTTCGTTTCCTGTAATGTTTGAAGGCTAACTAGGCGCCTGAGGTATTTATGCTCACATACCCAGAAACATTTTCCATATGTCGAATTGGTCATTTATTTTTCTGATTCGTATATACGTATGTATATATCATTTACCATATAAGAAAGGAATATTTGGCATTTTACATTCCGTAATTATTAGAGTTAACCAATTATAGAATTTCAACTCTAAAGTTTCTTGGAATGATTATATTTTTAGCGTTATTATAATAAAAATATTTTCAAGTTACCAAAAAAAATGAAGCTTCTACAAAAATTATTCCAAATGCAGTTTTTAACACTTGTGTTCTTAATAAATCTGTGTAGAATACAAAATTTGCGAGACATTTGCAAAAAAGTGCTATTGGAAGAGTAGAAGTAATATTTTCGGCTCTAATTTTAAAACTTCTTTTATACAAAAATTGTTCCAAATCTAACTTTAAATACTTTTGCACTTATAGTAAATCTATATAGAATGCATAATTTGCGTGATATTCGGAAAAACTGCTATTCGATAAGAGTAAAATTGTTACTTCCTCAAATTTTGAAATGTGTTGTACATAAAATTTTGTTGATACATCTGTATAGAATGCATAATTTGCGAAATATTTGCAAAAACTGTTTTTCGCTAAGACAAAAAGACTTGCTTCAGGTAGGAATTTCGAAAAACTTTTTTTTGAAATTCACTTTTTAGTATTTTTGTGTTCTTTAAAAATGTGTCTAAACTTAGTAGTTGAAGAGCTATTAGTGAATTTTGACTTTTTTACTGAAGTAAACTACTACGTTCTGTCTACCGATTTTACTGAAAATCTGATCAGATCTCAGGAGGAGGATTATTTGATTATACTCGCAAATATAAAGTTTGATATTGATAGCTGTAGCTGTTTAAAACGTGGACAATGCTGGTAAATCTCTTGCTTATTTTTGTTTAGGGATAAGGTTCTAATTTGTATTAAAGAAAAATCTGAGTCTATATAAAAACATACATACATACATTGTATATTTTATTCAAAACATTAAGAATGGATAGCATCGCTATACTATATTCACCACAAAAAAAAAATATAAAGAGCACATAATTGAAACAAAACATTTATACCGTATTCTCGGTTGTAATGTTTTATAGAATAAATATATTGATAATGCTAATAAAAAAAAATATAATATTATCCTGTTTTAATACAAAGAAAAATTCAATTAAATGTCGATAATTTTTTAATATTGTGCTAATTCTATTTTATCAGAAACATTATATTTTCACGTAATGCCCTGATATTCCTAGAACTTCGCAATGGCAATGTTCGGAGGAAAAGCTCAATTTGATCACTGGCAACAACCATTTGCACGTATTGCAGCCAGCGTCTCAAAATCCACCACGCAGAAACATTTCCCTTTTTTAAATGTATATTTTATTTTAAATTTGAAATCAAAAATGAATTGCGAGAATTAATGATGCCTAATAAAGTGTCAGAAAATATACATTCGCACGTTATATCCTCTTAACACCCAACACCATTAATAATCCTATTTGTGTTGTATATAAAAAACACTAACGAATTAATATTTTTACAGGACAATATCTATTATCCCTGATGCTCAACGTTATACTGAATAAACATTTGCACGTTATATTCCCATATACGCATAGCAGCATTGGTAATTCTTTATAATTGAAAACTTTTTATCATTAAACATCTCTTCAAATTGTGCCATAGGCATCTCCATTTTGAAATACAAAAAAATATTAACAAAAGAAAATTTATTATAATGAATGAAATTGAAATAAAATAAAATTAATATGCTAATACAAAAACGAACGAATGTACATATAATCGTGGTGTATCTGACCCTACGATTAATTCTTTATTCGTTTTATCTTTTGAAGTCGAAATTATAATCTCCGAAGTCGCAGTCAGTAACTAATCTTGTTCATTCCTGTCTTTGAATTTATACCCGGGAAAAAATGTGTAATGCTCGTTACGGCCCCATTGAATTAAAATTTATGTTGGCTCCCTGCATCTTCTGTGAGATCTCTGCCCTCAAGTTGCCGTCGTGACACTAACACACGCGCACTTATTGTTTTTGACAGTTCCCTTCACTGAATGTAAACACAAAGAAAATTGTTTGCTTATTTAAAAGTCTTTTCACTAAACCATTCGGTATCTTCAAAAGTAGGTATATTTTTAATACAATTCTTCCTTGTATTTGTTTATAAACTTGTTACCTTCTTCAATATTCGCCACGTACTTCCTTTTTCCATTCGCTAATACAATCCTTACTTTTCTTTTTTCAGGTATATTAAGATTCGGTAAAATTGGAAATGTATTATAAATAACAGGTATTCTTCTTCCAACGTTACTCGTACTACAACGGTCCGTTTGGCCTGCTATGTTATTTCTGGTTTTCACCCAAGATTTTTCCAATGGTGATATATTTATCTGTAAAAAACTACAAACAAAGTTTATACCATATTTTCTTTTTGTAGGTCTTCAAACCATACAAGTCTTTACAGTCTATGAAGCTTTGTGCTACACACACAAATTCATGAATGTTTATTTTATTTTCTCAGCTGTCGTTTATAAAAACATTACTGCTGATTGTATCATGTCGGAATATTTTAAGTTATATCCTTTTTTATTTATTTATAGTCATAAGTTAAGGTAAATTTTTATCCTTTTAGCACGTTTTTAAGTTCATATAATTTATTCAATTATATTTATCTCTCGTGCATAGCGAATTTGATCCTCTTCATACAATTTTATTGCGTTTAAATGACTAATTCTCCTTACTGTTCCGTCCTTTAGCATAACCCTTTCCCGGTTGTTTGCTTTCAGTACCCTTTTATTTTTAAACAACGGTCCATTATTCAAAATGTTTAGTGCAATTTTCACGCATTTTGAAAAGTTAGGTTGTCTTTCATTGTATTCAAACCATACATCCTGTTTATCTTTTCTACAAGAGAAATATATTACTTAGACTTATTTTGTCTTTATTTTGAACCTTAATTTTTCT
Organism: Amphimallon solstitiale; assembly: GCA_963170755.1. Classification (NCBI taxonomy): domain Eukaryota; kingdom Metazoa; phylum Arthropoda; class Insecta; order Coleoptera; family Scarabaeidae; genus Amphimallon; species Amphimallon solstitiale. The sequence goes on along the minus strand of OY720676.1, from coordinate 136,351,199 downwards.
TAAACATTTATATATATATCCTATAATTATAATAATTTTAAAAATCTTATTAAAACTTCTTCTACATTTAAATTTATGCAACCTATATACACTTGTGTTATTCACGTTGTATAATGTTTGAATTTTATATACATAATAAAGTCTTTTTTTTACTATTTCCTTTATTTCTAATACTTAAGCTAATTCTTAATGCTATTGTTATTTTTTAAATACGCAAGGTTCACGGCAATATGTTTACAGGAGAAAGCAAGTATTCAAAACTTAATTTAGACATTTTTTTGTGTACAAATAATAAGGACCGCACATACATATGAGAAAATCGTTTAGTGCTCAGATATCATTTTGTTTTTGGAGGGTTACTTTATTTATGTACGTGTCTTGTGATTTAAAGCAGGCCAAAGTAGGTATACGCAAGATATATGAAGATTTTATACATATAACTATGTAGTAAGTCCTATTGTTTTATGAATGCTTTTGGTTTGCGCTATGGAGATACGAAGCTCTGAAATAATTTACGAAAATAACTCGATAAAATACTTGTTTATTTGGTGTGTATATTAACATATAAACGTAATCTGTAATGTAATGAAACATAAAAGAATGTCACTATATACACCAGTAAGTGTGATTGATATATGTATCATGCTATAGAAACTTTTCTTTTAAGAGTCAGTAGTTGACACTGAAGATGTTAAAAGAACGGGCCTAAAAGGATATGCCATTTATACATTAAGGAAAAACCAACAGCGATTAACAAAAATATACATATACAAACATAATAAATGAATTAATTGATTATTTACAATGCAGATTTTATGACTCAATTTGGTTTACATAATGGTGTTTTTGTGTTAGTGTATCGTATTTAAAGGCACACATATTTATATAGCAAACGTATGACGCGTACAAACGTCTTCATTGCCATTTTAGGATATAATGAATCAGAAAGTTGCAGCCAATTATATTTTTGACTGATATTTTCTTGCAATCGAACAATGAGGTGAGTGAAATTAAAAAAATAATTTTCAGATCTCTCTTTCCGTAAAATCTTCGTTATGGATAAGTGCTGATGATGAATTTCCTTGTGGGTTTCTCATACAGTTAAATATATGTTTTACGTAGCCCATTAACATAGATTCTTAAAATATGCAAAGAGCGATGGCGATAATTAGACACTGGGTGAAATGTTCGTTCAAACTTTTAAGTTAAGATTCACACATTTTTTTTAAGCTGACGTATCTAATTTTCTAAGAAATTTTGGTTAATGTTTGTGCCTCCTCAAATATCTGCAGCCTAAAAACAGACTGCAATATTTTAAAACTATATGTATATATTGAAATATGAATGAAGCAGTTAAATGACTGTGAGTATAAGTATAAGGCAATCTAATAGAATTAGATCAAAGATATTCCATGTTGGTATTGTATTAAGTATAATAATACTTGTTTGGGAGATGAATGATAACATCATGGGACATCTACAGTAAAACTAAGAAATAATACCAAAACTTTTACACAAAAATTGTGTTTGAAAATAAACGAAATTTTGTGAAATACAATTTTCCCTAATAAATATCTAAGTAGTAGTAAATACGTTTGTTCTCTCGTTCTCCAAAAATATCTTCTTCCTCTTGCTTATATTTTTTAGGGCGTTGTTCAGTCCAAGCCGTTTCATATTATTACACAAATGTTTATTTCTTAGATTTATTTGCGAATTGATGATTGTTAACTAATGTTCTAAATGTAAGTTTTTGCCGTGAATGCCGCCTGCACAGTATCTGCAAATGCCTTCTAATTTCAAATAGGCAGTTATTCTGACTCGTAGATAGGAAAAGGGAGAGAATTGTTTTGGATAGACGATCATTCTTCATTCTGAAAATAAAAACATAGAATGTCAGATATGTATCAATAAGAAGCCTTTCTTATGTTCAGCATTTATTTTTTAACCACATGTAGTGGGTTAATTGATTTAGTACTTGCACTTTAACGAATTTTACGTTTTATAATTCAAAATGTTTATCAAATTTAGCATTATAATTCCATAAAGGCAGTTTATAGAGTTTTTAGGGATAATTTTGAAAATTATCGTGATAAACCAACCAACTTTAACATAATGTGAATTTAAAATTACAAGTTGTTATTTCATGTTGGCACTGTTATAGTTCAAAAATGATAGTGAATACTTGGAATATCTCCAAAAGATAAAGCAAACCATATACATACATATACGAATTAAAAATTCATACATGCATGCATGAAATGGATGCACATCAGCTCCAGAGCTGGCATTGCAGCAACCAACGCACAGACACAGTGTTTCAGTCTACTATGACTTCGTCAGTGTGCGACGTGGTCCGCTGCAATGCCTAAGAACTCTAAACCTCCAGTTTCTACGTCTGTTTACATGACGATGTCTATGAGAAAACCTCAACGACATCTGTCCTGCAAATGCAACTCCTTTTTATAAACTTCACTTCATGAAACTCGAACATTTATTTTCTTGAATCTGGTGACAAGTATAATAAGGAACCATTTCATTTTAAATATTAAATATATAATAAGTTATAGAAATGTCATTTAAATGATTGTTAGAAATAATGTATTACGTAAAACAATATACATTCTAAACTTAAACCGACATGACGATTATATAATAAAGCAAATTTTCAAATCTGTGAAATTTTCAAGATAAATGTCAATGTAAGCAATATAAAAAAAACAAACTGTTTCATTGAATCTACTTCTCCCAATTATCTTGACGTAAGTGTGCACTGGATTTTGTTAAGTTTCAATAACATACTCATACACTTTTAGTTATCATTTATTTAGATCTAGAACATTGTTTATCTTACTATGATATGGAATAACGTCGAGAATGGCATCGTGAAATAATGGCGAGTTGGATTAAGGGTCATACTGATTGTATGTCCTCCATTGTCAATGATTCCGAAATTTATTGCAAAGTCTGTAAAATATCGTTACAGAATGCCCAAAAAAGCGCACGTACAACGTTACTTAGGATCGCTAAAACATACACAGAAACTGGACCCTTTGAAAGCTGACAATTTTAACGAAGAACTCCGTGAAGCTTTAATGGCGGCTAATATCCCATTAAATAAACTTGACAATCCCACATTCAAAACATTTCATCAAAAATATACTGGTCGAAATGTTCCTGATGAATACACCTTACGCAAATATTATGGTTTGTTTCTAAGTGCTTCACGAAATCACTAAAATGCATTAGAAGACATCTTTCAAATCAGTACTTATGGATAAGTGCCCACGAAACTGTCGATATATTAGGACGCTGAGTGGTAAATGTTGTAGCTGGTGTACTACATCCAACTATTCTATATAACGCATATGTAATAGCATCTAAAGTTATAAATATAGTTGATGCAGAAACAATTTCAAAAACCAAGGACGAGAATTTGCACAAAATGCTTCATTCGGACGACAGGTACAGATAAAAAATACTTTTATTTGTTAGTGACAGTGCCGCATATATGTTAAAAACAGGCAGACTATTAAAGGAAACATACCCTTATGTGCTGCATATTATTTGTGTAGCACATGCTCTCCACAGAATCTGTAATATATCAGACACTTTCCCGAAGTTTATAGACTTGTATCCGCTTTTAAAAAAGTTTTCAGAAAAGCATCATCGAGAGTAGCTCTTTACAGGGAAAAACTTCCATCTTTGTCACTGCCTCCCTCGTCAGTAATAACTAGATGGGAAACATGTTTGGAAGTTACTAGTTTTTATACAGACAATTTCGATAGTTTACAAAATTTCGTTGCATGTTTAAATGACTATGCTCGAAGTATTTCTGAGTGCAAGGAACTAACACAAATCTAAAATTTAAAAAATCAGTTGTTATTCCTTCAGGAACACTTTGGAAATTTGCCTAAACTAATCACATATAATGAAAATCGAAATCTCAAATTAAAAGATGGATTAACCACATGTGGCTAAGAATAATTTCAAAAGTATTCCCGGTGACTTCGGATGTGCCCTCTCAGCAAAAGTTAGACGCAGTTTTTAATAGAAATCCAGATTTAATAGCATTGCGGCAATTGTGTATGGGGACAATGACATAAAATCTAACTGCTAAATACGCTGAAATAAAAGAATACTTCCATTTTGCACCTACAACCAGTTGCGATGTAGGAAGGACGTTTTCTATCTATAGTATTTTCATCGTAAGTTTAGGTGCACGTCATCAATGACGTTTGCACAATGTTGTCAAGCTGATAAATATAAAATATAAAAATAATATAAACAACTGTCAAATTAGAAATATAGGTTACGAAAACCAATTAGTCTATTGCAAGTTATTATTGAGGCTGATGCATTAATTACTAAAACAAACTAAACGATTAAAAAATATGATTGTATTACATAAACAAACATTAGTTCATAAAATGATCCACTAATTTTCGATTTTCAATGGCAATTTTATCGTAAACTGTATTTATTTCTAAGCATAAAAATCGATATTTAAAAAAAGTATGATCTTAATAATGCTTTAAAGATTTGTCAGAAATATGTGACAAATGAACTTTAATAATAAGTAATAAATAATCAAACGCAGGAAGTAGATTTTATTATTATATTAGTGACATATATTAAATACAAAAGCATGTTAGTAATTAATTAACTAATAGAATCAGTTTCTTACCTTTTTCCACCAAATTTTGATTTGCGGACGCTTCTTACATCCTCATCTTGCCATGATTGTGCCACCGTGCCATCTTGAAATATTCATGTTTCATCAGTAAAAACAAACTAATAGTCTCGAGACTGTTTTTTACGACTATATTCTGATAAAAAGTTTACACGTTTCAAAGCAATATGTGGTATTTCCATTAGTGCTCGTTTTGGATCATCCTTTTTGTAATAAAAGCCTATATTTTGGAGAACTTTCCACACTGAAGTTTATCCACCTGTGAAAATATCCCTCTCACGAAGTACAATACCCGAGGATTTGAGAGTAATTTTTGCTCTGTAATTATTCATAAATTAAGTGCATTTTAGTACAATACATATTTTAGAAAACCTACTGTATCTGTGCATATCATACACAGCATTTCTTATAGCGCACTCAGCAAAGTTGTTAACATCAACAACAGGCTTCCCTTTGTCACGCTTGCGTTTGGGACTGACAAATACATTTCATTTTTTGACATCAGATGAAATTTTACTTACAGTTGCCAAGCTTACACCGAAAGTTATAGATGCTCGCTGTAAACATATAAATAATTGTAGTACAGTATACGAAAAAAATTTGTGCTGTTTACCTCTCGTACTGAAGATAAAGGTAATACAAGTTCATCATGGTCATGTTCTGCTTCAAACTGTGCAACTGTAGATGCAATCATTGATTTGCAACGACTACAACACGCTTTTGGCATAATTGTATATGAATAAACGTCTTTTAGTTATGAAAATAACTGTTTTGTAAAAAGCAGGATTCAAAAACGGCAAAAATTAATAAAGAACACGTCTGAAAATATTTGGCGCGCTATAACCTAAATGACAGAACGGTATTTGACAACACTGCCCTGCTTACTTTCAGTACTGACAACTGTTAAAAGTGCGGTAGAGTTGGGTAGTGTATTAAGGTTGCATTTATAAGAGATGGCGTTATAGGTACTTAGTATTTGGTATATTTGTCATTCCGAAAGTTCTGTTGATGACGTGCACCTATTCTTACGATGAAAATACTATACAGGGATGTACTCCATTCAAAGAAAACAAATCTTACAGAAGAGAACCTTGAGAAAGTATTGCTAGTAAATATTAATACTCCTTTACTCGACCTGAACTACAAAATGAACAAATAATAACGTATTTTCTATTCTATAGATCACCACCTACTTGTTATCCAATTATATAAATAAAATTAAAACTCTTTTAAAATAGAAAAATTCAATAGTGCGCCCATGTGCGATGAGTCATCAACCTCTAGCGTCCGGTCTACATTACGAATATTTTAATTACAAAAATTAAACTTGTAAATATCATGCACGTATTTGGAATCGTATTTGGACGGTATTAAAAATTGTAAAAATGATAGTGCATAGATATATCTGTTACAGACGCAGCGTACACACCATAAATGCAGCGGCCTTGTCACGAATAAATCAATGGAAGGAATCGTATGTCAATGATCTAATGGAAATTACATATACGTAATATGTGGGTGGATTTTAAATGACGATTATTTACAGTTAACACGCATGTTACTGCATAAGGTTAAATTTTGCGTGAGCAAATGAAATACTTGGAATTAATATTTCTTCTAGCAAGTATCATTTATAAATAGGTGCGATATGAAATTATTGCGTATTTTTAGAGAGTATTTCACCCCGTGCTCTTTGTTGTGTCGTATTTGTATAAAAATGAATTTAATCTTTGAAGCAGTCCATATTCACATAATTTGGCAATGCCATGCTTTATAGAGACAGGGTGATAGTCTCTATCTTATCTTTTCTGCTGTTTTGAAAATTCGCGTCATTTGAGAAGCCTTCAATGCATTAAAATAGTTTCCAGAATGGAAAGAAAAATAAACAATACGGCAAAAGTCGACAGAGTTGACATTTTATTTACTTCATTAAAAAAGATTGTAATAATCTGCCTCCTTGAAATTCTTTTACTTACATACGAAATTCTCCTCAGAATATTCCAGAAGCATCATAGAGTTTATGTTACACTGGGAAAATTTGTATGTTGTCAAAATCTCTGGTATCAAATCCACATTTTTTTGCGAGGTGTCAACAAAGAAAGTGTTGTATGCAGCGAGAGCATAAGTTTCCGAAATCCCAATTACATTATTATCACTATGGATAAGAGCTACTGATGTAGCATTCTTTCTTACCCGATTAGTTATTAATATATTAATACTATGAGTAGAGTAGAATTTTATTATCTGCATGTCAAATTTTATTAGAAAAATATTCTTTCTTTACGGTTTTACACAACACATCAAAGTTATGTTTCTGTACATTATAGTGTTCAATTAATTGCGAATATTCTTCGTTAAGAACAAATAAGTCTTTGAAATTTTAATGTGCACGTGTAATATTGGGTGCTATCCCAAATCTTTAAATCTGCAGTTTCTTTAGATGCTGCTGCAAAATTTATATTTAGGTCTTGTGTAATATTACGAAAGCATCAGTAGTTTATAAGTTATTCAGAATCTTATTAGTATATGTCGGGATAGAGAGAGAAAAAATGCATATTGTAGGAAATATTACTCTTACGATATGTTGGGAAAAAGAAAAACAGGAATTAAACAAAACTCCGAGATGAGAAGAGAATTTTTTGCTGAATTATTTATGCTTCGAAAAGATAGATTTCTTGTAATTGAAGATAAGCTAACAAAACTAGACAATGCTGTGATCATATTTACCGAATACTATTTAACAATAGAATAAATATTGAGTTGAAATATATTAACATTAATCGGAGCAGGTTTTAATATCATCAGCATATGTAAGGGCAGAGCAACAGCGCCAAGATTATCTAGAAAAACAATGTATACCCACGGTCTTAATTTGAATTTTATCTATATTATTGATAGTGTATAGTATAGATGCCGCCAGGCAAATCGTTTTAAATCACATACATTTTCCAAAGGTCATTCAGCTGGTCACCCCATAGGACATGATGATTAATGCCCATACCTGATTTAGAAATTTTACTTCCGTTTCAAATGGGAGCGAAAATATAATTTCTATTTTAAATTTAAATATTACATAAATCAAATTATAAATAGCAACGAAATTTGTCATATTTACATATATAACAGATTATTTATTATTGTTTTTAGTTTGATGAATTCTTATTAGCATTTGTGCTACTGTTTTTATTGTGTTCAAAAAAACGTTTAACAGGTTTTCTATTGGTTTATCATACATAAAAAATGATAAAGATAACTAACGACTCATCGAAACTGATTGTTTCTTTTTAGAAATTTTACTTCCGTTTCATATGGTGGCGAAATTATAATTTAAATATAACATATATCAAATTATAAATAGCAACGAAATTGTCATGTCTACATATATGAGACTATTTATTATTGTTTTTCGTTTTACGAATTCATATTAGCATTTGTGCTACTGTTTTTATTGTGTTAAAAAAATGCTTAATCGGTTTTCTATCAGTTTATCATACATAAAAAAATGATAAGATAACTAACGACTCATCGAAATTGATTGTCATGACCGCTTCTGTGATTTTGCGAAGTTTTAGACTGTGTCAATATGAATGGGGGGTCAGACTAGAATCCTGGCATTGGTGTTCTTTGTAAACAAGTTACCCAACAATAAAATATGTTGTACGTTCTATGGTTTTACATACGTTTGTGTATACAGCACGTGTCAATTTTCATTAGCCATAGGCGATTAATTCATGCAATACGTGACAACATGGCACCCCCTACTTTTCTCTTCAATGCGAGCGCGACCGCTGCAAGCTCAAGTTAGCAGTAGCTGTTGGACTATTGACTTGGATGTTTGTACTGCGCTTAGAAATAATATTTACGCCCTGCAAGGATTTTTCTTTCTCCTTTCAGTAAATGCAGAGAATTATTAAGCATGACACAAACAAAAGCGTAATTCTAATAAAATTAAAAATAAGGTAATTAAAAAAGGATTCTGAAAATAATAATAAACAAGTAGATCGCGCCGGCTATTTGATGATGACGGATTTTATTGCAGACTATATCTCGGAACGTGTTCGCAGCTGAACATTTAATGTAGAAGTGGCAAGATCGGTGAAAGTCGCTGTGATGTCGATTGTTGCCGGTAGACACACGTTGCCACGTATTATTTGTATACGTATAAATCGCATGTAAAGATTGAATCCCTATAGCTAATGAAAATAGACACATACGGTATATCTGACCTGGCTGCTAATGTGATGTATATATGAATTGACAAATCAGGCAAAACCTAATAACACATATTTCAATGGGAGTGAAAATTATTGGTACCACTTAATCACTTTTTTAAATTTAATTCTTTTCAGCAAAATTGCAGTTAGATATGCTTTTTCTAAACCCATTTTTTTTCTAAGTATTAGGCATCACACTTTTGTACAATGAAGAATGAGACTACATTGTATAATGTTTGTAACTCTTGAAAATTAGGTGCTACAAACAACAACAAATTTTGTGAATTATTTCAGATAAACAATGAATGACTCAATTTTTTTTTAAATTTTTCAATAATTCAAATAATGGTCTGAAATAAAGTAGCATATATCTCTATTAGTATTTCAGAGATACACTAAGTAGCATATTTCTCAAAATTCTTGCGAATATGAAAGGAACCTACTAAATAAAAATACTGTCACAAAACGAAAACGGCAAGTATTGGACAATGAAATTTTAATTCTTAGAAAAGTCCGTAAGCAAAATTAATAACCATTTTTTACCTAAACACTGACTCATTGGTCATCATCGGTATGGTGTAGCCAAGAAATAAGGTGGGATAACCTTGGAGATGTATGCTATACGGAAGACCATCAGGAGACAGACCACCATTTGTAGCTTCAGTTAGAAGATCCTCAGTTTTGAGGACAACAACTAACGTCGCCACGAGGAATACAATGTCAACCCGCGTGCCATCCGAGAACCCAGGAAAGATAAATAAAAGGAATTATCGCGGATACATGAAATACAGGAAAGAGAAAATTATTGGGTAAATTCCGCTGTAGAGCAACCATAGACACGTGTTTCTGACTCATTAGTCGTCATCGGTACGGTGTAGCCAAGGAATAAGGTGGGATAACCTTGGAGATGTATGCTGTGTATATATATATATATACATGAACCACACACACGTATATCTATATACATGCGAGCAGATTTCTTGAAATTAGTGGCTTATATGAAATTGAAAAATTACTTGCTCTGTTTTAAGTTAATTAATGTACTTAGGGAAAAGAGTAATTTCATTATCGAAGACTAACAAGTTAGTTTCACCACCGCTCGTCAGTCCGATAATGAAATCAGACCTTCCCTCTAATTTTCGATTTGTCTATTTATACAAACTGAAGTGATCTTTGCAAGCATGAGAGATTAATTTCTTAATTCACTCTATGATACAGAAGGAAACATATTTATATGTTTCCTTCTGCCTCCTACCAACTTGAAACACATATTGTGTACGTAACGTCGGTATTAATGAAAAATCCTTTTCCCCCAATATATATTTCGCGACAAAATAGAGAATATATGATATTTTAAATATCTGTAACAGAGGTGTCCTTAATTTTGTCAGACACTGTACATGTCCATATGTATGTATCTCATCCAATAATACTACAGTCGTTCGTTCAGTTGCAATGAAACATTTCAATTTAATTAACAATCATGTCTCAATTGATTGATGATTGCTTCCATGCTTTAATAAATATGTCAGCAGTATAATTATTAAAATAAATTTGGAAGATTTGTGTTATATTTCTTGACGACTTATCACGCATATGTTCCTATCGTAATGTTTATTATTCCTGTTTCCGTGACCCATACAAATTTCCCTCTCGTAGATTTGTAAGAAACGAATAAATTTCAGTATATTTACGTTTAAGAACTGGGAGCGAAGAACTACTCCTTGATTGATCAAAACAATAAATACGGAAGTCATTTCAATTTTTTAAATAATGGAAGTCGATCATTCCAGGTGTGCTTAATAGTTTCTTAGAATAAGAGTACAACGACAATATATAAAACAAGCGCAAAGTAAATGACGACAAATTTATGAAAAAGCGTAAATGACGGTTGAGTTTTTTAAAAATAATTATCTTGGCACATCAGCCAGACGTTTCCTTTTTGCAAGACACTTTGATCTAGGCTTCTTACGTATATCAGTTATTTTTGTACTCAACGTGAGTTATATACCGAGTTAACTTCATTTATTATTTTAGCCCTCTTACAACCAGTATTAGTTTTGAATATGTATAGTGTTGAGTTTTTTAATGCTAGGAAAATAGATTTTTTTCGTTAGTCTATCTGTCTATAAAAAATTTAAAAACTGATATATGCTATTTTGAAGGGAAATTTAAAAGAATATTAAACGGGTTAATAGAATTATATGAAACATTATGTCTAAATAGTTTCGGTAAAATAGTAGTAAGAGGTTTGGAAAAGTAGCACAATTTTCAAAAGAATTTATTGTTAGTGTCATAAAAACATGGAAAAAAAACTATCAGGAAGCTCTATTTTCGTGATTTTCAATTGATAACGGATTTGTTGATTCTACATAACACATATGTAGTACTTCTACATATGCAGTTCAGAATATTTTGCACTTGCTGGCCTTCTCAATAATCCTAAATAAGAAGAGCTATTAGCAAACTTTTAACAAATTTGGCTATAATATACCACCACAATAGGAGAGGAGTGTGTTTTTAGGTTTTATGCAGCTAATGTGTAAATTCTGAACAGACTCCCAGGCCAAATTACAACCTATAACTGGTGAAATCAATTTTAGGCGGTAAAATTAAATATACGTATCTGTCTGAAATATAAAATTTGTACCAAATTAAATTCTATATAGATTCTTTAGAGATAAATTCAGAGTTAAGGTAACAGACAACACATGAAAGTAGCCTTGCTCTGAACCAATAGGAAATAACTTTCACTTGGGTCTGCTCAAAATTTCGTCTCCCTCTTTTTGGAATAAGGTATAGTCAAGTGAGCAATAATGGCACCAGAATATAAAAAAAGGAGTTTATACAGATATTGCGTACCAATTTTATTTCATTCCTTATCAGTTGCTTCATTTATTATAGTTCTGAACTGGTTGATTGACTGGAATTAGTTTTAATTTCTCGCCACTGATCATGATTGATGAACTGTCAAAATTATGTCAAACTTTTCTTCCGCATATTTTGCGTCTCGTTTATCGCAGCTTATTGTAGGTGAAAGACCAAACCAAGTAGAGTTAGTCAATTTAAAACTGTTTTACTCGGTTTTAAGAGATACAATATGATCAATCTCAAGTGAAGGTTGCGTGGCCTTCATTTTTAAGTTGGCAACGATGACTAGTTGGTAATATTGAGAAACACTTGTGTGTAGGTTATGTATATAGGCGTACAATGTGCACACAACATTGAAGCAAAATGACAGCAATTGTACATATTCAAAATAGGCACCTGTACGTATCTGTCGAACAAGAAAATACCCTAATCTTGGGATTTTTAAGATACCACCACACTTCACTTGAGATTGATCTCATTGTATAAGCAAAATAATCAAATCAGTTTAATATACAAAACACTCCTAATATAGCTAAAACGCCAGTACCGGTTATTCTTAGCCTGGTGTCAACAGAGTAAAATAAACATTCGAAACGTGTGTTGTGACCATACTTTTCTTATATGTTGAATGGTTATGCAAATAGACAAACCCAAACACATTTTATGCGCTATTTCTTAAAAAGTCATACTTCACAAACTAACTAATGTGTTTAAGGTATCTACTTTAGACATTTATAGGAAAAGATATGACGCCTTATATCTTGGAGGTATATGGCAAAGGTCCTCTTCTTTCAGTGTTTTGTAATAGTCTCTTTTTGTATGAACTTTCGAGAATTTGCACCTTTCTCCAGTCTGATTTAAAATTTTTGTATTTACTAACCAAGGGAGAAATTATATATGGAAGTGCAAGATTGGATATTTTTAATTTTTTTTAGTTTTAATGATCTTGGATGTTAGTGAATTTTTCTCTAATTCTCTGTAACCACTGCTTGTCATTAAGTTGTTGACACTATTAAAGTGTTCGACTTTCTTTGAAATAATTATTTTAAACTTTTATGGACGAAGGCAGTTCTTATTCCTTAGTTCTTTAATAACCTTGTCATCTTCCTCGACTTGTTATGTTTTTTCATTTCCGGTTTTCCTAATTTCCATTTTGCGGGCATTCATAATAATAATTACATTACATGGATTAAGGTGTTTAATATTCGTTTTAAGATGTAATTGTTTCTTCTAGAGGAACTTTATTGTCTTGTATACAGAACACTTTTTTTTTAAATGAATAAGCTGTAATAAAATCCCAGTAAATATTCAACCGATGCCCATGCTATGTGTTCTAGAAGCAAACTGTACATCCATAGTCTTCGCAGTGAACATTTCGAATATTATCTGTTGTCTTTCTTAGCTAGTTGGACTTTAAAAAGTCGTTTTATTTACTTTACATAAACACGTTTACATTGCCTAAATTATAATTATAATAATATCAATTTCCTAATAACTAGTGTATTGCTTAATCCACATGTTTTACATTCTTTCAAAGATTCTGGTAAAACATCAAGTATGAAATGGCCCTAAAGATAGATAACCCTTAATTAAAATTTTTTATCGTTCATGGACAAAGTTTGTCGAATACATACATAATCTTTCTCCATCAGTGTGAATAACAATTCAAACTTTGATAGACGCCAAGATAAAGTACCTACATTTTTATATTAAAAATGTATTTACACAAAAATATTTCGCAAATATGTATAAATATTAAGAATATAAGAAGTCATATTTCTTTTTGAAATCACACAGTACATATAATCCGTGAATAAACACGTAAAATAAGTATAATGAAAATAGTGGTACTAATATATAATTGGCATTACCGTTAAGAATGCCTTGCCAAAGCTAAATCGTGAGTTATTTTATTGTTCGGCTGGCTTTCTATGAATGAATTTATTTTTAAAACGTATTCGCGTCAGTGGATTTTGATTTGTTAACGGAAGTCTGTTTGTATGTTAGGCTTTGAAGTTAGATTTAGAAAATAGGTGATGAGTAATTTTTGTAACATCCTTTCTTTATTAGCGCTTGTACTAGAATGTCAATTATAAAGTTGTGTGCAGAAAGAAATATAATAAACTAAAAATTATGAATAATCTCATGAATTTCCAATGTGATAATAATTATAATAATCGTTTTCAGTACAATTTTGATTTTATTAGAAAATAAGCTGCAAACATTTCGCGTAATGCATTCTCTACTTTATTACTATAACATTGAATTACGTATTAGTGTAAAAATATAAACGCTATAAGCTGCTCGTCTCATTTTCAAAAATGTTCGTGACGTTGATTTTTATTTGCCTGTACATTTTTTCAAAGACGTGAATAATGGGGTACTTAAGCACTGGAGGGTTATTGAAAAGAAATGAAAACTTATCAGTATTTCGACTACACATATATTTATTAATATGTTAACTAATAATAATAATGAAGTGAACCTGTTATGGAAAAATAAAACAAAATTCAAATCAAGCCTCTATTTCATACAGATGAGCGCGGTGTACTATCACCCTGTATATAAATAATTTCGAAAGGCATTAATCTATAAAGATTTAAAAAAAACAACAAGGATGCACGCACCTATCAATTCACACTGTATGTTAAGCAAGATTAAATATTCTAAAATTTGAAATGCAGTAGAAAAATTAATACTAAATAATAAGCAGAAATGAATAAGTTAAAAGTTATGATAATCAAGGCACTCTCAAGTTTAAAGTAAATACAATAGGTGAAATATTACTGAAGGTTTCGAAAAATTTGCAAATCTGTCGTTACAGTAGACTACGACCACTTAAAAATTAAAATATTAATCTAATACATAAAATCAAAATTACAATAAGCTACACTTGCTAATCTCTCCTACAAAATTACTAAATGTATGACATATTGCAATGATTATTTAAGTTTACTCTGTATAATGGGCTTTTACTTAAGAAATTTACAAAATTTAGAAACAAACCTATTCAAGAGTGTCCGATCTGAAGGTGAAAGAGACAGATCTTTCACCTATATATATTAATTAATATTACAAAAGTAACTAAAATCAACCAATGAGGCACTTGTCTGGGTCAATACTCCACTAGCTGGTATCAACAGCAATGCCGAGGGAAAATACAGAATTCCAAAAACAAATGATTTATGTTTCCCAGCGGAACAAAAATACCATTCTCCTCCTTCAGAAGGTTTGATAGACAACTCCAACAACAATTGTGGACTTACGTCTCACGATTTCACGTCTCAAGATTTAACGTCTCACAATTTAGGTCACAAGATTTTACGCCTCACGATTTCCCTGAATAGAGAGAATAATTAGTTCTAAAGAAAAATGTCAAGAGAGAAAAGAAACACATGAGGTAATAAAGGTTATGAAAATGAGATAATAACAAGTTTAGATTAATTCATATGACTTATATTCTTCCAAACTGTGTACGAATAATCGTATATTCTGTCATGTAAACCTACATAACTAAACATTTTGTCGGATTGGATGTGATTTTAAATCACATCCAATCCGACAAAATGTCGTTAAATAGAAAAATTGTTTTACCAATAAATACCAATCCGATAGCAATTCCTCTTCTTAGGAAACCAATCAAACAAATATTCCGTAATCAACGATGCTTATAGATATATTAATCTACCAAAATTATTGAAAGATGGTTCTGAGATTTTACACACACGATGTTACTTGATTAAGATCAAAAACAGAAATATATCATGACTTGTACACGAGGTGTCAAAATGAAAATCAGCGAGATGAAAAGCCGGTAAAGAAGAGCAATATCGACTTAAAGAAAATATTCTAACAAAGGCTAATTAATTAAATTTGAATTTCAATTCAAAATGCTACCAAATTATTGCGAAGAGAAAACACAAGTAACTTAAAATAATATTAAGATTATTTAATATTAAATAATCTAAATTTACAACAGATAACTACAACAACACTAGCGGAGTAGCTTATCAACCTAAGTGATTCATAGACAGATGACGCTACCATACCAAAATATACAAGAGGGAAAATTACTAATTTTTAAACGAGTCAAAAATTGTATATACTGATTTAACTAAGAATAAAAGTAATTAAGCCTGTGTTTTTGAACCGTTACAAATTTATAGTTTCAATATTCTTAAAATGCGATAAATGTGCATTGAGCAAAAACAGCACTGGGTCTTTAAATGTTCGAGTAATTTAACAAAAATTTCTTATACTATTCTAGAAAAAACATATCAATACATTCCTTTTCATTTAGCTCAATTTCGCCTTCAAAGGAAAGAGCATCTAGAACGATTATTTTATTACTTTTCTGGGAAATATTAACATAGAAAGCACAGACTCAGCTGCAGGAAAACTTATTTCTGCCGTAACAGTCTCGTCATGGCCAGTAAAAGTTAAACCCAGTCTTTGGAATGCAGGCCATATAGAGTTCGCTGCATTCTTTTCCTGGTAAATATTAAAATAGCACACATAACAGGGTGTTTCATCGGTTGGGGTATCGCGAATTAAAGTGCCTAAATATAAAAATGTCGACTTCAAATTTTAACCACTTATAGAACTTTTAAACCGCTACCAGTAGGTTAGGTTGTTTTTGATAATATTATTTTATTTAATGCGTAAATAAAAAAAAACCTTCGTTCAAAAAATCAAAAGTACTCAGATTTTATTGAAATTCAGGTGTTAAAAAGATATGTCTATAAAATCAACTATGCAATTGAAAAAAAAATTAAAACTTAATCAATTATTGAATATTTTACAATAATTTCAAAATTAAAGGCAAGACGTTGAAGAATTTATGGGTTTTTTATTACAGTGTTGTGTGTTGAGTTTATAAGCGATTCAAGGTAAGAAAGTTACTATAAATTAGGAAAAATTAGGTATTACCCAGCTTTTTTTGGCGCTAGCTGTAAATTCCACTAATTCAGATCAACATGACACTGTCACTGTGCGGATGTCAAGTGAATGGGTAATACCAGGTAGTAGAAAGTAAATATTTATAACAAATGTTCAAAATGGTGACCTTCTTGCTGCACACACAGTTCTAACCGACGCGTGAAGGAATTAAGAACTGTAGCGCCTCTGTTTAGCTGGTTAAGGCGTTCAAACGCATTTGTTATTCTTGCCCTCATATCCTCGGCGGTAGTTGGCGGTTGTTGGTACACCATCTCCTTCACAGCACCCCATGTGAAAAAATCCATCGGTGTTAAGTCGGGTGATCTGGCTGGCCATGGAACTGGCCCACCACGTCCGATCCAGCGTGCAGGGAACTGATTATCCATAACCTGACGAGCCCTTAGTGCGTAGTGCGGAGGAGCCCCATCTTGCTGCAGCCACAAGTGTTGGCGAACATTTAACGGCACATTTTCTAATAAATTGTAAAGATCATTTTCCAGAAAATTTGCGTAAAGCTCGCCGTTTAAATGCTGGTCAAAAAAGAAGGGGCCGATTAAATGGTTATCAATGATTCCCCCCAAACATTGACCGTCCACCTATTCTGAATGCGTTCTTCACGCATCCAATGAGGGTTCACTGGTGCCCAATAGTGTATGTTATGTCTGTTGACATGTCCACTGCTTCTAAAAGAGCATTCGTCAGTAAACAAAACATGTCTAAAAAAGTGCTCATTTTCTTCTAATTGTCTTTGTGCCCATTCACAAAATGCAACTCGATTTGCAAAATCATCCCCGTGAAGTTCTTGGTGAAGCTCGATATGATATGGGTGGTAAGTGTGTTTGTTGATTATCCGCCACACCGATGTCTTGCTGATTCCAGTCGCAACACTGATTTCTTTAGTGCTTATCTGAGGGTTATTGTCCACCATATTTAAAACAATTGCCTGATTCAGTTCATTGGTGACAGGTGGATTATTCACACTTCGATTTTTTGACGCAAGTGATCCCGTTTGCCTCAAGTTATCCACTAACCTTTTGAAAGTTCGACTTTCTGGGTGGATCCTATCCGGAAAACGTTCCGCATGAATCTGCTCAGCAACCGCGGCATTTTGTAGAGCTTCCCCATAAACAAGTATCATGTCAACTTTTTCGTCGGCAGAGAAAGTGAACGGCATTTTGAAAACAGAAAACACTAGCAAAACACAGCTTAAACAAATGAAGTTGACTCCGTGAAAATAGAATCACAACTAACATCACAAAGTACCTAAATGTAAGTTCAGAATGCCCTTGGAAACGCTTCCCGATTAGTAGAACTACAACAACAACTGAAGGCTTCAGGGTTGAATATTATCCGTCATAAATTTTTATTTATTATACGTCATAAATTTAAAAGGACTACCTGTTTGCGGACAGCACAATTAGAAAGTTAAGTACCATAAATCTGTCGTAAGAAAAACGACATTATTTAATATTCACTTTATTTGACAAACGGTTTCGTTTATAAAAATTCTGATTGTGAAGTTAATATGGGTGATATTTCCACGTATCACCATTCAAATTTGAACATTTTTTGAGCACTTTTAATTTTTGATAATACGTTTTTTTTTAATTTACGCATTAATTAAAATAATATTATCAAAAACAACCTAACCTGCTGGTAGCGGTTTAAAAGCTCTATAAGTGGTTAAAATTTGAAGTCGATATTTTTATATTTAGGCACTTTAATTCGCGATACCCCAACCGATGAAACACCCTGTATATATCTCAGCTGTAGAAATACAATTATCTGCTCTGACAATTTAGCCGCGTTCAGTAAAAAAGCGCGTTCCCTTCAAAGCTATTATTTTGGAATTTCTTTTTGAATTTATAGTTACACCAGTTTTGCCAACAATGTAGATTTTGAAGCTGCTGGCTGATGCTTTTCCACACCTCAAGTTTTATAATTGATAATGATTGATCTTTGTGTCGATCAAAAAACCTATATATCGGGAATGGTCATAGCTATTTAAATCTGGTAATTGAAAAGCCCATTTATATTTGAATCAAACATGATTGCTTCCATTTTTAAGATATCCTACTTGTTCCTCTTCATGCTGCCTACTAAGGATTGGCTGTTTTCTACTCAAGGTTATTGAAACAATTTTGTCTTTGTTTGAATTTGCTCCTTGCTGTTTTGCGTAACTTTTAAAGTGGACTATGGGGTTATGAATGCAACTACTGCTTTGAGATATTCTATTTCACTTCGTACTACAGCATTTACAACCCCCTACATCCTTTCAGTAAGCGAATTTTGTCTTCCACATGTAAGTGAATACTATTTAATTAAAGACGAAAACTTTAACAATAAACAATGATGTGCAAAATGGGTTACACCACCTTTTAGTACCCCATTTTGTCCAAACTGTATTTTTTTACTTTAAACTAAGAAATATATGCTTAAAACACAACACAACCTGTTAAAAAGTTATGTGCGCTCTCAGAAAAGAGGGGGGGGAGACGCTTGGTTCTTAACGATGTTAATTCTAGCGGCATCACTACATTAGAAAAAGTACTGGTACCCCGTTTTATACACCCACTTTGTTTTGTCAGTATTTTCTCTAAATATTCAAGAATAGCTGACCTAACTTAAAGCTCTGGAGTACACTTGTTGGTAAGAGAAATAAATCAGACCAATAGTCATTATGTAAGACGAATAAAAAAATAGTAGAATGTTTAAATTCAATATTGTTCATTTCTTTTAGTAGTGTATTGTTATCTACGTATTTTTGGTTGTTGTAAACCGACATATTGTTGTGAATCTTACATTTTGAAAATATATATATTATTAAGTATTAATTTAGTTATAGAATAATTTATTTGAATATTTACCCAAGTTTAAATAGCTAGAGCTATATGGTTCACATAAGTAAAATGGGTTGCAAACCCTAAAGGATGATCTCCTTCATTAAAAATATTCTAAATAAAATATACACATAGTTAGTTAAACTTTATTTAAGAAAGCTTAAATGTTAGATATATAAAGATAAATGAGATATAATGCACATACTGAGTAAATCAATAAGCTTCATTTTGTATAAACGATAAACAAGAAGTACGGTTTGAATATAAAGATACAGAACCTAACTATAGACAAACTGTAAAAATAGCCATAAACATACTAAGAAATGGACCATTAAGAATAAAAAAGTATTAAAAACAAATAATAGACAAAGAGTCATGATGAAGGATAGAACAATAAAGAGAGTGAATCATTTGAACGCTATTAAACTCTATGAGCAAAATGAACTCAGATATGCTAAAGAAAATGAAATAATAGCAAAGGAAAACGTAAATGTAAACGTTACATTGAAGTAACATTAATTTTGATGAAGATATTACTTATCTCATTTGATTACTATTACGTCATAATATACTTAGATCAAATGGTTAAACATATTTCTTGCGTACAGAGAAAATTACACATCTATTAAGTACATCAGTAGATGTACTTAATTTCTTCTTTATATCAAACAATATGATTTTTATAAATACTGTGCTTTCTCGTGTATTTTTTAATTTTAGGAAGACCCGAACAGTGAATATAGGACATAACCCAGTTTAATATTTCGGTTATCATTGAATTTTCTCACAGAATGCGTATTTTAATGAATTTTAAATCTAATATAGGTGTTGACATTCCTTCGCGACATCAAAATTTAATATCTTGTGAGATGATATATACATATATTTTTTAAGTATTACTTTAAAAAATGTAACTGCTATAATAAGAGCGTGTTTATTTTTGTCAAAAATTTTAATAAAGTGTCCTTCCGATGCGGCAGTGTTGAAAACTTAGAAGAACATTTGGAAACGATCATATTGCGCAGTTGTCAGGATTAAAAAATAGACAAAATCGAAAACGTAAAAGATGATCCTATTTGATATTATAACCACATGGCAGAAGTAATTTGGCAAGATTTTCCCGTAAGAACTTTTTTCCGTACCTTCATGTTATTTATTCGTCTGGCTTGCAGACTGGGTTTTGTTGACAAATAAATGACAAAATATTGTTTGCAAGCTGTGCAGCAACGTATTTGTATCGTTTTTTTCTTGTATGTATTTTGATTTGCTAGTTCGTATTAGTCATAATGCCGGATCTGCTTATAACGAAGGTCGGTCGATGCTAATTCAAATTTCTTCTATTGATGTCAATATATTATTTTAAGTTCAACAATCGTGCTTATCGAATCGATTTGTTAAGTAGGATTACGTATGACTCATATGAATTTGATGAATGGGTTTTCAAATGATGAAGTTTCATATGTTAAAGACAAAATAAAAACATAATATTCCTGGTAAATTTTGCATTACCGTAACAAAGTAGACATAGCTATACCCTAATACTTGAACGTCAAAAGTTCTTCTAGTTACAGTATTTTAGTAAGAATCGTGAACATTTCATGGTAATTTGTTGATCATATTTAAATGTTTTTGTATATTGAAACGTTTTTGACTTCATAGCGTAAGGTGTATATAAAAAAATATGTGTAATAGAATATTGGTAAAAAAGCTTTCTGGCTATTACATCTCTTAATTAGAGGTTTCCTTTTTAATCTACATTTATAGATAACACGAGAATAGTTTTTATATTATCTATCTAGCTATGAAAACAATATGTTATCGCGCCATTTGTGTTACATGACGTTACTGTGATATTCTAGAGGGTGATTCTTAATATATGCGACAAACTTTAGGAGCTGATTCCTGGGGTTATTTTGATCATAAAAGTTCATAAGAACATATGTCCAAAACCGCTTAGTTCAGAAGTTATACAATGTTTAATAGAAAGTTAAAATAATAAATGGTTTTATTATAAATTAACAAAATAATTAGTAAAACAAAATTAACTTATAGTAACTGTTGAAAATGACCGCTGAACTGTAATACAAGCTCGTAAACAAGTCTGTGCCTGTTTCTCTAATATGCGTAGTGGTCGCGTTGTCGATGCTAATCAGTTGGTGTTTACCAGTTGCTCAAGAAGCACGTGTTGTGATTATGTACGGTATTATGGAATTGTTTATTTGTCATTTCAATATTTGTCAATAGTGTCAGAGTATTCATTCAGTTTATTGCCAGTTTCTGTTTTCTAAAACGAATTATACGAATGCTGAGATGTGTGATATGCATTTCGTTTACGGTCTTGCCAATGGAAATGTGCGTGCTGCTAGATGTCTTTATGCAGAACGATACCCGAACCGTATCATACCGCATCATTCCATGTTTGCCCGTCTTCATCAACGTCTCAGTGAAACGGGAAGTTTTAAAAACGAACGACTGATAGCGGGCCCCCATCTACAGTGAGAACTCCACAAGTTGAAGAAATGGTATTAAATGAAATTGAGGAACATCCTACAACAAGCACCAGAAAAATTGCGTTTGATTTAAACATTAGTCAGACCACAGTTTGGAGAATATTGAAAGATCAACTGTTGTATCCATATCACATTCAACGGATGCAGGCTCTATTTCCAGCATATTTTCCACAAAGATTAGCTTTATGTCAATGGATGCAACACGAAGTCGTACAAAATCCTAACCATTTGGCTCAAATATTCTTCACCAACGAGGCTACTTTCTCTAGAAACGCGATTATTAATTTTCATAATAATCACATATGGGCCGAAGAAAATCCGCGAGAAATAATGAATGCCCGTCATCAGCATCAATTCTCTGTCAATGTGTGGGCCGGAATTATTGCAGATCACTTGTTAGGTCCACATTTTTTACCGATGCGGTTAAATGGCGAGGTATACCGCAATTTTCATGAAGAGGAGTTACCACTACTGCTGGAAGAAGTTCCGTTGCAGTTAAGATTACAAATGTATTTTATGCATGACGGTGCTCCAGCGCATTTTAGTTTACTTGCTCGCGAGTTTCTGGACAGTATGTATCCAAATCGGTGGATAGGACGGGGAGGTCCACAACCGTGGCCTCCTCGGTCTCCAGACTTAAATTCATTGGACTTTTTTTTTCTGGGGCCACCTTAAATCATTAGTTTACACGACTCCCATGGAAAATGTCGATGAACTAAGAAATCGTATTATAGCAGCTTTTGAAATAATTCGAAATACCCCTGGTATTTTCGAACGGACTCGCCAGTCAATACGACGGAGGATAGCAGTTTGTAGTACAGTTGGGGGCGGTCAATTTCAACAGTTACTATAAGTTAATTTTGTTTTACTAATTATTTTGTTAATTTATAATAAAACCATTTATTATTTTAACTTTCTATTAAACATTGTACCACGCGATCATTTAAATTCTAAATTATAGCAGGCGGGATTTTTTTTAGTAGGTTGTCCAGAATGTCAATTATTGATTAATTAACATTTTGAACGTCACTTTGACAATTCAAATTGTAAATTAGTACTTATATACCAACTTAATTTAAATTTCACAGCCTGCTCTAATTTAGAATTTAAATGATCGCGCGGTATAACTTCTGAACTACGCGGTTTTGGACATATCTTCTTATGAACTTTTATGATCAAAATAACCCCAGGAATCAGCTCCTAAAGTTTGTCGCATATATTAAGAATCACCCTGTATAGTGTCATCTCGAAATTTGGTTCAAATTGGTTAAGATTTGTTACTTTTACATTTGTTTAAATAAGAGAAAATAAGTGAATTAAAACTTGAACACAGAAGTGTAATGAATTTTTTATCAAGAGAAGGCAGTAGCCCGAAGAATATCCATGAGAGGTTGGTCAGAGTGTATGGAGAAAATAGCCCGTCCTATTTTCTATTCAAGTCAAATTTTGGTGTAAGCAGTTTAAATGGGGTAGAGAATCCATCCATGATGATCCAAAGTGTGGAAGAACTCTAGAAACACAAACTAAAGAAATCATCAACATAGTTTAAGATTTGGTATTGACTGACCCCGAGTAGAAGTTATAGTTATTGTTAGAGAAATAGGGATATCGGAAATGAGTGTTTTTAAAACTCTCTGGGAATGAGCAAAGTGTAGGTACGATGGATTCCTAGCCTGCTCAGTCCCGAAAAAAAATTGTGTATATGACTAATTTGTGAAGAGATTTTGACTCTTTTATCTAAAGAAGAGGACTTTTTGAATAGAATTGTAACTGGGGATGAAACTTGAGTACACCACTGGGATCCTACCACGAAACAAAAGTCCATGCAGTGGGTTCATAAAGGCTCTCCACCGCACAAGAAGGCAAAAGCGCAATTTTCTGCGAGAAAAGTGAGAACCGTACTTTTTTGGGACGCGGAGGGGATTATCTTAATTGAGTATATGTCAAAAGGTATTAGAATAACGCGAAATGTCCAAGACATGATTAAGTAATTGAACACGGCTGTACGTGAAAAAAGAACTCACAATTTTGCTTAAGGCTGTATTACACTTATCAATTTCTTGACCAAGTTATTGACCAAGAACTTGATCAAGTTAAAATTGACGACAAGTCGTGTATTACACTTGTCAAGTCGACTTGATCAATTTCTTAGCCAAGAACTTGGTGGCTTAGAACATGTTCTATTTTTCTTCTCAACTTGATCAAGTTTTTAGTGGTTTCTAGTAATATTCATGTTATAAAGTTTTTTTTGCCAACTGTGTAAAATGTAAACACAAATTCCATTTTAGAATATCGATAAAAATGACATGTTAATTTGATACTTCTTGAAAGAATTGTATGCGTAAATTATTTATTTTCTTTTGTATCTCTTGTGCAGTTATTTTTACATTCAATATCAAACACAAATCTTCGGTAACTTAATTTTTTATTTCGTACTTTTGCACTACTGGTACTGCTAATTCACCTAAAAACTTGGCCAAGAAATTGATAAGTGTAAAACAGCCAAGGTCAACAATAACTTGATCAAGAACTTGCCGACAATTTCTTGGTCAATAACTTTGTCATGAACTTGATAAGTGTAATACAGCCTTTAGAAAACTCTGCTTCTGCACGACAACTGCATGGTGCATAAGCAACGAATTGTCCAAGCAGCTTTAAGGAATTACAACATTCACCTTATAGTCTCGACCTCACCCCCTGTGTCTATTATCTTTTTCCAAAACGTATGGAGAACTGGAAAACTTTGTAGGATCGTACTTTGCGGAATTACCAAGAGAATTATTTTTCGAAGTCATAGCGTTGTTAAAAAAACGTTGGAATAAGTGTGTTAATGTTAACGTGTGTTCTTACGTCGAAAAGTTTTTTTTTTTTGATATGTACTGATGTGGTAGTTGAATCAAAGAACAACGATCGCGGGATGCGAAACTACAGTTGAATCATTTGATGTTTTATATCCCACTTTCGCCTCGCCGTATTTGAGTGATAAACAACCACTAAGTATATTCAGAAAACGTATTTATATTTACACTGAAAAAACCGCTAGTAATGTTGCTCACACAATACGTGGACAAAAGTTAAAATACACAAACCAAATTGTTGTAAGAACTTTAAATTATAATTAGTTACAATTACAAAATGTGTTATATTTGAACACTTAAAATGTATCTTTTATGTACTTCTTAATATATGCCAAAGGTAGAGAAAGCATTATGGTATTTATACACAATACTTCCTTGTACTACGTATAAGAAAGTAAAACACACTAATATCAAGTTTTCGTTTAATTTGTATTATGTTTCACCAAAAGCAATCTATCTCTTCCTAAAATTAGTTAATTTAGCTTACACAGCTTTCGTAATAAGAAAATTCCTTTTAAAAACGGAACATTCCATCTCTATTCATTCGCGAAATATTTGGTATGCATGTAACGTGTATAATTTGAAGAATATTCGTAAAAAGCTGTCTTCCGATAAACTTCAAAACTCCATTTTGGGTCTACCGATTTGACTGAAAATCTTGAGATGTAAATTATATTCTTAAAACCTGGATATGATATTGATCACTTTAACTGTCTGGTCGCTATCGTGGGCAGTACTACTTATAACAAGATACTGTTATTCAGTATACACACGATGTGTATGCGACAAAGCAAAACATGAATTATACAAGTTTAAGTTTCAAGTGCTTGTTTCGATCAGCTACGGAGATTGCGAATGATGAAGTGTTTTGTCAGTACTGATATAGAAACACTTTCCATATATGTTTATTACCAAATAGGTAAGACGAGAAAATACAAAATTTATTTTATCTGGTATATCAAAATTCAAGTTTGTTCATCTAGTAATTTATACAGAAATATAATATCAGTAAAAATTTAGGGATTCTTCAGTTATATACGATCAAAGTAAATTAATTATCAATTAAATGCACCGTAATAATAACTATGTTGTAGATAGACTTCATTCTTACAATAGTAAGTATATAGCTTTCCTTGGAAATTCCCAAACTTCATACTATATTTCGCACAACTTTTCTCTAATATAATCATTGTATTAAAATACTCTTTTCTTATTTCTTGTATATGCTAGTTTAATGTAATGCGGTTTTCATCAATGCAAAAGTGATGCTAGTTTATTACCAGATGAAAAATGTTTAAATAAATCACAAAGTTTGCATTATTTAAATCTACTCTCAAAATGATGTAAAACTAGAAAATGGGGGGCAGATAAACGTTTTTTTGCAAGTGTTGGTGAAGTCGAACGTCATAAAAGTCCATTCGAAAGCTTTCCTTTTAAGCATAACTTTCTGTCATATTAATTAATTCTTATATATACAGTGTGAGTCATCTCCGCGGATAAAACCGATTGTGCCTTTACGAGTAAAAATATTTCGACGCGGTGTTTTCTTGTAATAGCTACTCATTGGGAATACATTCTAAAAATATTTTCTATTATACAGAGTGTTCCATAATTTGGTTGCTGACCATAGTTATAGTTTTTTAAATAGAACACCCTATATATTATTACATTTTTGTATTCCCCGTATAATTTTTAGGCAAAAAGTAATAAGTTAGTATAGGCTTAAAATCTAAAGTTTTTGACTTATTCCCATTTTTCAAAAAGATTCAAAGTTTTATAAAATTACATTTCTCGAAAACGATGTATTAGATGGACACAATCGTTTGTAGTATTGTTCACAATAAGAGGTCTTAATAGAAGAATATTTTTTTTTCAGTTACTAATTGCATGTGCAGAAAACTGGATTAAAATTACATGACACGTTTTTGTATAAAAGTCATTTTTTTCAAATGGAGCCTGTATATCAGTTCATTTTTGAATTTCTTATTAAATTTCACATTAAAAAAATGTGAGACGTTATTTTGGTTTTTTTATTTGAATACGGCATAGTGGGCCATGATATTTGTTGCAATATTGATAATTAAATGGATACCATTTAATAAGTTGTTACTCAGTTGACAAGCATGACTTTATAATGCATTTTTCTAACATTAGCTTTTCTTTATATTAATTGGGGGAATGACAAAAAAAATGTTTACTAGCTTAAGATTTTGGGTTGTTTATAAAAAAAAGCAATATATTTCATAAAATATATAGAATATGGTATAATAAACAAATTTTTAAACAAAACAAATTAATACCTTAATTATAGTAAGTGCAGAAACAGGAATTAGGAGGTATCAACGGATCTGTAATTAGTGAAAAAGAAACAACAAAATAACATAAGCAACATTGCCAGTAGTAATGAAAGTGTCCATTACTCTTCTAAGGACATATGCTGGGACATCTTCTTCCAGGTTAACCCTGCCGGTAAACTCTCTGAGCTAATAAATAATTTCTTTAAGTTTACGTCAGTACAAAAATTTTATCTGTAAGCTCTTCTGTAGAAAACTTCATTATAAAATCACTTCAATTATTTTAAGATTAATAGCATCATCAAAATACACCTGTCAACTAAAAAGTAACTTATTAAACGTCATCCATCAACATCAGCACTAATATCACGGCATGTTATGCTCTATTATTATAAAACCATGAAACGGACCAAATTATATCAAAAAGCGACAATAGCTCAGTAATAATCACTTTTAAAGTATTAATATCTACCTGTTTTTGATGTGAAATTTAATAAGCAATTCAAAAATGAACTGAAGTATGGGGTGTTCCATTTGAAAAAAAAATATTTTTATACAAAAACATGTCATGTAATTTTGCACATGCAGTTAGTAACTGAAAAAAAATATCCTTCTATTAGGACCTCTGATTGTTAATAATACTGAAAAAAAATTGTGTTCATCTAATACGTCGTTTTCGAGAAATACAATTTTATACAAACATTGAATTTCTCAGAAAAATGGGAATAAGTCGAAAACTTTAGATTTTAGGTCTATACTTATCTTATTACTTTTTGACTAAAAATTATACTGGGAAAACAAAAATGTAATAATATATAGGGTATTCCATTTAAAAAACTATAACTATGGTCAGCCACCAAGTTATGGAACACTCTGTATAATACAAAATATTTTTAAAATGTGCTCCTAATGAGCAGCTATTACAAAGAAACACTTAGTCGAAATACTCGTAAAGGAATAATCGGGGCTTACCCACAGAAATGACTCACCCTGTATATATAAAGATTATCATAAATTGCAACACGAACACGGTTTCCTTGTTTCTACACCAAATGAATAACTTAGACATTCGAGTTCACCATACTGTAAGGTCATGGCATAGATATAGTGAAATAGGAATCTGTATCGTCCATCAGTGGATACGTATTTCGACTTTTTGGTTTCGGTAACACCGCGTTAAGAAACACATTCGTTTGCTGTTTTTCGACTAAATTGAATCATGAAATGAAGGGACCGCGAGCACAGAAATCTGTCCGTTATGGCGTGAAGGATAACACATATTTGTGCCGGATATTTGATTATTCTCCTAGAACTAGTCCGTTTATGAGAATCGCTAAAAAGCGATTTTGTGTCGTGTCGACTTCAAGTCTCCTGTTGAGTGTTGGGAATCCCACGGCTGATTGTCAACTGTGTCACTCAACTCATAATGACAACTTAGTTGGAATAAAAGAATATCGTGGTCATTCTCTATATAAAAGATCATATACTATTTATTTTGTATTAAATAAATATTTAATACAAAGGAGTATTTGTTATAGCATCACAATATTGTTCCAGTCATTCAGGAAAACCCACTTTTATAACTAAAGAAAGACTACCAATTATGTTTGAAACGTTATGTGACTTTGACATATTCGTATATCATTTCTTATTGTTATTTTTAAATTCAATTATTCACATTTAACTGAAGAAATTGGATATTTGCGGAGTAAATTGCTCGTAATAAATGACTAAGCATCTTTTTTTCGGTTACTTTAATTTAACAAACAATAGCGAAAATAATCGTCATTATAAATCTAAAATTTATATTTAAAAAAACAGCGAAACAAACTTTTGGCGTTCAAATAACCTTAACATTTTTGTCAGGTGATCGGTTATAATGAAATCGACGGAATTCTAAAATCGCGGTTAACTATTGTAAATATTAATGTTAAGAAAAGAAAAAGGAACCTTATACTGACCTAACGCAACTTTATTACACATAAACAGTGATATTTTTCGCCAAATTACTTAAATACTGACCTCCGATATGGTTGACAAATACTGGTCATTAATGTTATGTAAGGTCATACTTTTCTGTATTTTACCTTGAACAGTATAATATGTTGCGTCGTATCCTTATGGCCGGGCGACAAGGCGCAAAGAAAAGAATTCTATGGTATACGCCATAAACGTTTACATGTGTATATATATACATATTATATGGACGTCTTCTAATCTATTTATATGCCGTCTGTATACAAAAATAGCATTTTATTGACGCCGTTTCAACAAGAAGATGTCCATGAAATGAGCATACAAGTGCAGGCGTTAAATGAGGATTTTATTTGCTGTTTAACTTGCAGTTAAATTGCAAATGACTAATGAAAACTTTATTTTAAATCATGAAATATGGGTCAGTGTATGCGCATTGTATATTGTGATATATTCCAATGTGTACGAGTGTATCTTGGCAAATTTAAGATATCTTTATGTTGAAGGAAATGAGAACGATTAAAACGTATGACACTTCTTTATCAAGTGCAAATTAAATTCGGGATAAATTCAGTAATCCCGCTATTATATTTTTGAAAAAAGTGATGTTCCGATTTTAAATACACGACAAAACTAAAAACTAAAAATGTCACTGATAAACCAATATGTGAAATTGGGAAACCTGCTACAAGTAACATACGAGATTTCTGTATAAAATTTGGTGAATGGTATAACAAAACACACAAAAACAGAATGCACATTGGAAATATCTTTAATGGCCTCCGAAGTAGTCGCCACTAGACACAACACACTTATGACCATGTTAGTATAGCTTCCGGAAACTATCGGAAAAGTCTTTTCAGGATCGTTTTCAGAATAGCTATCACACTGTTCTGAATCTTCTTGACGTCCGCAAACGGTGATCGCTTCAAGGTCCGCTTAAGACGAGGGAATTAAAAAGTCAGCAGGAGCAACAGGGCAAGCCGAGTTAAAAATTGATGCTCTTATGCGATGGTGCATTGTCGTGCAGTCACACAACCATCCGCTGACGTCACTGAAGGAAGGCCTAGCGGACTGTGGTAATACACCCTGCTATTCTATCTCGTGGGGTTTTTGTCACGTATTTTACTATACCTAATAGAAAACAATATGTGGGATGACAAATTTTATTGTAACGTTAATATGACAATACAAGCAATATAACGTTTTTTATAAATATTTCTGAGGCCACCAGAATATCTGTAACATTTTTATATCTTTTTAATTTTTATTGCAAGTGGGCTTAGAATTCGGACTATTTTTTAACTGTTTGACAAGACTCTTAGTGTTGGTGGACATTGATTTATCACTAACACACTTTGGCGCTTTCGGTCATTTTTTCTTTTAATAACTTCCCTATAACTTTATTAACAGTTTCTAAGGCGTTATTATTTGTAACTTTGCAATAGTTATTTAGTACAATATTAACTGTAACATAATAGTATATTATGCAATGAGCATTTAATGATAGCTATTAAGACACGAGTAAGAGAATTACAATACGAGGCGAAGCCGAGTATTGTAATGAATACGAGTGTCTTAATAGCCATTAAATGCGAGTTGCATACACTATTTTTTCTACGACCCCATAATAAAACATATTTTTTGAACAATCCATTTCATAAATTGAGGTTAAAATTTTCCGTACGTTTTTGTGAATTTGGCTGGTAATAAATTGTTCGTGGCTACTAAGGCTTGTTCCATATTTTCTGGAGGAGTCAATTATTACATTTCACTGTCATTATCCCTCATTTTTACCGTTTATATTTTCAAAAAAGCACAAATTTTAAGTACTTACTTGTAAATTGCAGAGAACTGTCACATTTATTTAATTTGTATATCTGTCAGATATGCAGTCGCCATATTGAATATTGTTTGAATATTGAAATGTCGCATTCCTATTGGATATAAACTTGTATCGTAATGAAAAATCTGTATTCCTATTGGATATAAACTTGTAACATAATGAAAATCTGTATCGTAATGAACATCATTATAGTACAGGTTCGGCATATCTAATAATACAATTAAAGTATGGGAGTAGAAAAATGATTTTTTGTACCAGTAGTAAAAAATCATAGCATTTTTACACGTAACAAAGCGCCACGAAATGACATTTCACGACCTGGAACTAATAAGAGGTAAATAATGAGGCCATTATTGACCTAGGGAAATAATGAAAACAAATAAAACGAATGCCGCAACCATGCACTCATGCTTGTAGTAGTAGTAGTATGTCAAGTTGTGAACCGTCAAAATAAATAACTCTATTTTAGGCACAATTTTAGGTTAACAATACCAGAATTATAATATACGTTTATTTAGCAATTGCTATTAATTTTATATTTTCTAACAATACTTTGTTGTTTACATGAAAAAAAAAAGCATTTGTCTATTAATACATAAAATATGTATGATAGTATAATATGGAATCAATATATCACCTAACTATTACAGATGCAAATAATTATTTAATTCATATTGAAAATTCCTGTATATATTGCAGGTGTGGTTGCGTAAGTAGATGTAGGTAGATCTTGTAACATACATTCTATATATTTTTTATTTACTAGGGAATCTTCGATATAACCTTTAGCTACAAAGTGGTTCCATTATTACAAACTTTTGAGACGTACCATTTTTGCTATTGTGGATGTGAATAACAATTAAATTATCTCTCATGATGACATCAGAAATTAATAAATTACACAAATCATCCTTCGGCATGCACCAGCAACACCAATTACAAGACCAGTCTACAGAGATATAAATTATCAATAATTTCAAAGTATTAATATATAAACATACTATCTTAGTTGCAATGTAACATATGTCGGGTACCTCAGTAAAGAATTTTATAATTTCCTCGAGTAAATACTAATGATTTTTGGGCTTATAATTTTAAGTTTTTCTTTTTAAAAAGGCAACTAATTTAAAATATTTTGATATGTTAATATTCTCTTTTAGGCCAAGTGTAGCTTTCAACATTGAATATTGCGCCCATAAAGTCGAGGCCTTTTTATTTTTTGAATATTCATGAAAATAAGCCAGAAGTACGTTTTCAGAAGTTACTACTGTATATTTGGAATTATACCATTTTTTAAATTCTGTAAATGTTTTCATGTATAAGTGATTGTGATTAGATTTATGCGGAAGCAAGTTCTCAGCTGCCTGTTCTGCAATCTCGCGCATTTCAGGTGGTGTACATCTAAACTCTTTAGACATTATAAATGGAATGAAAAATAATCTAAAAAATACTTGACTTTTAGTTTCAGCATTTACGTCAAAACTTATTTGTAAACATCAAAATATAGCCTACTTATTTGTTTACATGAAGTTTTATTACAAGGGCATTCTTACATATATGAGTAAATTTATTCATAATTATTAAGGTTTTAAGGTCCAATTAGACTACTGGTACAAAAAATAGTATACATACTACGGTTGAGAAGACTATTATTGCCCTTGTGGCTTAAATTCCTCGGCGCTTTGCGCCTCGGAATTTAATCTCGCCACTCGGGCAATAATAGTCATCTTCTCAACCTTGGTATGTAATATACTATTATTACACAAATCGGTATGTTGGACACAATCCCAATCTGGCACGAGATCGAAATGGGAAAGCTTTTTCAAAATCATTCCACAAGCCGTAGATCTGTGATTTTATAAGTTTAAAAAAGATTAATTTTCCAAGAGGTTTTGCAAAATCACAAAAGCGTAAGTTACAATATAACATAGGTTTTCGAGGAAAACATAAACCACCCCGGCCTCTTTTAAAAATCAATCTTTGCGAAATTTCGCATAACATTTCTCTGTCCACAGTCAAAAACTCTTTGCAGTCGTCACATTTTGTTTTTTATTTTAATACCGCAGCAACAATATCCCGAGATGTAAATCAGTACTGGGATGTCAGACTCGACTGCATTTAAATCCTGATCGGAAACGTCAATTTGTTCCAACAAGCTATCACTTAAAACATCGGCTTCATCGAACGATAAATTATTAGTAGTTTCAGTTGCATCATCCAGCTTTTTGATACTTATTCTATTGCTGGAACCCGATTTAACAGATAAATCAAAAATGCTGAGCAATAGCAACTTCTTTTCAGACTCAAAAATCTGCCTCAAAGACACATAATACTGGGATCCGGATAGCTGTCTGTAACGACCAAATCTGTCCTCCAACAAATCTGTTTGAATTTTGGTAGGCAACAAAAAGGTCATATTTAGTTCAGTAATACATTATTCAGTCATTTCTAGCAAAGCATACACAATTATTTTAAAAGATACGATTTTTTCATTGAAGTAAACTGCCACTTCGGGTATGCCGATTTTACTGAAAATCTTATCAGGGAGATTATACTCATAAATATAAAATTTGGAAGTGATATGTTCAACCGTTTGACCGCTATCGTGGTCACGCGCGCACACACACACACACACACACGAGAGAGACAGAGAGAGAGAGAGACTATTTTCAAAAAAACACTTTTTCGGTATCAGGGGACAGCTGCAAAAATCTCGAGGTCGAAAAATTTTCATCACAATACTTCCTTATACTAAGTATAAGAAAGTAAAACTCAATGTAATTTCACGTAGGCAACTGCTCTGTTATTAAAAGACATTAAGCTAAATATGTAGGAATTTATTCGAGTATTTACATCAAGGAAGTAAAAACCTAACCTAAAACACTTACCACAAAGTGTAGCGAAAGTTTTCTCTATGAATTGCTTTAATCCATTGTTCTCTAAAGCTGTCATCTTTCGGAAATTTGAATGTTCACCATTTCTTATAAAAGTATATGCGGACTTGGTGTGTGTACTTTCCGTTACCACTACTTCTTATTTGGTTTTTCTATTAGTTATACGTTCATAACATGCAAAATTTAGTCTTATAGCGCTATTAAAACAAATCAACAGAGGTTTTGTCGGTTAGATTTGGTTAGACGCACTGCACGTGTTCATTAGGTTACCGGCCATTCAAAACACTGACTAGGCCTTCGTGGCGTGACGTCATGTGACGTCACCGGCTTGTTGTCTGGCTTTATTATTAGGTGGTGTTGAGTACACCCAATTTCCGGTCTCGATCATCTGTTACCTAACGCACAGTATGCCCTGCAACAAACATTTGAGAATCACCTGGTAGAATGCGGCATTCACCACTTGGCCAGCAAAGACGAATTACTTATGGACGAATCCCTCTTTATCGAAAAATGCAACATAGCCTTCACATTAGATACTTGCGGACGGCTCTTTTTTTTTTGTCGCGGGGAAGAAGGTGACCGCCGTTCCACTGATTGTCTTTTCGTTTTGGAGTCGTACTGGTAACACCCAGACTCGTCCCCGTGACAATGGAACCCAGAAAGGACGGATCTCGGTCACACACGTCGATAAAATTGCCATTGCTGTTAAAAGTCTTGTTTTTTGCTCGTCTATTAAGATGTGCGGCACAAATCGTGACAAATCTTGCGTTTACCCAAATTTTCAGTGATGATGACTGCCACTGCGTTTTTGCCAATACCCACCTCTTCTGCTATCAAGCGCGAAGTCAATTGTTGATTTTTTGCTAGTAACACTCGCACACGTTCAATGTTTTGCGGTGTCTTGCTAGTAACTGGCCGGCCCGAACGTGGTTCGTCCTTCACCGATTCTTTGCCAGCGCGAAAGCATACAAATCTTTCGTACACACATTTTCTACTCACAGCATCTTCCCTCTTAACTTGTACTAATATTTGAAACAGAACTTAATGTTGTGCCGCCGTTGCACCACGGCTTTTCGATGCACAGTTTCAGTCAATCTAGTTAAACCTTCGCTCATTTCAAAATGATTTTTATCT
Source organism: Amphimallon solstitiale (assembly GCA_963170755.1). Taxonomy (NCBI): domain Eukaryota; kingdom Metazoa; phylum Arthropoda; class Insecta; order Coleoptera; family Scarabaeidae; genus Amphimallon; species Amphimallon solstitiale. The sequence goes on along the minus strand of OY720676.1, from coordinate 136,316,136 downwards.
CTGAAAAGAGAAAATAATCAGAACATGTCAAAGTTAGTGAGCAGACCAGATGAAAAACAAAGGTCATGTTGCTTTCACCAGTAACATTTCTTGGTCTACTACTTTGGATGTTGATCACCTTAGAAGACACAATAAAATTTTGCATTAATCGTCCGACTTGGAGGTATGAACGTCTTTTGTATAATCTTATCAACAAAAGAGATAAATAAGTAAGGATTGGACGTTGCTTTTGATGGGACACCCTCTTTTTATCATGATCAAGAAGAACTATTTCATTGTGACGTTTGTTGTTGTTCCGGGATCATGCTCGTAAACCTAGCTTTTAACCAAAATCTGAATCTACAAACATTCACGTGACATTGGGCATGAGCTATGCTGCTTTTCTATTCATGTTAAATTCTTCCTGCAAAATCTGTTGGTACCTCAGAAATTGCTGTAAATTCAAACGATAAAAACCGACATAATTGATTCTGACCTAAAGATAAACAGCGCCGAAAAAATCCATATTTTATAGTAATATCTAATGATTAATTGAAACAAAGACCCGAAATTTTTTTGTATAGATGACATCAGCGTGACCTTTCATATCCATCCAAAATTTCAGCAGAGAACTTCGACACCGTAGCCATATCCAAGACACTAGTTCGACCTGTCATAAAATCGTGTTGATGGTCAGATATATGTCGGCAGACATTCGAATAAATACAAGTTGAATATTACCTGATTTTGGCAAAATTAAAGAGAATTGCAACAGCATGTAAATATCCATGCAACCTATCGCGGTTCCATCTATCAGCAAAAGGAAAGAATTTAATAGCAACGTCAACAATTTTAGTCAATGGATGATCTAATTCAAAACGCGTATTTCTAACTATAGAAGTTAGAATCAAATTACGGTAAACTCTGGCTCTATCGATGCTGCCCGGGCAATGGTAGTGAAGATTTTACACATCTTGTTATATTAATAACTTGTTACATATAATAACGAATTTTGATTTTTTATTCGCAAGTCCCACAAATATCAACAACATTTTTAAATTTTTAATAACGTAAATACGCATTGAAAAAATATAATCTAAAGAATATTTTAAATTAAAAATAACCTGTAAAACTAAAACATTTTGAAACTCTATAAATTATGGAATAACATTTTGTGAGATGTCAGTTTTATACAAATATTTTAGTGATATAAAAATGTAACTTTGAATGATTAAGTATGTCCCTGCACATATGACATGTATGTACCACTAGAGACTAAGCTAAATCACATTGTATACAAACTACTCGGCATTATTACTATTCGAAATTCTTAATTTCCTAGTATAAAATGAACAGGTGATATGGCCAATATTTCTGATTTGTTTTCAGGTCGTTACACCTTCACTGTAGGGGGTGTCAAAGAACTATTTGTCTTCTATTTTAGTCAGTTCTAACTCCCAGGTAAAAAAAGGAAGATATTTTTGTGTGAAGTGTGGCATCCTTTTCTAAGGTGTTCGACTTTTTTGAGGTGCAGTGTACTTATAAAAATAACGTTAGTGTAGATTTTTATATCAAACCTTTTATTGTGATTTTGAAATTACATAGAAAATTAACGTAAGTACTAGTGATATATCTATATGTGTATGTGAGACATTTAAATCAAAGGATTTATAGGACGCCATAATGCATAATGGTACCACGTTTTACCTGTTCTATTGGCGGTTAATTCCTGGAATATTCAAGAGATTTTAAAGTAAGGAGAAATATTATTTATTGTGATCTTTCGTATTTTATATTGCGAATGTAGCATTCACTTTGCTTATACTTATTTGTTATTTAAATCCATCTTGTTTGCTTTAAAAATGCTTTCAGTTTCACTAAAAAGACATATAACATAATAGGCTACCCGTGTATTATTATTATAATGAGTAGGTTTCAATGTTCAACCCTTATTATGTTATAGTTGATGAGAAGGGTGCCGCACAACATACTGCGCAAATCTTTTAAATCCAAATTTACCATTTAAAATTACAACAAAAGCTATGTTCTAACTTGATTTTTCGAACCGTATTACTACAATATCATAATAATACATTATTTCTATACAATATGATAATAAATTACGCACATGTTTTAATTCCTTCAACCTTTTTGAATCAAACATATCGAGCTTGAGTGCACGTGGTATAATTTACAAAAATGATACAAACTATAGTAAATTAAAATAAAATTAGCATAATTTAATATTTGTAAATATAATGACTCTTTCTTTTCGTTAGGAAAGTAGATCCATTTTTATCTAACTGATAGTGTATTACTTCTTGCTTTTCAGACAACATGTGTACGAAATAATATCTTCTAAACACAAAAGAATTCAAAATTTAATGTACTACAACCAATATCCAGTAGTTGATAGAAGTTTATCCTAAAATGATGATCAACCAAACACCACTTGTCATAACAATTTTATATTTAGTATTTTTATTCTTGGGTATTACAGACCAAACGGCTCTGTATAAAACATGGTCGCAAAGTGGTAATTTAGATTTTGTATTAGTGCATATCCATTTAAAATGAAATTCAGTTTAGACATATTTAACAAATAAACATATATATACGAATAGATTAGTTCAAAAATTGAAAATTTAAAATTTTTGTAGTCCGTATTAATAAGTACCTATATAATAATAATAATAATACATTTTATTGTCCAACAGAGTCATTCAAGTATAGGACAGTATACATGAATGATAACATATAATATATAATACTAATTATACTGATATACACACAACATATAACATAATATAAACAATTGAGTAAACAGTTGAAAGTATAACAAAAGTGCCACATATAATAGATGCCATAAGAAATGAAAATCATATCAAGCCAGCAAATCTGCAGCCACTCTGAATATTTCAATAAGGGGGGTGAAATTAATGTCGCACTGTGACGAAAGCTTGTTGAACCCGCGCGACATTGCAACAATTGGAGAATTCATTGACGAATTCAATCTAGCATACGGTATATCAAAAGTAATACTCTCCCTCGCTGATAACCGACCGAATATGAAACCGAAGCTTAGACAATAAATTTGGCGAATCTACCTGGAAGTGAACAAGGTTATATACAAATTTCATAAGATTTAATTGACGCCGAAGTTCAAGTGAATCCATGTTGAAATTTTGCAGTAGTAGTCGATAGTCATACCCTCTACAAGGGTAAGTACCATCCAGTTTGAAGTACAAATACTTCAAAAACTTCCTCTGCACATTCTCCACGAGTAATTTGTGCGACGAGTAAAAAGGACTCCATATAGAGCCATACTCCAATCTGGATCGCACGAAGGTAAAGTAAAGCAGTTTAACAGTATTTCTGCTGAATTTCTAATTACAAATCCCAACATCATGGCAGAAGACACAGAGTGATTCCTATGTGTGGCAAAAGTCAGAGAGCTATCAAAGTAAATACCTAAGCCTTTGATTGTTGAAGTACGTGATAGTGTGGTACCATTTAACGCATAGTCAAAGGGAATGGGATACATCTTTCTGGTAAATGTTACGACACAACACAAACAGTTTCAAATCATCAGCAAAGACACACTTGTCACAATGAATCTCCTTAATGAGATCATTGATGAATATTAAAAACAATAGTGGACCCATATTTGACCCTTGCGGTACTCCAGATGATGCAGTGAACAAACATGACTAGTAGAATATGGAGCCGAAAATTACCAAGATTCATCAATCATCACATTCATCAACTGGTGTGAACTTAGCCAAAAAATCGATTAATCTCCGAATATACCTGTTAACTAAGTCACACAATAATAAATAAAATCAGATTATTACTATCAATCATGCTAAAAAAAGCGTTTCTATAAAATTCTATTAAATTGACGACAATATTCTGTATTTAGTTGGTCAAAAAGTCAGCGATCTCATCATAAAAGTATTTGTAATATGACAACAATTAAATAGAATTTACATAATAGTTATATTTAATTTTTAATAGTGTTGACATTTTCAAATTAATTATATATAAGTACCTAGGAAGTATGGCAATATTACACTAGCTATTTTCTATGAGTAATAGCATTTCCGGTTCTAAGATACCTACTATTAAAAAAATAAAATTATTTTCAGGTCGATGCATCATTTGTTACCATTATCTCCAGGTTGTCATCACTTGCTTCCTGTCTACGCACTACTAATTAGGATTAGTAAGTGTTAAACAGATGTTTACGGCTGCTGATTTTAGTGTTGAATTTGTCTAACAGCATATGGCTTGCTCTCATACTATCGTTTCTATTTTTGAGTGTTAAAAGCATAGAAGTGTACGTCTTTGTATCGGAATCGGAGACATAAAAGCACGGCCTCTCAATTTATTAATAAATCAGGTCAAATATAGTAGGAAACAATTATATTTAGCGCCTTTTTTTATAATTGTAATATTATTTTAATATTATAGTATATTAACACTTAAAAATTATGGCTTAATTGAGAAATAATTACGTTTAATTCTTTGCAGATTGTTTACATATTTTCAGAACAGTTTGCGATTATATTTCTGTAATTCAAAACAAAACAAATTGTTTGATATGTCACCGATATTAAGTTAAATAAACCCATAGCCAGTTGGAACCTAGTAAAACAATACGACAGCTAGATGACACGGCGAAAGGATGTTGAGAGAAATCTCAGCCGATAAACTAAGATGGAAAATTCAATAGAAAACTAAATAGAACCAATGATAGTATTACAGGCGAAATCTTTTCTTGATAAGAAAGGTCAATACCAGACTAAGCAACTACTGGGTTAGCTACATTCTAAATTCTCAGCTAACATAAATAGGCATTGCAAAAATAAATTAAGACAAAATCCAATTTGATAAATATCAGATGTAAATTACAGGAGGAGACCAGCCAGCATGTAATCAGTATTTGCAAAAAATTAAAACCACTCATGTATAGTAATTCGGCAAGGATCCATTGGAGAGTACTCAAACTTCCCTTGAACAAGATAGTGCTATGGAGTAGACAGAAATGCTCGAACGAAAGTGAGTGATAAATGCATGCTTTCTCTGGTACCAAACCTAACATGAATAAACGAAATGCAATATTTTCTTTATAATTAAAAAAAAACTTTATGGCTGCTTTTAGCACCGAAATAACCATGCACTTGCTGTAAGCGAGACTACGATTAAACACAATTCAGTTTTTTAAAAACATAATTACCATTTTGGAAATTATTTTTGAGACGTAGCTAAATGTTAGGGTTTCTATTATTACCTTTTTTGCAGTCTATAGCAAACTTGGGTTCAATGCTTTCAATCTGTCAAACGAAGCTTGTAGAATTATTTTATCACCATTAATCACTTGGTATTTTGGATGTATGTAGAAGCGTTTCTTGAAGCATATTTTTGGAGTGGTTAATCCAAGCTCGCTTCTATGTTTCTAAAACTGATACCAAGGCAAGAAAATGTTAAATCGAACACTTTTTCGCTAAACAGAAATTATTGTAAATTGAGGAGAAATATGCATGTTTATAACTTTGTGATCTATATTATAAAAATACAGCATGCATTTTCGCGACGAAAACGTGTAAGTCTTAGCTTTCTTGGATTTGTACCTACAAACTGCGAAATTTATTGATGTGAAAACAAAAGTGTTTATTCATGCTAGACATTATCGACTAAATTTATTGAAGAAAAGGATGACAATTATATATATTAATATGGACCAACATGCTACATTTGCCAGACAGCAAATGTAATGAATTATATAAAATTGTGAATTTGAAACAATTATTTCTAGACAAAGATATTTTTAGCGACAGATATATTGCGCGTAGAGTAATACAAATTTGATATAAAATATGTATTTACATGGAAAGACCCGTAGTTCTGCCAAATGTTTTGTTTGTGTTCTACAGTGACGCACAATAAAAATCATGTAAAAGCTGAAGCTAACATATTTTTGTTGAACATTATTAATCGAAATAACACATTTTGAATACGTAGCATTTATTAGCTATAAGAACTATGCGGGTATCAAATGATGGGACTCGCTCATTAGTGTTTTTTTTTTGTAAAAAAAAGGTGTGTTTAGTAAAAGTTATAAAGTGGATAAAATCTTGATGGCCACAATTTCCCAGTGAGTTGCTCGTTTTATACCTAGCGAGTTGAATCTTGGATGGGTGCCGCGTTTACTGCCTGCAGAGCAGGGACTGCAAAGGACGCAATTTGAAACTTGACACTACTAATATGTGTCAGAATGTCAACATTGGAGGTATTGTGGCAGTTCACCGCCAATGAATGCAATAAGTTTCCTTTGGCTGGAAAGATAATGATAAGGAATTTTGGTATTTGAAAGGGATGGTTCTTATCGACTACATAGCAAAAACCCAACCCACCACCGGAATATATTATTCTGCGTTTCTGGACAAATATCATTACCGAAATATAACCCGCAGTGTCTCGGAAGGACATGTCGTATTGTATGAGAAAAACTGAATGAATTACGATTCCATGGTCTACTCTGACCTACCTATTTAACAGATCTAGCCTCTTTGCAGCATGGTGTATGGATCATTTTATCTACTTAACACGTTCGCTACCCCCATAAGAAAAAAAAACTTTCAAATTAGACTACCCGTTTTTTTTTTATAATGTGAAAGGAAATACTCAATTTAGACAGGTTTGGTACAAATTTGTCGATAAAAATTATTGTTTATGCTGTATTTACTTCCGGCTCATAAATGAGACGGTGGTCTATGGTAATAATTTATCAAACTAGACTGCTTGGCTCTTATTTGAGCCGAGTGAAATTACACGCAAATTGTCAAAGAGTAGTAAATAAATAAGATAGAATACCAATTTTAAGTTTTTATTGCAAAAGTAACAAAGTTATAAATTTCAAATTGTAAAAAAAGATCTATTCTGTAAAAAAAATATTAATTTTTTGGTATGTATAACATAGGAAACAAAAAAAAATTAATTGACAATAACAAATTACATATGATATTGAGCGAAACATTTGTCAGGACAGAGGCCAACTTCTTTTTTCTGCTCATCACGACATAAATTGCAAACAAACCACGTTTGTACACGTTTTTTATCTCGCCTCTGGCACATGCGGCACCGAATCCTCTTGGCTAATTTTTTAGGAAAGTGTTTTTCAGTGGAGTTGCAAGAAGTGCTTGGCCTGACTCCTTCAGTAAGATACGTTACTATTTCATCTCTGAAATCTAAATAACTGATCTTCTTGTTTGAGCTCTTCTCATAAATATATTTGCTGTTCCAAATACAAATGTCCAGAAGATGTAAAAATAATTTCATATACCATCTTATGGTTTTGCGTGCTGTTGTGTAGTACGACAACATTTGGTCGGCTCTGTCTATCCCTGACATATACTTGTTGTAGTCAGCTATGATGTTTGGTTTTAAAACATCTGTACCTCTTCTATTCGTCGTTTCCACCATAGAAAATTTATGACAAGTGGAAATCATCAAAACGTCTCTCTTGTCGCGCCATTTTCCCACTACAACTCTACGTTTTCGTCTCCATATTGTTCCTCCTCTAGGTAACTTTTTTGTTACAACATCTTTTGGATTACCTTTTCTGTTTTTTCTAAGAGTGCCCACAATATGTGTGTTTTTTCTAGCATAGATTCGGCAAGAGGAACACTCGTGTAAAAATTATCAAGAAAAATGGTATGTCCCTTGTTTAGATATGGTTCCATAAGCTTTTCGACGACACCATAACTATGTCCCATTTTTTCATTTTGGATGGTTCCTTTACCAGAATAAATTAGAATATTCAAAACACACCCGTCGGGGGTAGATAATTCGTACAATTTTATGCCATATTTGGCAGCCTTGTTTGGAATGTACTGACGAAAATATAATCGCCCGCGCCACAGCAATAAGGCTTCATCAATTGAAATATTTCGATCGGGATAATATACTTTTTGTATATTCTGCAGTACATGTTGAATAACATGATTGATTTTATGTAGACGATTAGTTGCATCATCACTTTAGTCATAAAAGCATAAGTTACGTAATATAAGTTCGAATCTATTACGACCCATAACTTGATTGAAAAATGGATGACAATATACAGGATTTCGCGACCAATAATGTTTCAGACTGGGCATTTTTATGTTTCCCATTGTAATGCATAGAGCAAGAAATTCCTTTATTTCTTTACTGGTTGTATTTTTCCACTTTCGCATATTTGATTTTTTTGACAATCCATTTGATATAGAGTGTGAGCTCTAGTATTTGTCCAATGAACAATTTTATCAATGAGTGTATCATCAAACAAAAGAGAAAATATTTCTTGAGAACTCATACCTGGCGTCACATTTACTTTCAGGCCTGGTACCTCATTAAAATCAAATATATCAGTATCTTCTTCCAAATCCACCCATTCATCTTCATTGTCATCTCCACCATCCGCATGACTACCTTGACTTGCACTATCACTTAACTCATTATGATCACTACTTGCTCTTTCTTCTTCATTTTCTGTGTCTGAGTTAGAATAAATTGTTGCCTCACTTCCGGAGTCCACGTAAGGTTCTTCCTCAGATTCCTCGTGCAAAATAATTGAATCATCAGACTCAAGACCTTCTTCCATTACTTTTCTACCTTCTTCTTCAAGTTCTGCGACTGTTAAACGTCTTTTCGCAGGATTCATCTTGTAAAACTGCCCTCAATTAGCAACGACGTTACCCTCGTGATTGCAGACTACGAGCTACATAACCTCACAAAAAACACCGAGACCGTGAGACCACGGTCTGACCCTTTGTCTAAAATTGTCTCTATATGCTTATTTCTTGTGTTAAACAATTTACATTTTGTACTAGTATTTGTACTAGTACTCGGCTTCTTAGCCTTTCTCTGAATTTTTTCTTATTTGTTCTCTCATCAATGTTCTTCGGCTGATTCTGATCTCGCACATTCTTTTCGGACGATTATACCATCTTAATTATTTTTTATCTATTTTCTTCTACCTTTCATATTTTTCATTTATTGCATTTATTTTTGGTCCTAGTACTCGATTCTTCCAGCCTGTTTTTTCTCTTTCTTACCTTGCCCAATCCCTCATGTGCTTCATTGCTCAGTTTATCGTTTGAATTTCTTATATGGATCTCAAATATCTGAAAACGTTTAAGCAGGCAGTACATTGTATCCAAAATGGGTTTGCTTTTACGGTGGTGTAATTAATAAATCGCTTTCCTTGTCATACGATTAAATGAGATATACAATCAAAGCGACCAAATTTGCTCACATTTTAATACGAGTAGAGTGCACTAATGTGGAATACGACTTACTTTTTATAGAATAAATTACAAAAGGGAGTGTTTAAAGTATTTAGAAATATACATATACCTAATATGATCTCCAAACATTCAAGTGATAAAACGGAAAACTATAGTTTATATATTTAATAACAAAGAAATCAGCAAGCATGTGCTCATTTGGAATAGCTTTTTGATAATTAACTGGTGAATGTTCCTATAAGATCGCAATGTCACAGTTATGGATTATTTAATTTTTTCAACATGAAACACACCATTTTTAAAACCACACGTTACGCAGTAGAAATACTTTGTGATAGTATTGAATAAGTTGAAGTTAATATCACCTTTCAATATTTGAAAAACGTTTTTAAAATATAATGTACAGATTTAATGTACAGATTGAGGCATTCAGGCAATATTTTGAACATTTGCTTTATCATATACCAAATGATTGAAGCATTAAAAGATTCTAACCTTTTATTAATTTTATACATTTTAAACCAACTGCAACACATTAGATGAACATATCACCTCACACCATACATATTACCAACTTTATATCAAAACATTGGGCTACTCAAAATAATAATTTATTTGAAGGCACCGTATATTAAACTACGTATTTTTACTTGGAAAAGTTATTGTCAAGGAAAGTCCTACTTACATTTCTGCATGATTTTTGCCGTGACTCGCTGTAAAATTTATCATATTATTTTATTATTTATTTTGGTTTTTCTTTTATTGCAATAAAAATAATAATATATTTACGACTTTTGTTTTTATATGAAACTTTATATTTGCCAAATTTTTTTCTGTTAAATTTTTGTGAATGATGTGTATTCGTAATGTATGAATTCGATTCTTCGCATTAAAAATGAAAACATGAAAGCTTCCTGCCAGAAACAGTTGTTACTTTTGTATATGTGTCTTATAATACGTATGAACGTGTTTAGTAGACTCGTCCAGATGTCATTGCCATACTGCCAAGCCATAGAAATAGACGACCGAACGCGCCAAGCAGTCTGACCGAGAACCGACAGAGAGACTGTTTAAACTGTGAATGTCCTTGATGTTTCTGGTATTTGCTGTTCGTTTCAGTTTGTTGTTCTCACACACACTTGTACATACAGATTTCTTACAGGATAGAATTTATAATATATAGTTGCTGACCGCAGATACACACACACACACGGTAACATATCGTCCACATAAACATCAGATTCACATTTAAACAAGTGCTCCGTACATGATTTCTATTTTGTCCGCTTGACTGGAGTTGGTGCGCTTGCTGCAATAATCGAGACACTTTTCTGTCATTGGTTTTTCTACCTCGGACGATTATTACCATGCATTTATGTACACAAACACACACACACATATTCAGTCAACTTAAAATTGTCAATTAAGATGGTCTGTAATTGGATCCAATTAAAAATATTGTGCAACATATTAATTGAGTAGAACTACGTCAGATGAAGGATGGACCAAACACGCGGTTATATTTCTCTGAAAATGTTGATGTCACGTCATCTGTATATGAATCTCACAATTCTGTTGCTCTAGTATTTCAAAAGATCTTTACCCTATTAATGTGTTTATAATGATTTAGTTTTTTAATGTCAGTAATTAGGTATTTTATAATTTCTTGATAGAGACTAGTTAACTAACGTGATTTTGTATATTTAGCAAGTACTTGAACTGATATTACATATAATACTACTTAATATTATATTGTGAATTTTGTTAAATAGACAACATTTGATTTTTAAAATTACCATTCGACTAGAATCGCCGATAGAAGTATTTTAAACAACAGTCATAAAGAGAAACAGAAAACTAACAAGAATGCTGATATATGAGATCAAAGGACTTTTATAGATATGAGGAATTAAAACGCATCAAAATGCCTTAGAAAGGACAAACCCGACGATCTAAAAATACCAAAATTTAAATATTTGTTTTAAATCATAAAATATAATAAAATAAAATACTATAAAATATTTAAATAATAGATTAAGCTCAAAAAATATTGGGTATATATTTGATGCAACGAGGGCTACCGCTAAATAGGTATCACGCTATGCAAATCTGAAAAATACGTATAAATGTTTAACTGGAAATCAAAAAAGAAATTTATTTGTAACTCATCATAAATTTCTGCTTTTATGGGCCAAAATGTAGTTAGACTTGGTCCATAACTTTGTTTAACCTATACCCATTTACTTAAATAAGTTTAAGGTTCCAAATAGTTTGTTAGAAATGAATGGCAATTGAAAAGATTTTTTATGACGATTTGTGTTTTATGTGGAAAAGGTCGACAACCTCGGTGCATTTCCATGTTTTTTTTTCAGTAAATAGAAGTATATTACTTTGAAACTTAAACTCCTCTATATTAAAATTATTATGTTTGTATATTAACTGCGACAGGCTCGGCCTCGAGGAAAGAAAAATCAATTTCTCGTCCTGCATGCACATCGGACCGCGATTTTGCTTGTACGGGCATTACTCATATTTTTCTTCACCCTCTTTTTTTAATGACGCTATTTCAAACTAACCCTGTATATACCAATAATACATACCAAACATCTCATACATATTAAAGGAAAATGGTAATATTATCGTTACAATTTTAATATAAAGACATAGGACATGCATAGTAAGCATGCTAACAAATATTGTAAAAGTAACTATATTTTTAATTAAACCAGGAATTATTTTTATTTAATTTTGATTAACGACTAAATTGTAATATATCATGAATATCTGAAAATATGACTCAAATTTTAATTTTTCAAAAAGGAAGAAACAAATTTTTGTAAATATAGTTATCCTGTAGATCATGTTTCTGCGGTTTGCTTAAACTCTCAAGCTAACGAAGTTTAACCTACTCTTGGTTTCAAAGAAACTCGTTTGTCAAACATTAAAGGCCAAAATAACGTTTTACGCTTATCATTGCATGACGCTAAATAATTTGTAATATTCGGATAGTAAATTAAATAATACCTATTATCTAACATAAGCAATAATAAGAAACTATCTAACAAAAGATACGTGACATATAATATAACCTTGAAAATAATACCGCAAATTACTGATCACCACAAGAAATTATTTTTAAAATTAAATTGTAATTTAATACATTTCTATTTCTAGATATAAAAGATTCTGAAAACGTTGCATAGCCTGTTTCTATCTCGTTTCTACCTTTACTTTGTAGAATTCATTGTAATTGTGCTGTTAATTTGAAAGTCTCTGAGTAAGATGTACCTCATAACATCCAACACAAAGTGGATTGTCGTTTTTAATTAAAATAAGTAATTCATCACATCACGATTCAAAATTGACACTTTGTAGAAGCAAGAATGAAAGTAGAAAATTGGTAGACCGGAAGTAGTAATTTACTTCAGCGATCTAAAACTACTAAGATTAAACAAATATAGTAAACCAAAACCAAACTGTAATGAGAACACTACTTACATAAAGGAATAGACTTATCTATAACATTATACCGATAGGTCCAGCTCGGAACGGGCCATACATAGGCAACAATATACGTATGGAACGTGCTATGTGGCAACGTGTGTACGATACTACTCCGCGTGCTCCTATTTTGAGTGACTTTCTTAAAATTTGAATTTATTTTGTAGAATTATTGATTTTTTTACTTTTATCTTTTAGAAAACGTTATTGTGTTTTAATTACTTAAAATTACTTTTCCGTAGCAGCTAAGAAAACAATAATAATAATAAATTGGACCTTATTATGTCTGAAACAAATGGGCAAATTACGTATACAGAACGAATATGCAAACGACTATATCCTTGCGCGGTTTAAGTCTTACTAAATTCTTAACTGCAATGTGCTGCTGCTGCGGGTAGAGGGGTTTTTGTGGGGGTTTCGGTGTTGCCACTCATTGCTGACTATGGCCCGTTCCGAGCTGGACCTATCGGTATAGTTTTCTATAAAATATGTCATCGCACAGATCAACATCATCACATTTACTCAATTCAGACCAGTCAATTGATAGGATATCCTTATAAAGAGTTACATAAGCTTTCCGGAAGATGTATCGGAAGTTATTGTTATAGGGAAATTCAGAGTATTGCAAATTTCTGAAATCTTTAAATATATTAAAAGTGCGGGATGATGAGGATTGGTGATGGTTCATGCTCCACCAAAACTTCGGAAACATAATTTGTGTGTTAGGTCAAGAAGACATTAACATTGATGATATTGAATTGATTTAAGTTGAGAAGAGCCGGAAAGATAGTGAGCGTGTTAACTCTAGGATCAGTAATATTTAAAGAGCAGTGATTAGGAACATTAAAATTGCCAATCAGATGAACAGGATAATCAAATTATATAAGTTCAAAGAATTCAAAAATTAAATTGATCATCGGCGGTGAAATATAGAGGAATATATAGAGCAACAATCAAAAATACATAGTCCGTAAAGTGACATCTGCATACCAGGACATCAACCAAAAGAACGCTGTGAGTGGGATAAGAAGTATCAATCACATAATACTTAACACGCCTTCACCGGCGGTGAGGTTAACCAAATTGAATTTCCTGTTACTTTGATAAACAGAAAATTTTTCTGTAAAGAATTCATTGCTTGCAATGGAATCTGTGTTTCAGAAAAAACAAATATATCAGAACCAAAATTTAAGATATTTACGTAGGCTTCATGTGCTTTAGTAAGTAAGCCGTAAGTATTTTGGCAACAGATGGACAAATCATGAACGTTATTACTGTTAATACTGTACACATGTATATAAGAAAGTCGTATAATGCCTACACCTCATTTTCCTTTTAAGACAGGCTATTTACTTTGACATTTTTTTAATGAATTCGTATTAATACTTTGATAAGCCGAATCTGTGTTCATATAATTAAAATTGCGTACAAAATATTCAAACGTTTTTACACACATTTTTATTTTATGGTAGAAGAAAGAAAATTTTATAAAGACTTTTAAAGTTATGTATAGAGAATTGTGTGTCTGCCCAAAAGAATAACGGGGAGCGCTGTTCATAATTTATACTTATTATTTGGCTTTTTTTTAAACTTCAAATGGAACGTTCGTTTAAACCATAATATTCAAGTACGTAAATTACCAAAGAGGATGATGAAAACCGACATTTCTACCTTTCTTCGTTATGGGGTTATCATAAAAAGCGCTCCGAGAAAAATAAAACTATTAAAACTAAATTATCATTGGACCAGTGATTATGCCTTGACCAATAGTAGAAATTATATAAATTGAATTTATGGTAATAATTTAACCTGGTGTCTTAATCTCGATTTGATAAGGCTTGATGTAGTTCCATAGATGAAATTTGTCTGTGGAAGAAAATGTCTGAAATATGGTATTGTCCATTTAAATTATATGGAAATGTTTGAAGGCAATGCACACCGATCAAGTAAAATGTTTGACAATGACTTGTGATACTTTTTGGGAAATTATTATTAATAAAGTTAATTCCGCTAGTAATATCTAAATGTCAGATTAGTGTATAGTTAAATTTTGTAGGACTTTTGTTGTGCAACAACCTAATAAGTTGTATAATTGGTGTTCAAAAAAGGCTGAATTTGTATAGCGCACTCGATTAAAAGTGACAGTGATGTTTTGACATTTCTGTTTTCTACGCTTGCCTTGGAATTCATATAATAATGTTATTCCGTAATAGGTGGTGTTGCCCATTACTGTAGTGCCTTTATAATCAGAGTAGTGACATGGATGTGATTCGTACTGATACGTTACCGCAATCTGTAGCCACACAATGGCGTCTTGTGCAAAAATGTATTTTTCCTACTCACCGTCTGTAAAGTGACATTTGGCGTATGTATCGCTCGACCAGCAAGGAGTATTTCCCGGTCGAAGCGACTGTAAAAATTGAAAAAAACATTGGTTCTTTGGGACATTTACAAAAAAGTCGGACTTGATAGTGATAAAATTTAGTCTATAAAATACTACTGCCCTAGACTATTCTTCACTAAAAGTTAGGGAAATAGGAGTAATAATTCTTCCAATAAATTTGTTGCGCCATCTATTTGACTATTTCTCAAGTAACATTAAAATAGACAGTTAACTGTAATCAACCCAAAAAGTGATGAATTCACTATAAATATAAGAATAAAAACGTCATAAGCAAGAATATAATAACTTAAACTAAATTTAAATGTGAGTAATAGCTACGTACAAGAAATGCTTAAATTAATTTGTAAGTAGGTAATCTATTTTAGGTTAGGTATGATACTAATCACTTTAATCAATAATATTTTCTTAATTTATGCTCGTACAAAAAATATTGTACAAACCACTTGCATGAAGACATCTTCCAGGCATTCGAGCAATTAGTGCGCTCATGCGGGAAAATAGTCTTTCCGCACTTGGTTCGTAAATAACTATTAGAGTTACATTCTTATCTTTATTTATCATGTTTTTTAAAATATATATTTATTTAACACGCCTATAAGTCATTCTATCACTACTCGGATTATAAAGGCACTGTACCTACTCTATAGTGATAATTTTAATCTTTATCCTTAATTTAAATGTTCGGGAAAATGGTAAAATTTTTAATTCACCTCGCGATTTACGCTACCTTGTGGTCCATTTGGAAACTTAAAAATACTTTTGAGGAAATTTCCTCCGTCAGTTTTATTATCAAGATTTTTGTTACAATATTGTACATTGTTGAACCGTTACCGAGATATGGTCGGTGGTCAAGCTTAAACAAACACCCGATATAATTCATTTATAAATGTAATATGTTTACATAAAATATAATATAAGATAATTATATTATTAAGCTTCAAAAAAGATTAATAATTAATTTTTTATACAGCTTGGTGAATTATGCACGATTGTACAGTCACATACAATAAAAATGCCTTAAAATTAGATTTCAGTTATTGTAAAGTTGCCGTAACCAATTAAGAAACAAGGTGTGCTTTAAAGCGAAACTTATTTACTTAAAATTCAAGATGAATGTTAGTTAAAACATATGCTGCTTAATTATATTATTATTTATATTTGCTGGTGAACCGTGATAGTACTATTCCATAATCATTCCCTGCTTGTCAACATTATTTATGTATAAATGACTAATG
The DNA here is from genome assembly GCA_963170755.1 of Amphimallon solstitiale. Lineage (NCBI taxonomy): Eukaryota > Metazoa > Arthropoda > Insecta > Coleoptera > Scarabaeidae > Amphimallon > Amphimallon solstitiale. The sequence continues at coordinate 136,299,724 of OY720676.1, read as the reverse complement.
CAACATTTGTTCGATTAGTATTTCACTGACAGACTCTTCGAGAATATAGTTTTTATTCATTCTGTGCCTCACTGCTCAACGTTTGCGTCATTACGGATTGATAACCGATTCAGATAAAAAATGAAAATAACTTTGAACCACCAGATGAATACTAATATACAATATATCTAATACTAACTGCGCAAAAGGAAATGAATTTGAATTATATTTATTTGTCACTTACATGGTTACATAGATTCAATAGGTAGTTGACTTACTTGCTATTGGCATTGAATATTTGCAATTTACGTAGTAAAAAATAAAAATATTAATAATCGGTGCTTTATACCAATTATTTCGAGCTTTATCGGCAATGAATTCCCACACAGGTTTCTATCTCTCCGTATTCGCGATAGCTATTTTCTGAATTTTTGGGGGCGTGCAATTATTTGTTTCGTCCATTTTGTTGATTATTTGAAATAATTTATTACAAAATTGAGTCTATATTTTAAACTTAAAATAACATATAAGTATACAATATACGTTGGCATAAAAAAATATTGCGCACTTGTTCTTTAGAAAATTTCCCGCAAATGATTCATTTCCTAAACTTAACGTATGCAAAAATCATGTCTTATGGAGCGGGTATTTATTATATATTATTATAATATAATATATATAATATTATTTAGTAATGAAAAGAAATTAGACAATTTGTTATTTAGTCATTGTAAGCTATTAATATATACTAATATTTTACATGCCACTTATTTACGGCCCATATACAGGCTGTAGATAAAGTCTGGAACAAAATTAATATTTCTGTTATCTTCGGTTTGATGGAAAACCCCTGAAACAGGTCGATTTTGTTTTTATCCCGTGCACTTTATAACATCGTGAATTTAATTCTGTCGTCATCTGGTTGCGCGCGGGCGTGACGTCATTAGTTTTTTCAAATGGTAACCCGCCACATTTATTACCCCTTGTCGTTAGGTATTCCATTGTGCATGCAACGGTATAAAAAGTTTGGTACCTTACATACCAATTTTTGGAAGAAAAATGCTTTCGAATTTCAAAAAATTAAAATTTTATTTCTAATGAAAAACTAATCAAAAATTATTTTAAAAAATCAGATAAATTATAATCCGAGATTTATCTTGGATTGTCGTCAAACAAGACACCAAAAAAATGTCAACGGAAGTGTTCAAATTGTCCGCCATTGGCCATTTGACACTGGCCGAGACGGACGTACACGCTTTCTACGACACGTCATATTGACAGTTCATTACTTGGTGTTTGAACGTATCCATTCACAATACTTGCTCCATTGGTAGTGTTGAACGTGCATTGCGAAAATGGCGAATTTAAGCGAAAAAGAGCGGATTCAAATTCTCATTATTGTTGGTTGTGGTGATAAAATACGTAGCCATGAAGAAGCCTGTCAGTTTTTCAATGCAGAAAATCCAAACCGCGCACCGATTTCGCGGTCAACGGTGAGCAAAATTGTCGCAAAATTTGCTGAAACTGGTAGTGTAAAAGACAGGGCTCGTCAAGGTCGACCAAGAATTGAGGAAGATAGAAGGGTCAATATTCTCTTGGAACTTCAGGACAACCCCCACACTTCAACAAGGAACATTGCCAGGGATCATGCAGTCGATTTTACCACAGTAGCCAAATTGCTGAAGAAGGAAAAACTTCATCCGTACAAAATCAATCGGGTTCAGGAACTGAATGAAGATGACTTCGACCGCCGACTCGAGTTCTGTGAACAAATCATGCTACGGTGCGATGAGAATCCCGGATTTGTCGACAATGTGGTTTTTAGTGACGAAGCAACTTTTACCTTGAACGGTGAAGTGAATCGCCACAATTGTAGGTACTGGTCGGGCGAAAATCCTCGATGGGTTCGAGAGGAGCACACCCAACACCGGCAAAAAGTTAATGTATGGGCGGGAATAGTGGGAGATCGCATTGTGGGGCCTTTCTTTCTGGACAGAAATTTAAACGCTGAAACATACTTACATTTCCTAAGATTTACGCTAGTGCCAACATTGGTAGAATTATTTCCGGATGAAAACACCCCTGACAAGCCTCACCCCAGAATCTGGTTTCAACATGATGGAGCACCTCCACATTTTGGCTGGCGTGTTCGGAGTTACCTCGGCGAAATTTTCCCCGGGAGATGGATCGGACGAAGGGGTACAATTGAATGGTCTGCCCGTTCGCCAGATCTCACACCACTTGATTTTTTTCTATGGGGTCATGTGAAATCAAAGGTGTACACCAATAAGCCAAATAACTTGGATGATCTGAAACATCGTATCCGCGAGGAAATGCGAAATATTGGTGCAGAGACAATACGACGTGTCGTAGAAAGCGGGTACGTCCGTCTCGGCCAGTGTCAAATGGCCAATGGCGGACAATTTGAACACTTCCGTTGACATTTTTTTGGTGTCTTGTTTGACGACAATCCAAGATAAACCTCGGATTATAATTTATCTGATTTTTTAAAATAATTTTTGATTAGTTTTTCATTAGAAATAAAATTTTAATTTTTTGAAATTCGAAAGCATTTTTCTCGCAAAAATTGTTATGTAAGGTACCAAACTTTTTATACCGTTGCATGCACAATGGAATACCTAACGACAAGGGGTAATAAATGTGGCGGGTTACTATTTGAAAAAACTAATGACGTCACGCCCGCGCGCAACCAGATGACGACAGAATTAAATTCACGATGTTATAAAGTGCACGGGATAAAAACAAAATCGACCTGTTTCAGGGTTTTTCCATCAAACCGAAGATAACAGAAATATTAATTTTGTTCCAGACTTTATCTACACCCTGTAGTTAAGCTCCATGCAATTGCATCGAATATACATACATACGAAATACAAAAGTAATACATTATGCAAGATTTATCTGACAGCTTGGTAATTCTCCTAAACTTACCTAAGTGATATTAAATTTGTTTACTAACTAACACTCACTAAATGATTTTGTTTTGTTCCTTCTGTCCTCTGTGACATTAATTTATGAGAGGAGTATACATGGGTCTTATTTTTTTTATAACTTATAGCCATTAGATATGAGTCTATTGACTGTTTATTTTCATTCATCATTTCTATTTTGGTTCATCTTACGTCAGCCAATGCGAATATAACCTCCCGATAACATAACTGTTGATAAAATTGTTGTCTTCAAATTAACGAATCGTGAAATGCGACGTATTTGACACACCTACCGTATCGGTGATGGTTTTGAAATCGTATTTGATTATATGTGTATTTACATATAACATGTGTGTATATGTTTAGTTATTTATTTTCCTTTCTATCGCTATGGGAACTGCAATAACTTCGACATATTGATTATAAATTACTAGTACAGACTATAAAGCTTAAAGTTAGTGCTATTCTGCCTCATTTATATAGGTTTCTCATGCACTCAAATCATAAATGAGATATTAACGTCTCATTAGAATAACTTATAGGTGTCACTACGATAATTATCACGACATAAAACGTCTTTATCACTCAATAAAATACAATTAAATATGTAAATGTGGAATACAATTTTGATTTAGTGACCAATTTATGGTTGACTATCGTCTTCAAAGAATATGAAATAAATATTGGTAGACTTCCAACAGCAAACTATAACAAAAACTACAACAAAGCAAAAAAGAAAAGAAAGAATATGCACAAAGAAATTTAAACCATAGCATGTAGACTCGCTTTAAATAAATGAGCGGCTATTAAATGTTACTATATTTTGGCGACATTTTCAGGGAAGATATAACTTATTCGTAGCAACGATATAAAATAATAATAATAATATAATTATAATAATAATCTTTATTGCTGTAGAACCAACTGGACACAAGCATTGTCATAAAGTAAATACAAATACATAAACAAATACAATCGATTCTTCATTCAGTTTTTATTTTTAAGTTAATATGTTTAGAAATTGACAAAGGGCCCATATTCTAAATGTTAAAATTGTCTGTCGTTGGCAAAACTGTTAAGTATGCAATTTTATCATGGGAGAAGTTCAGATCACAACCCCATTACTCTTCAATGGGGTCAATCCCACACAGAAGAAATATCCATCACCAAAGGCACCAACTGGAACAAATTCAAACAAACTTTAACCTAACCCCTACCAGCAATCCCAAAAATTGAATGCCCAGACCAACTAGAAAACGCAGTTAGCATACTACAAAGTCACATCACAGAAGCTTTTGAGGTAGCCACCACACAAAAAACCATAAAGCACCAAACACATTTACTACCAGATCACATACGCTATCTCATATCAACCAAAAATGAACAAAGGAGAAAGTTCCAACTCACACTGGATCCAGCAGACAAAACTCTTCTTAACAAAAAACAAGAAGAAGTCGAAAGGGCAATAAGTGACTTCAAAGATCAAAACTGGCAAAAAACACTAGACAACATCGATTCGAACCTCCAAGGCATTTGAGCAAGAGCAATGAAGAAAGATCAACACATCATTCCACCTCTCATAACAGAACATTCAATAGCAGTCACAGAAGAGGAAAAAGCAGAAGCCCTAGCTACAAAAATAGAAGATGAATGCTCACCTAACTGGGACAACATAGACTTACAACACGTAGCGCATGTACATAAACACGTCAACAGAAAATTAAAACTCCCCCCTACTCCTACCACCGATTACATCACACCACAATCTCTGAAATCGACCATTAAAGCACTCAAACCCAGAAAAGCCCCAGGTCCTGACCGTATTACCAACAAAATGGTCAAAAACCTCCCTTTCAAAGCCTTCATGTTCCTCCTAACAATAATAAATTCCATCATCAGACTCCAAACTTATCCCACAATATGGAAAACAGCCACAATTATTATGTTCCCTAAACCCAACAAAAACCCACGCCCTTCCCTCCAACTATAGACCGATCAGCCTTCTTCCCGCCTTAAGCAAAGTCGCCGATAAAATAATCCTTCAACTATTAGACAACTTCACCACCGAAAACAACATTATACCTATGGAACAGCATGGCTTCCGCAAGAACGATTCAACCACCACACAACTTGCAAGAGTATCCGAAAAAATCTTAGAAGGTTTTATTAATAACACGACCACTACAACAACCTTCCTGGACATCTCCCGAGCGTTCAACAGAGTGTGGCATCAGGGCCTAATCTACAAACTTAATGCATTCGGTTATCCAAATCATCTTATTAGAATCATACACAATTACCTCCACAGAAGAAACTTCAAAATCAATTATCCTCAACAAAAATACTTACGGCTGGGGTCCCCCAGGGATCAGCACTCTCCCCCCATTTATATGCAATCTTCACTTGAGATATTCCAAAACCTGAAAAAGCAATTTTAGCTATCTACGCAGATGATACAGCCATCTTAACACAATCACCCCAACCCAACAAAGCCCTCAAAGTCCTACAAGAAACACTAGATTCCATCATAAAATGGTGCCACACATGGAGAATTGCTATCAACGCCGAAAAAACACAAGCAATTATCTTCAAAAGAAAAACAAAGCCAATTACCGGACAACTTTATATCAACCAAACACCAATACCATGGTCCCCTTTCGTGAAATATCTTGGAGTCACCTTAGACGGTAAACTAACCTTCTCATTGCATCTTAAAAATACCGTCAAAAAAGCGAAATCAGCAAGAGCACGCCTCTGGCCATTATTAGGCAGATTCAGCACCCTATCCGCCACAACCAAACTTCGAATATATAAACAAATCATCAGACCAATCATAACTTACGCCGCCCCTATTTGGATCAACGCCTTCCCCACCCACCTGCAAGCTCTTCATGTACCATGGAGATACAAAATCCCCCAGCAGTCCATCATTCAAGACATTTAAACTGAAATAGTGCATCATCAACCCTAAATCAAGATCATCCTCATTCAGATTAGAAGTAAAAGGTCATAGACCTAACTCACAATCAACTATGAAGAAGAAGAAGAAAATCATGGGAGAAATACGCTTCAGCAACGTTTGGAAATTATCCATTTTTCTGCATAAACATTCGTTCTTTTATAGCATAAAGCTTGCGTTCCCGTCAGATAAGGAAATAGTCTACACACAAAAAATAATTGCTTAATTCATAATTAACATATTGTAACTTCATAATAATATATGGGCGAACTGATGATAATTTTAAATAAAATAAAATATTCTTGACAATAAAGGTATAGTAATATTCAGGAGACGCATATGACATTCTGCATTTGATTGTATTACACTGTCTTGGAACCATCATTAGATATACTTGTTTAAGGTAAATAAGTATGTTTTTATATCTGAAATAAATTGAATTGAAAATTGGAATGTATAGTCCAAAAATATAATTGTAATAATAATATATAATTTCGTGGATTAAATATAACAAATTCTTAGGTTAACAATGTAATTGTCATTTTGAATATATAATTTAAACATATCTTAAGTTTGAAATAAATTGCTACATACTCGAAATCCAAGCAATTTATCTTCAGTCTGGTTTCCGTTCCAAGACGTTTGCAACAAATGAGGCTTTTTAGTATGACTACTTGGCGTATTTCATACAAGGATTTGGGCTCACATCTTGACAATTTTTTTCTGAAGCATGAAGTAGCCATTGGACTATTGCAAACGTCGTATATTTGCTTATTTCGCCTTGCCACAACTTAAACATTTTTGTAAGAAAATCATATTAGTAAACGAAGCTGATTTTTATTTGTCGGAACGATGAACACGCAAATTTGTCGTTATTGGAATAGAAGTAATCCACAAGTAATTCACGAGAGATTTTTACATTCTGAAAAAGTAAATGTTTGGTGTGGTTTATGGCGCTGTGGCATTATCGGTTCTTATTTCTTCCAAAATGAGAATGGTACTTTTTTTTCCTGTCAAAAGTGCATGGTACAGGTCGATTATAACTAGCTTTTTATAGCCTTGAACTGCATGATATTGAATTAACTAACATTAGGTAACGAGACGTACCACACGGTGCGTAATATCCAGATTAACCCAGCAAACTATTGACGCAATCATTTGATTGCGTCAAAAGTTTGCTAAGTTGACTTTTCTTTCGGTTGTTGACGCAATCATTTGATTGCGTCAAAAGTTTGCTAAGTTGACTTTTCTTTTGGTTGTTGTTTTATTTTAATTCAAAAGACATATCGCTTAATGAAAACCTTTAGAAGTTGATTCGGAAACAAACTTAAATTACTAAGTTTAGATAATTTTCATTGAGAATAACTCAAAAATATCACATTTAACAGGAATTTATTACGAGTATGAAAGTATTATTACTCAATTTGGAAAAACTTTATATAAAAAATCTTGCAAAATTCGAACCGTAAGTACCACTTTTACTGTTATCGAAAAGCAGCTTCTTGGAAATATCTCACAAACTATGGTTTGTAGACAGATTTATGAACAATGTAGAAGTATTTATGGCTTGATTTGGAGCAATTTTTGTATAAAGGTACGCTCAAAACGGAAGTAATATACTCTTATTGAAAACCAGTTTCTTTTTGCAAATATTTCGCAAATTATTCATTATATACAGATTTATTTAAGTATCTGAACCTTTTAATTTAAAAAGTCGGCGATCACACCTGATTTTATTGTTCTCTTATATATATTCTTGTCCTATTAGTCTCCGATCTGTGGATATGGGCGATAGAAAATTCAAACACTTGCAATAACCGCTTCGAATTGGTTCTCAGCATGCATTCATCCGTTCTTTTTATTTTATTAATTAATCTGTAACAATTTGATTTTATAACTTAATTATAATTAATAGACGAACAAATTTTTAGTATATTTAAAAAAATTAATCAGATTTAATACAATTATATATAATATTTTTATTAATTGATTTTTATCACTTATTGTATCCGATTCGTATTTTTCCCCAGATTTTCTCATGTTGCTCAACTTCTTATCACATATATATTATTCTATTATTAGTCCAATTTCCTTATTCAGTGAATATTTTTCTTTACAATAGTTTTTTTCGAGGAAAATATATATGTAATAGAAAATGTTAGCAGAGGTTCATATTTTTTTAGTGAAATTGATGGAACAGGATGTGTGGCCAAAGTTTACTGTACTAAATGGAAGTGACAGTGGAGATTTATTAGGACATTTATGTAGGTCGATATTCCTTGCGAAAAATACGTAGGAGTTTTTGATAGATACATTTTAACTTCACACTTTTACATACAGCTTTGCACGCATAAGCGCATTAATATTAGTGAAACAAGGATATTTTGTAAGTGAGACTGATAAAACAAGACCGTTACCTTTATATATATGTTTATATTAACAAACATATTTTGGGTATGTATTTATTTGCAATTATTCATAATACGTATAATATACACTTACAATTACTGAAATTATGCACTTTTACAGATTTATTTTTAGCACTTTGTTTTAGTACTTTTTTAAATTTGGTGTCATAAATATTTATTTAAATTTATTTTTATTTAATATTTATATATTAATATTTAACTTAATATTAGTAAGAAACTGAAAATATGTATCTGGCAATTACCTAAACGTATTAATGCTAACATCACACATTTAAAACAACACACATCTTCTATATGTATATATTTACATGTTTTCCATTATAAAGCAGAAAAATAATTTCTTATATCTGAAAGAAAGGTTTTATGTAAAGCGTTTTTTAAAATTGATTTTCAAGAACAGTTAATAGACAGACATGTAATTAGTGAACTATATAAATACGTCTCGTGACCAAGGTGTATTGTGCAAACAAATTTTCCAAAATCATTTGATTGAATAATATGGTATTGAAGCTTAAAGTTAATTATTCACGTATGTATTTATTTATTATTGTCCAATATTATTCTTTTAAATGTAATTAGTAAAGAATTTTCAATATCGTTCCTTACTGTGGTTTAAAAATAAAGCAGACAGAATCGACGATGTATGTTAGCAAGTGTCAAACATTTTGCGTCAAATTAAAATAGGAAAGCATTGTTAGAAAATTATTTCTTTATTTCCGCATACAGATTATGAGTGAAAAAAGGAAATCTATTAAAAGTGTAGTATATATACACGGTGGCCAGAAAAATGCGGACAAACGCCAGGTAGAACGATTCTTTGTTCAATTCTGAGGCGATAATCTTAATCCAAAAAAGTTATACGGTCCTTCCTTACGGCATACGAGACCATCAAACATTAAGTTGTACGGCTAAAATTTAGCAAAATTCGTCAAATTTATCTATGTAAAATCATTGTAAATTATGTAAAATCATTGTGGTGAAATTTAGAAATGGAATTATCTCAAATGCATTGATGTAACTAATCGATTAATACCAATGGTTTACAAAAAAAAAAAAAAAAAAAGCATTGTACTACTTTTTTCAATTAAGATTGTCAACTCAGAATTAAACAAAGATTTGGCCTGCGTGGCGTTTGTCCGCATTTTTCTGGCCACCGTGTATAGAGAAGATTTTCAATTTTTCAATACATTTGTATATTTGGCAAAGAATTGTAATATATTTTATATATATATATATCTAGAATAAGGCAATGGCGTCAGTAAACTACTCGGGCAAATTATAATGAAACTGTCACTCATCTAAAAAAAAACACCATCAAAACCCTCCTCTTATTGTTCGATTGCATGGATAAAATGAAAAAAAATTAAAAACAACGAAGTATAAGTCAATGGATATCAAAATTCAGACAAATATAGGATGGTAAATTATATTAAAATCATCTGAATAACCTATAACTACTAAAGCTAAATTAACAAAATGAAAGCAGAATTTTACTTCAACGCAAAATCATATTTTGTAAACTGATAGATCCACTAAAATTTCTAAAGAATACAAAAGTGTTCAGGAGTTAATTTGAAATTACGTTTTTATAAAAATATTTTCAACATTCAGATCGGAAGTAATACTTTTACTCTTATATAAAAAAAACAGTTATTTGCGAATATCTTGCAAATTGTGCAATTCGCGCAGATTTGTTAGAAGAAGAAAATCTTCTTTTTAACTTGCTTTCTGCACAGATTTATTATAAATATAAAAACTTTTAGAAGTTATTTTGGGAAAAGTTTGTACAAAAAATGTTGCAAATTCTGACCGAAACCATTGCTTCTACTACTAAAAAATCGGACAGCACATAAAAAAGTCGTTGGGTTCCCATAACAATTTATTTCTTTATGTAATCAGAAAGATTTAGGATATATTCGTCCAATGATCAGAAAATAATTTCCAGAAAGACAGATTTTGGGTTTACATTGCCCACATGTTGCCATAAAAATAACATATCAATAAATCTTGATAGTCAACTAGGATCTATTTAAATAAAACCAATAAAGGAGTACTGAAAACTACTTTTCTTGAACCAAATAGTAATATTAAGTTCTTTGATATTATGTTTAGCTTTGGCCAATCATTTTGCATACAGTTTACAAAATTGTTCATTTTTGGTTTTGTGTATTTACTATAGCATTAGCACCCTTAAAGAATCGAGGATTTTTCAGTTAATTGATTTTGACTAACGTTATTTAATGAGATGAAAACCTAAACCTAAAATAGAAATAATTTTACTGTTCGGGCAGAGTTTTGCACCAGGGGGTCAAAGGTTAAAATTCCAATGTCTGTTTCCTGACTGCTAGTTTTTCTGTGGTTTTCCACTCTCCTAGAGGGTGCATGCGCAAGTTTTAAGACATGAATGATTATTATTAAATATTAAATACAGGGAAGATAAGAATCTTCGCAATCCCAACTGATACTGTCTATTAACGTAATTAAATTCTCTATAGCGGCCAAACGGCTAAACTAATCAATACCAAACTTCATATTTACGAATATGTATAATCTCCTTCTACAGAACTGATTAGATTTTCTTCAAAATATGTAGACTGGAAGCAGTAGTTTATTTCAGTGAACAAATAAAATTTCAATATTTAGTAAAACACTAAGTTTAAACAAACTTCTAATGAGTACAAAAGTACTCAAGAGTAAATTTGCAACATTTTTTATAAAAAAAGTTTGTCAAAATTCCTACCTCTTTTACTCTTATCGAAAAATAGTTTTTTGCGGATATCTCCTAAATTATGCTTTCTACAGAGATTTATCAAGTAACAAAACTATTTATAGCTAGATTTAGAACAATTTTCGTATAAAAAAAAATCAAAATGCAAACCGGAAGTAGCATTTTCACTCTTATCTAATAGCAGTTTTATTGCAAATATCTGGCAAATTATGCATTTCTGTAAAGATTTGTTCAGAGTATACAATTATTTAGAGTTGGATTTGGAGAAAGTTTAGTATAAATTCAATTTAAAAATTCGGGCCGGAAGTAACACTTTTGCTCACATGTTTATCAAGAAGATGAAAGTATTTGAAATTCAATTGGAAATAACTTTTTATAAAAATTTGGAAAGCGTGTGGTGCCCACACCTCATTTTTCAAATTATTTTAAGCAGCAGATACAGATATTAGTTTTAGAATTTAATTATGCTAATTAACGGTATGCGCTGCAATTGTGAAGGTTATAATTTTCAATAATTTTATCCCAATGAAAAACTGTTTAATTTAATTTTTAAAGACAATGATTACTTTTTGCCTATTGGGTTAAAACCACTATTTTGAAGACAATTTGTATCATGTAATCGCAGCAGAAGCAGTAGCGCTGAAGATGCCCTTTAGAATGATGAAACAACGACAGTAGAAGAAAAGACGATGACACTGTTGCAATCCATAAGCCAAGAAATGGTTCTTAGCTGCAACTGTGGAAACCGACGATTTTCAGTGAATACACTTCTTCATTGTTAGGCTAAATATTATTCAATTTCTGTAGTGTCACTTAACATATAAAAAATTGTCTAATGGTAGCAAATAAAAAAATACAAATTCACCTGTTTATAACATATGTTTTTTTTAATGGTGTTAAAAAAACATTCTTTTGCAAAGACAAATAAAATGAATAAACTGAGAAGAAGTCTGGAAGGTAACTACTAATCATTACAATAAAGAAGTGAGTAACAACTAATTCGCACACATCCATTTTTTAAGGGGACTTAAAAAATTACATGTTTAATTCTAGAGCTATACTTCTTAGCGTATTCGAAAAATGTCCTAAAGTAAAGTAAATATTTACGTTCAGAGTCGTCATTGCTGTGTTTTTGTGTCTAGATTATTTTAAGAAATACCTGCTCGTGAAATTTTACACGACATCCTCAGCGTAGTAGTATTTCATTAACAACATTGATCGTGACTGAATAGTGTCGTAGAAAAATAATGTTTATGTAATAAATAAGTTTAAACAAATAAATTTAGTTTTGAATTACCTAAATGTTAAACGTATGTTGCCTTGTTTAAGGTAAATTAATCACGTATTGCATATAAATTGTAATTAAATCTAAACCTAAAATATAATAAATTCTATTTCAATCTGTAAATTAACCCATGTGTATGTAGGTTAGTTACGAAAATTTATTATTGTTTAGTTTAGAAATGAATGTCAATAAAAATATTCTATTATTAGTATGAGTAGAATTTCTTAAAATTAATTTATGAAGAATCAATACAAATTGTTGAAAGTTAGGTATAAATAAAGTACACATTCTATAAATAACTATCATTATGTGGTATCCAGGGAAATCCAATTTTTGTAAAGACCTTACAAGTACTATTTAAAATAACGTAAAATCAGGTGATGGAAAAAAGTTTTCAAACTGAAACGGATTTATTGTTTGCTCTTTCTCCTGATACAGTCTTTCAAGTTCTACCCCCACTAAAGATGTACGCCCGTGCTTCAATAACGAAGCTACAGGACTTCGTATTAATCTTACAATTATGTCATTTATTATTCTTGGCCGTGTGAATTAAATTGATATTCTAAGCCAATTCAACAATCGCAATAATTGCTTTTCTCACCAACTGTATATTATTGTACTTAACTACTATCCCCACATATTGCTTTTTAAATTTCGGGAATAATTATAAATAACTCATAAGATTTATTATTCCCTTAATAATTATAATAAAATATAGAAAGCCCGAATCTTTCTGGACATGAACATCTGACATTTCACATTTTCATAGGTACCTTCATTAAGACACTAAATTCACTTGAATAAGGGAGAATTAAGTTTATTTTTAGATTGTAACACTTTACTAGAAGCTGAGTTTTATTAAAAGAATAACATCCTTGTAACACATTTAATTCACATAAGCTACATACTTCGCTATATATGTACATAAGCTACCGGAGAATTTAGAACCATATATAGCAAACTCAATGAACTATTAAAGCATCTGATACTATTTAAATCAGAAGATATATATTTTTTCAAATGCAAATATGTCCGCATTGTTTAACTTTTGACAGCTGCAATACAATTTACGTTGTCTTATAACTTTTTGACATATTTAGAAAAAAGAAACACATGAAGTTTTTGATTTTGTGCATTTAAATGTTTTCTGAGCTTTGTGAATATTGAAATACTAGAGTAAAAATACTTACTCTACAATAACTAAGCGAACTCTGTAATTTTTGTAAAGAATTCAAAGTTGAATGTTAAATATTAATGTCAAAAAAAAACTCTATTTAGTAATATTACGAATAAACTGTGCTTGCCTTTAATGAAATTCTTATTTGTGGTCGTCCATAATTTTGATATATTAAGTTGATGGCATTGAGTGATATGATGTTTTTGAGATAAAATATTAACAGTTGTCCCATCTATTGAAAATTTAACCACAGTTTAAGGTCAGAAAAACGTTAAAGCAATAATCTAACATGCTTAAGCAGTTGCTCGAAATGTTGCCACTAAATCTGATTTCATCTGATCTGTGATTTTATAAATCGTGTTTTTTTTTTCTAAATGGAGACTGGAATCCTTACACAGAAATTCACCAGTTATTTATCAAAAAACTGTTCCATACGAGCACGTGTTTGTTGTTATCTTAGTGGAAGAAATCTCCGTGTTAGTTATTGATTAATAAAAGATAACTTTCAGCGTTTATTATTCGCTTAAAAGGGAGTTATATACCTAATGGTATCTATAAGTTCATAGAATTTCTGCCATTAATATCCTCATATTTTGTTTATATACCCTGAAAGATAAACCAGTCACAATACTCAGTTTTTCTATCATAATCTGGGGGCTAAGTAAGTAGAATGCTTGATTTGTGTATAGAAATAAATGTAGGTCTTTTGATACGAAAAACCAACTGAAAACTGAAGTTTCAAAATCGATTTCTTAGCAAAGTTGTTCTTCGTCGAACACCTACCAAGCAAACTACATTTCCTTGCTTAGGTGTGTCACTCCCCGATTTATTAACAAAATTTGTCAACACAAGCATGGATCGAGCTAGCTAGCTGTCGAAACATGATTACAAGACTAAGGAATTATTGAAATCCACTGTCTAATTTTTGATATTTCATTTAGAATATAACTGTCATCAACAAAAATGTTCGTGTTATAATTGTAGCTTAATAATAAATATTCTACTTAAAAATACAATTTTTAATGAATTAACTTTAAAATAATACCTCTCGAAAATTTCTCATTTTTACCATAAATATGTGTTTCAAAGATTTTAAAGATTAGCTATATCAAACTTTTCATAACTATTTTCGGGTTATACCGCATGTGTCAAATTACATTAGGCATAGGGAACATAATACGGAATCAACGTATACGTAAGTATGTACATACACGATGTATACGTCGCCGGCATAGGGACGGGCAGTAAGTAGGTCTATTGGGTTGACATACACATATATACCCTATGCCTAATGATATTTGACACAAGCGGTATAATGTTTTGTATGAAGTATTTGTCTTAATAGCAGTGATTTGGACATTGTTTGAAACAATGGGTATATTGTTAGGCATCACTTCAAAAAACAACAAATATGTGATTAAGCACTTAACAATTTAAGTGATTGGGATTGTCACACTATTGCCTTATTTCATTCAGGTGAACCGTCTATAGCCATCTGATGGCTGAACAGCTTCTGAGCATGCGCAATTAATTTCTCTTTTTCTTATTTCTCACCTATAACAATTACTATCTATTGTATTCGCATTAAGTTGAGATTATATTCATTTGACCACAGCAATATGACCATCATTAATGCCAGGACGCCATTATGGTGCACTACATTCGTATTGGTTTTTTGTTGTTGTTTTTCCTGTTTTATAATTCTTTCTTATATGACCATCTAATTTCCTTGTTTTTTTTTACGTACCTATGTATCATGTTCTAGACCAGTAAAATATTATTATTATTATCTGATATTTCCATTCAAATGTAACATTGAGTGCGGCTCCTCAGTGTGGGCAAGGTGAGTACTGCCCGCTCTAATTTTTTGGAGCTCGAAAAGTTTTACAGGCAATAAATGTAATTTATAAAGATCGGCCAACAAGTTTTATAGTAAATCCGCACGTCGGACAGGACCACCTTAGTCATCGTGTGATGTCGGTAGTGGCATCGTATAGCCACCGAGAAGTCAGTTAATAATAGCTAATTGAAGCAGTGCTTTAGTTGAGCCATTAGCATCAATATTAGCATAAGCGCAAATGTGTAGTAGTAAGCATTATTAATAGATATTACAAAATTTAGCAAATTAAATTTCGATGACGAACTCTTTGTGGTAAAATTGAAACCTTGTCCGAAAATGGTTAATTTGCATATTAAAAATAAAACAAATAGGGGCTGTAGATGATGTAATAGCAGGTGGTATAAGAAATATAGCTAGCTAACGGCTTGTGAAAAATAAGCTTTACTGTTGGAACTGTTTACTATTCTCTGAAACTAAGCAAATGGATGAGACGACTAACATTGAGCGCCGATCTCAAGCATCAGTTATTTTCCGTTATATTAAAGAAGGTAACCTTATTGAACGTTTCAGGGGATTTTTTGATCTTAGTCAAAGTCGAACTACGACCGACTTATTTTATTTTTTGAGAGAAAATTTTAATACGATATCCTTATTGGTCTAACTTGTGACGGAGCTTTTGTGACGGCCGGGGAATTAAATGGATTTCAATAAAAAATTAAACATATAGCTCATCAAGCACTGTTATGTTCACAGCTTAAATCCCATATTGCAAGATGCGTCAGCCAAAATTAAAAAAAGTGTTACATGCATTTTTTACAAATGTACAAAAAGGACAAATCTATTAGATCAATTAGGTGCTTGAAGAATACCTAGCGGATGCCAAATTAGATGGAATTTCAATTTGCGTCTGCTTGATATTGTCATCCAACAAATAGGAAAACTATTGAGTGTTTTTGACAGAACTATTGTTCCTGAGGATTTTATTAGAGACTATGAGGCAATTCAAGAATCGGTTTGGTTTTAAAAAAAGTTAAAGAACTTTAGATTTTCGGAACTTTACACTTTCGGCCTTATTATTGAACAAACAGAGTTAATTTTTCAATTGTCCAATCTAAATCTTCAACCATAACATGCTGTCAGAAGAGAAATGAAAATTTTCAACAAAGTTTAAAGAACTTTAGAAATGATCAGAATTATTTTAACAAAATATCCTCCAGTTAAAAAAAAAACGTAAATCCGATCATGATGGAATAGACGATTCAAAAATGTGTTTCAAACGAGTTTTAAATGAATTTAGTGATACAATAATTATTCAGATATAAGTCGGGTTCAAAGATATGGTCTCTTTAGATTTATTAGATAACAACAAATTAATAACTTTCAAAAGTAGATTTCCTCAAGAGTTGGTTGATTTGATATTAAAGGGTTACAAGAATTTGTTTGATAAACCAGAATTGCAAAGCCAGCTAGGCGTCTCATATTCTGCGGCTAATATATTTGGACATTCGTCAAATTGTGTTGATATTTTGAATTTTATTTTATAAAATGATCTACAAAATGGAATTTCTGAAATAAATAAATTGTTAGCTATTGCTTTGTGTCAGCATTCTACATCGGCGTCCGTAAAAGGAAGTTTTTCGTCCATGAAACAACAAAACAGTAACCTTCCATTTTCCTCTCCTTTCAATATATAGCTCTAGCTAGACCTTCACGTGGTTCTTACTGAGTGGTATATTTTCTTTAGGAAATTATTCCGACCAACTCAAAGCTCCAGTAAATTTTAGTAGATGTATAAAGGTGCCAATCCACAATGAGAATATCTCATGAGATTTTTGTCTCATGCAACACAAATCGCAGGATAACTTCAATTTAATTGTGGAAACAGAGACCTGTTCCCTCATTTAAGGTTAAAAATGTGGGAACAGGTCTCTGTTTCCTCAATTAAATTGAAGTTATCCTGCGATTTGTGTTGCATGAGACAAAAATCTCGTGAGATATTCTCATTGTGGACTGGCACCTTAATACCTTGTTCGAAATGTCTCATCCGATTTTCCCGCTTTATCAGAAATCTCACCAGCCGCCACTGGTAACATTACTCTTTTAATAAAAGATTTTATGTTTATGTTTCTATTCAGCTATCAGCTAAGTTTAAGGATTTTAGATATTCAAATATACTTTTGCTTCTTTTCAGTTGTGGTCGGTTCGCAATTAAAAAATTTGAATTCTTCGAGTTCTTCATAATCTTACAATCTTGGACAATATGAAGGATCATGTTCATTGTTAGTATCTTTCTGGCTAACTAAATATCCTCTAGAGTATCAACTATACTTACTGGTAACTTTTATGCGCTTGCATGCAGACCAAAATTTGAGGACCATTTAATTTCCTCGTTTTATTTTCACGTATCCTGTTCTAGATATTAACAAAAATCACCTGACCATAATTACGTTTAAAAACATCGCATAACGGTTTCGACGAGTAAGCTATCATTCTCACATATTCCCATGGTTATTAAAATTACTGCATATTTTCTATATTATGAAGCAATGAATAAATTAATATTTAAATCATGAACTCTACTCCTGCATTTTAATTAAATCTGTGTATACTGAGACGTACTATAAACACACTCATTATCCTTTATGATTATATTATTCGAAATAACATTTAATATATTGCAATTGTAAATTGAACACGAGCAGCAATTTGACCTTAATCTTTCAAAACAATAATTATTTTCACGGATGTAGAATGGGAAAAACACTCATAACGAAAACATTGCGACGATGAAAACACGGTAAACAAATACAATAAAAAATATGTTTATGCATATGTATTAAAGCATATATGTACCTGCAGTCAGTTAGTAAATGATACTTATTGGATATTGGCGCCATCTTGCTTAGTATTAACGCTAAGTTTTGGTTTATAGAGCAATGAGCATACTTGGGGGACCACGAAATGATTTCGTCATAAGCGGATTTCCTTCTGAACTAGAACGTAAAAAAAAATAAAATGTTTGCTAGGAAATCTTCATTCTAATGTTAATTACTAATATGCAATGATTCATGCCTAAACATCCTCCAAGAGCTTTATGCCAGTTACGGAAAGATTTAGGCGTCCACTACTTATATTTACACAAGCACTTCTGGTACAACATGCTATGTTCTTTTTAATTCAAAATAGTACATTTCTGCATATTTGTACTTTCAACTCCACATATTAAAGAAAATCTTATTTTCGACCATAATATAATTTGGTATGATTATTGGCGATATTATAGGTATATTGAGAGCTGGAGATTTCTTGAGTCCGAAGGATTACTCAGTTGCCCAGTTTCAATTTCAGTACACTATTATATAATTTACTTGTCAAATTGACAAATTTATTAAAATCATAATAACGAAGGTATACAATAAGATGATAATTATCTTTGTTTTTTTTTGTTAGGGCATTATGTGTTTCAAGTTAATAATTTGTGATTACGTGATACATGAATCTCTATATCTACTATATTATTTCATTTGTTTTTCTTTAAGTGTATATGAAATTTAAAATTGAATAATGCGTGTGAGATATGATGGAAACCTTTATTGCGGGTTAAAAAACATTCAGTACCATTATGTTTAAAAAATGATTCAAATGGTCTCCGCGGCTTCGTTTACAGGACTTAATACGATAGGTCCAGGTTTGTATGACTCTTTTGCATTAGTCGGGCTGGATCTCAACAATGGCTTGAATGATGTTGTTCTTCAGTTGTTCAATTGTTGTTGGTTTGTTGCCATGAGCCAGCTGCTTAACGTAGCCCCAGAGAAAAAAGTCTAAGGGCGTTAAATCGCACGTTCTTGGCGGCCATTCTACATCACCTCTTCTGGAAATAACGCATTTTTGAACCTTTCTTGCAACAACTCCAATGCAGCGCCCGATGAGTGACTTGTTGCGCCATCTTGTTGAAACCACATCTTGTCCAGGTTCACGTCATTCAATTGAGGCTACAAAAAGTCAGTTACCAATTTTGCTTGTTTAACCAAAAATGTGCTTCATCACTGAAGGAGATTTCATCGCCTAAATTTGGATCCGTTTTCAATTACTACAGAGCCCAATCAGCGAACGTACAACGAGCTTGGTGATCTTGGGGCTTCAGTTCTTGTGTCATCTAGATCTTATACGGATGCATGCCCAAGTCTCTTAGCAAAATTCGACAAGTTGAAGTGGCAGAAAGGCCAACTCCTTGTGCACGACGAGGAATCGAGAGGTTTGGGTCTTCAGCCATACTTTGATTGACCGCGCGTTTCAGCATCGTACAGGGATTGCTCGATCAGCAACCGAACCGCTTTGCCCGAATTTCACGATAATTCGTTGAATTAATCGATTGGTTGGCCGATCATTTCGAATGTAAATATTTCGTAGCTCGCGAAAAGTTTGCCAAACAAAGCACGAATTTTAACAATTTCGACACGTTGTTGAATGGTATAGCGTCCCACGGTAAAATGGTGACTTTCGCAAAACACAAATGTCGAAGATTGACAGCGTTGCCACTTGAAACGTCAGAGAGAGACCTCTCAAATTTCGGACATAGGTGTTTTACTCTTATCCAAAATCAGTTTTTTGCGGAAATCTCACAAGTCATGCTGCCTAGGCCAATGTATAAAAGTATTTAAAGTTTGATTCTACATAATTTTCCTGCAAAAAAAAAATTCAAAATTCAATTTTACTCTAATCGAACAGCAGTGTTTTGCAAATAATAAGTCGCAAATTATGCATTCTATACAGATTTATCAACAGGACTTTATTTTATAAAGAAAATACTGAATTTAAAACTTAATTTGGAACAACTTTTGTGTACACATTTCGGAACGCACATACGTGCGCATACCTCATTTTTTTGGGAAGAAAGTAGTCTATATAATGCCGGTTTGGGACCACATAATTTTGAACGCACAAAATTCAGAAATATTTATTGATTTTACATAAATTCTACTCATCATTGTCATTATTTTAACACATTTATATCAAAAACCACGTTTTTTAATCAATTTTTGCTTGTACAAACTAAAAATCAACATAAAAATCCAATTTTCTGAGTCACCACTAAAATGTGAACCACTAAAAATAGACATGTTTTCTAAATTTAGTGCTGTTTATACTCATTGTTAACACATTTACCTCAAAACCTCAAAATTACACAGAAAATTCAATTTTTTAAATACCACGAAATCGTGAACCTCTAAAAATAACTATATTTTCTAGTATTACTGCTGTTTTTACTAATTTCTATCACTAATTTATTTATGAAAAATCATTAATAAATATTGTTTACCAATTTTTTGAGGGTGGCTCTCAAGTCCACCTCTGAGGGTATCTACTATAGACCCGTTCAAATATTCAAAATTTATTTCAACATGTCTTTGTGAACGTAAACAATAATAATAATAATAATAACGTTTATTAGCATAGCTATACAAAATACAACATTATATACAATTAATTATCTTAGATTAAACATGTATATAGAACGTAACGTCGAATGTAAAAGTGAACATAGAACGTAACGTAAAACGTAAACATTGAATGTAATATAGACGTAATAGTTCTAGTAACATAATATCAAATGTCAACGAAAATAAGTGTATTAATAACTTTTTTTGCTAAAAAATTTCAACGATAGAAAATAAAATAGTTACATAATTATTTTAAATATAAATAAATTGGAATGGACTCTATTCAATCTTTATACCGAAAATATTCAGAGAAAAGTACAGTGACTTGATATATAACAGTGGCGACAGCACGTGGGCCTATTTTCTATTGGTTGATGAAAAGTCCGCCATGTTGTGTCGAAGTTTCTTAGGTTTTGAACGTGTTCCTATGTAAACAAGTTACGGAATCAAGAATATTTCGTATCATACTCTTCTAATAGGTTTGAAAAATTTTGTTAATTATTTGTGTAGTCACAGATTATTGTTATTTGCACTTTTTATTCTTATAATATTATCTTCTGATTAACATAGTTAAGTGCTTAGTGTCTAATCTATCGTTAAATTAAGTATCAATAGAGTCATCACAAAAAATAAGGTAATTATAAATAGACCTTTGAGGAAGAATAAGTAGTATTCTTTCCTCAATGACATAGACAGTCAATTTTTAAAAATGCTAGTAGCATTAGAATACATAACTTTATATTTTAGAAATTGCAATGCCTGGTTGTGCTGCAGTTACTCGTTCTAATTCTTCAGAAAAAGGATTGGTTATGAAACGTTTTTGGCAACCGACTAATTATAGTGTGTTATGTGAAACACATTTTGAAGACAATATGTGGGAGAAAGTGAGGGTTGAAGGAAAGAGAAAATTAAAATTTAATGCAATTCCAACATTATTTGCTTTCAAAAAACCTGTTACACATAGAAAACCACCAGCAAAAAGAATAACTGCCCCTTCTGCTTCGGAAAAGCAACAGTTACCTATGACATGTGATCCTGACCGAAATTCAACCAACTTTGACATACAATCTATAAGAGAAGAAGAAACTCATATTACAAACAGGTATATATAAATAAATAGTAAATTAGTGACTTTAAATCACAAATAAATGTTCTAAATTAAGTGATGCAGCGGAATTATCATTATTTGTGTGTCTCAATATTTAAAAAAATTTACGACAGGAAGTTACGCCAAGGATGAACGCGAATTTATTTCAGATTTTCTTAATGTTATCAAAAACTCTAAAAAGAAAATTTATGATCCAGTAGGGTTACCAACCATTGCACATAATGTTGCGCAACTAAGTAATAGTGAGATGAACTCATTAGCGGTTATTTGATAACAAGTATAAAGCGCAACTTCGAGGACATGTAATGAATGTTTAACATCAGTAGGATCGAAAAGAATTTGCCCTTTGCAGTTTGCTAAGTTTTCGCGCATTAAATGCTTCAAATAAAAACCTTTATTTTTTTGTAATAACAATACTTTTGATTTATTTGTACAAATGGAAAACATATTTCGTAAACATTATAATGCCGTAATAAATCAGAAAATAAATCTTTTGCAATTTTACTTAACTCAGTTTCAAGGAATTAATAGGCAGCATATTTTAAATTGCCACAGTATGCGTAAAAAAATATTTGTTAGATTTATTAATTTTATGTTAAAAATTAAAGCAAAGAAAAAAATTAAAAGTATTAGAAACGTATATGCTAGCAAATCAGCTGCTACACATTGAGCGTGTCGTATTGTATTTTGATATTTTTTAGTAAATGCTACCCAAGTTGAATTAAAAATTTCTGTATATTTGTTAATTTAAACATTATAATGTATGTTCAAACATTGTAATAACGAGTTTAACTTTCAAATGAGAACTTAGCCATATGTTGTTAAATAGAATTTTGAGTGTTAATGAAAGTGTAAATAAATATGTACAAATGTAATTCATTTTCTATAACAGATTTTTAAATTTACAAATAAAAGAAATGTATTTTTGAATGTGTTTCCTTTTTACTTAATTTTATAAAATAAGAAGCTACATTATTTCAAATGTTCAGGTATTTAATATACTGATAATAATTAAATACTTATTAACTATAATAAACTTAATATATGTCAAAATTAATATTTCATCCCAAATTCACATTTGCCTCTACGTAATTTTCGACACAACATGGCGGCAAAATGTTGGCTGTCGCCGAGAAAAGTGGCATTACTCGACATCTATAGGATTTAGTTAAACTATTATGCCCGAAACATTGCCATATCCAATAACTCGTATACTTCGGACCTCTGCACAGGGATTCTTGCAAAACGATATCGAGCGACTCGAAATCTCGTCTCGATAGACAAAGTCGCAGCGACTTGATGCGATTCTGAAGTGCTTTCGAGTCCGAAATTCGTTTTCGAGTCGTAGCACGACGTAGATATCGTAGTTGATATTAGTTGCGCGTGTGCATGAATTTTAAAATAAAACCAAGCAAAATAGTTACATGTTTTATTTAAATTATAATATTAATATTATTATACTACCTTTATTACTTACTTATTTCTGATTATACTTTGTAGAATTACATATGTTCAGAAGCCAATTATTGGAAAAACAACGGTAGAACTTCTAAAAACTATTAATAACAATGAATTGGTATAAATAGAAATACATTTATAAAAATGTACAAAAGAAAATTTCCTAAACTATTCAACAATCTAGTATTATAGTTTTTATTAACACATGTCTTTCACTATTATTATACAAATTCACTTAAAAAAAGCCTTAATATTTACAGTACCATTTAAGTTTGGCTAGAGTATAAACCTTTTTTTAAAGATTCAATTTATTTATAAGAGTGTATTGGAATAAGAGTCTGTTTTATATTGCAATATTTTATTTATGTTTATAATCACATTTCAAATTGTCTATACTTTATTTCATTAAGGTGACTACTTCATATAACAATATTTATTACATCCAATACAATACAATATTTATTACATCCAACTACAAAATATAAGATTGCTTATTTCTGCATATTTTAATAAAAAAAATTATTAGTTCAACCACGCTCTGCAACATTACACCCATCAAAGAAAGTGTTGCCCAACAGAGCAAAAATCTTCATTTTCTGCCCGGTTAGCTATATTCCATTTCGAGGCCACCTCCTGTAGCAATTTGTGCTTGTCTAATTTCTACAGCATTTTTCTTTAAATTACATTTCTAATCACTCCATGTCCATAATGATAAAAAAATGAGGTGTGGCCACCACACGACTTTCTTATACGTATGAAAGTGTTACTTCCAGTCCGAATTTTAAAATTTCATTTATACAAAAAATATTCCAAATCCAACTCTAAATACTTTTGTACTCTTCATAAATATATATAGAATGCATAATTTACGACATATTTGCAAAAAATCGCTATTCGATAAGAGTAATGTTGGTACTTCCGGTCTGAATTTTGAAATTTTCTTTATACAAAAGATATTCAAAAGTATGTTCTAAATACTTTTATACTCGTAATGTACCTGCCTAGAAAGCATGACTTGCGAGATATTCGCATAAAACTGATTTTCGATAAGAGTAAAAGACCTACTTCCGGTAGGAATTTCGAAAAACTTTATTAAAACAATTTTTCTCAAATTTAATTTTGAGTACATTTAAATTCTTTATAAATTTGTTTAAACTTAATAATTGACGAAATATTTGCAAAATTAGATTTTTTCACTGAAGTAAACTACTACTTCCGGTCTGCCGATTTTGCTCAAAATCTAATCAGTTCTCAAGAGGGAGATTATATTCGTAAATACAAAATTTGGAATTGATATCTACTGCGGTTTGACCGCTATCGTGGTCACACACAGACACACACACACACAGAGAGAGAGAGAGAGAGAGAGAGAGAGAGAGAGGGAGAGACACACAGACACACAGACACACAGACATTTTTTAAAAACCACTTTTTTGGTATCAGGAGACCTCAAAACGTGGACATCTGCAAAAATCTCGAGGTCGAAAATTTTCATCATCACAATACTTCCTTATACTACGTATAAGAAAGTAAAATGTGTCACGGTTTATGTGTATAGGTAGGTATTTGTAGTAGTATGATACGTAAAAATAATCTGTGATTTACTCACTTTTTGCCATTTATCTACGGTTTTTACTCCATATACAGCACAATTTAAATTACTGCTAAATAAGCTTGCCACTTGCAAAATCTGGATGATTATTGAAAAATTCAATAAAAACACTCCAGTGAATATGTAACTTTGAAAGAAGCCCTGGAAAAATAAGCAAATTACTATTAGAAACTAAAATAAAATATAAATAAAACAAAACAGACTTGTTTCACCATGTGGTGAAACATTTGTTCAATTTTTACTTTCTTATACGTAGTATAAGGAAGTATTGTGATGATGAAAATTTTCGACCTCGAGATTTTTGCAGATGTCCACGTTTTGAGGTCCCCTGATACCAAAAAAGTGGTTTTTAAAAAATGTCTCTCTCTCTCTCTCTCTCTCTCTCCCCCTCTCTCTCTCTCTCTCTCTCTCTCTCTCTCTCTCTCTCTCTCTCTCTCTCTGTATGTGTGTGTGTGTGTGTGACCACGATAGCGGTCAAACCGCTGGAGATATCAATTCCAAATTTTGTATTTACGAATACAATCTCCCTCTTGAGAACTGATTAGATTTTGAGCAAAATCGGCAGACCGGAAGTAGTAGTTTACTTCTGTGAAAAAATCGAAATTTGCAAATATTTCGTCAATTACTAAGTTTAGACTAATTTATAAAGAATTCATAAGTATTTGAAACTTAATTTCCAATATCTTTTATATAAAAAAAATTTCTAAATTCGGACCGGAAGTATCACATTTACTCTTACCGAATAACGATTTTTTGCAAATATGTCGTAAATTATGCATTCTATATATATTTATGAAGAGTACAAAAGTATTTAGAGTTGGATTTGGAATAGTTTTTGTATAAATGAAATTTCAAAATTCGGACCGGAAGTAACACTTTCATACGTATAAGAAAGTCGTGTGGTGGCCACACCTCATTTTACTTTCTTATACGTAGTATAAGGAAGTATTGTGATGATGAAAATTTCGACCTCGAGATTTTTGCAGATGTCCACGTTTTGAGGTCCCCTGATACCAAAAAAGTGGTTTTACTTTCTTATACGTAGTACCTATGAGGAAGTATTGTGATGATGAAAATTTTCGACCTCGAGATTTTTGCAGATGTCCACGTTTTGAGGTCCCCTGATACCAAAAAAGTGTTTTTTAAAAAATGTCTGTTTGTCTCTGTGTGTGTGTGTGTGTCTGTCTGTGTGTGTGTGTGTGACCACGATAGCGGTCAAACCGCAGTAGATATCAATTCCAAATTTTGTATTTACGAATATAATCTCCCTCTTGAGAACTGATTAGATTTTGAGCAAAATCGGCAGACCGGAAGTAGTAGTTTACTTCAGTGAAAAAATCGAATTTTGCAAATATTTCGTCAATTACTAAGTTTAAACAAATTTATAAAGAATTCAAATATACTCAAAATTAAATTTGAGAAAAATTGTTTTAATAAAGTTTTTCGAAATTCCTACCGGAAGTAGGTCTTTTACTCTTATCGAAAATCAGTTTTTTGCGAATATCTCGCAAGTCATGCTTTCTAGGCAGGTACATTACGAGTATAAAAGTATTTAATGATAATTCTAAATATCTTTTGTATAAAAAAAATTTCAAAATTCGGACAGGAAGTACCACTTTTACTCTTACCGAATAGCGATTTTTTGCAAATATGTCGTAAATTATGCATTCTATATATATTTATTAAGAGTACAAAAGTATTTAGAGTTGGATTTGCAATATTCTTGGTATACATAAAATTTCAAAATTCGGACCGAAAGTAGCACTTTTACTCTAAGCGAGTAGCACTTTTTTTCGAATATCTTGCAAAGTATGCATCCTATAGCGATTTATTAAGAGAATGAAAGTACTTAGAATAGGATTTTGAATGATTTTTGTATAAAAAAATTCTTAAAATTGTATAGTTTGAAACGCTCATACGTACAAGAAAGTCGTGTGGTGGCCACACCTCATTTTTTACTTTCTTATACGTAGTATAAGGAAGTATTGTGATGATGAAAATTTTCGACCTCGAGATTTTTGCAGATGTCCACGTTTTGAGGTCCCCTGATACCAAAAAATGAGGTGTGGCCACCACACGACTTTCTTATACGTATGAAAGTGTTACTTCCGGTTCGAATTTTGAAATTTCATTTATACAAAAAATATTCCAAATCCAACTCTAAATACTTTTGTACTCTTCATAAATATATATAGAATTTATAATTTACGACATATTTGCAAAAAATCGCTATTCAATAAGAGTAAAAGTGGTACTTCCTGTCTGAATTTTGAAATTTTCTTTATACAAAAGATATTTAAAAGTATGTTCTAAATACTTTTATACTCGTAATGTACCTGCCTAGAAAGCATGACTTACTAGATATTCGCAAAAAACTGATTTTCGATAAGAGTAAAAGACCTACTTCCGGTAGGAATTTCGAAAAACTTTATTAAAACAATTTTTCTCAAATTTAATTTTGTGTACATTTGAATTCTTTATAAATTTGTTTAAACTTAGTAATTGACGAAATATTTGCAAAATTCGATTTTTTCACTGAAGTAAACTACTACTTCCGGTCTGCCGATTTTGCTCAAAATCTAATCAGTTCGCAAGAGGGAGATTATATTCGTAAATACAAAATTTGGAATTCATATCTACAGCGGTTTGACCGCTATCGTGGTCGCACACACACAGACACACACACACACACAGAGAGAGAGAGAGAGAGAGAGAGACACAAACATTTTTTAAAAACCACTTTTACTTTCTTATACGTAGTATAAGGAAGTATTGTGATGATGAAAATTTTCGACCTCGAGATTTTTGCAGATGTCCACGTTTCGAGGTCCCCTGATACCAAAAAAGTGGTTTTTAAAAAATCTCTCTCTCTCTCTCTCTCTCTCTCTCTCTCTCTCTCGCTCTTTCGCTCTCTCTCTCTCTCTCTCTCTCTCTCTCTCTCTCTCTCTCTCTCTCTCTCTCTCTCTCTCTCTCTCTCTCTCTCTCTCTCTCTCTCTCTCTCTCTCTCTCTCTCTCTCTCTGTGTGTGTGTGTGACCACGATAGCGGGCTAACCGCTGTAGATATCAATTCCAAATTTTGTATTTACGTGTATAATCTGCCTCTGGAGAACTGATTAGATTTTGAGCAAAATCGGCAGACCGGAAGTAGTAGTTTACTTCAGTGAAAAAATCGAAATTTGCAAATATTTCGTCAATTACTAAGTTTAAACAAATTTATAAAGAATTCATATGTACTTAGAATTATGTTTGAAACAAATTGTCTTAAAAAAGTTTTTTGAAATTCCAACCGGAAGTAGATCTTTTACTCTTATCGAAAATCAGTTTTTTGCGAATACCTCGCAAGTCATGCTTTTAAGACAAGTACGTCATGAGTATAAAAGTATTTAAAACATAATTTTCAATATCTTTTATATAAAAAAAATTTCAAAATTCAGACCGGAAGTACCACTTTTACTCTTATCGAATAGCGATTTTTTGCAAATATGTCGTAAATTATTCATTCTATGTATATTTATGAAGAGTACAAAAGTATTTAGAGTTAGATTTGGAATATTTTTTGTATAAATGAAATTTCAAAATTCGGACCGGAAGTAACACTTTCATACGTATAAGAAAGTCGTGTGGTGGCCACACCTCATTTTTACTTATTAAAGTGTAGTTCAAGAAGTCTGTTTTGTTTTATTTACGTTTGTATTAGAAACTAGTTATAAATTCAATAGCTTACATATTTGTTTAGTACTTTTCATTTTTGTTTTACAAAGATCAAGAGAGGTAAGTAATAAAAAAAAAAGAGGTGTGGCCACCACACGACTTTCTTATACGTATGAGCGTATCAAACTATACAATTTTAAGAATTTTTTTATACAAAAATTATTCAAAATCCTATTCTAAGTACTTTCATTCTCTTAATAAATCGCTATAGAATGCATACTTTGCAAGATATTCGAAAAAAAGTTCTACTCGCTAAGAGTAAAAGTGCTACTTCCGGTCCGAATTTTGAAATTTCATGTATACCAAAAATATTGCAACTCCAACTCTAAATACTTTTGTACTCTTGATAAATATATATAGAATGCATAATTTACGACATATTTGCAAAAAATCGCTATTCGGTAAGAGTAAAAGTGGTACTTCCGGTCCGAATTTTGAAATTTTTTTTATACAAAAGATATTTAGAATTATCGTTTAAACACTTTTATACTCGTAATGTACCTGCCTAGAAAGCATAACATATTCGCAAAAAACTGATTTTCGATAGGAGTAAAAGACCTACTTCCGGTAGGAATTTCAAAAAACTTTTTTAAGACAATTTGTCTCAAATTAAATTCTGAGTACATTTGAATTCTTTATAAATTTGTTTAAACTTAGTAATTGACGAAATATTTGTAAAATTCGATTTTTTCACTTAAGTAAACTACTACTTCCGGTCTGCCGATTTTGCTCAAAATCTAATCAGTTCTCAAGAGGGAGATTATACACGTAAATACAAAATTTGAAATTGATATCTACAGCGGTTTGACCGGAAGTAGCACTTTTACTCTTAGCGAGTTAGCACTTTGACTGGCACAAGTATAATTGTGTATCAAATGATTAAATAAAACAATAACTTTACTGAACATGAGAAAATTTTTTTGTTTATATAAATGACTATTACAATTAAGAAAGGCTCATCAATACTTTTAACAGACAAGTCTAAAATTGTTGAAGGAGGTGAAATACATGGTGGTTTTATAAACTTACTAATTCCTATATTAGCTGCAGCTGCTGGACCTGTCTTAGCAAACGTTTTAAATAAATTTGTTGACAATGTAAGTGGTAAGACCAGACCAACCAATTCCTTTAAAGAAAACGTTGTCTCAAAAAGATAAAGACACAATAGAAAAAAAATATTAGAGCTCTTATGAATATAACTAACAAAGAGGATTCAGATTGCGATGATGATATACCATTATTATCCAAGAGACGAAATTAAGGAATTATTGAATATACAAGATCCTCGTTTATTTGAAACAAAATCATAAACGTTTTGTCTCTGATGTTAAATAACAAACGAATAAAAATAATAAGCACCACCAGCCACAATTTACATGATTTGAATTTATAATTATTATGAGTTACTGTATAACTTTTTGGAATTATAAATTTTTCTGGTAATGAATTACCAAATGAATCAAAGAAATTCTCTAATTTATTAGTATTATCTACCTATATACATAGCAACCCAATGTGTACACCAGTATTCCAATCTAAATTAAAAATATTATACTTATTAAAATTATCTATTCCGTATGTTAACAATTTAGTGGTTACTCAGAAAATTGGATTTTTATGTTGATTTTTGGTTTGTACGAGCAAAAATTGATAAAAAACATGGTTTTTGATATAAATGTGTTAAAATAATTATAATGATGACTAGAATTTAAATAAAATGTGCTGCAAAATCGATAAATATTTCTGAATTTGTGCGTTCAAAATTATGCGGTCCGAAACCGGCATTATATAGACTACTGAAGAAATAGTCTGAAGATATTTTCTCAAGCTCTGACATTAATTAATTTAGTTTTAAAAACAGCGACTTTGCCTGACACTTGGAAGATATCACGAGTATGTGTTATTTTGAAGTCATGACCCATGTTCAATACAACAGATTTGCCTCCCATAGTTCTATAGTAACGCCAAGTCTACCACAGGGATCCAACCTAGGTTCACTATTGTTTCTGATATCTACTAAAGATATAATGCCTAGCGTAAATTCAAGAAAGTACTATTTGTCAATATCTAGACATAATTCACAGAATTCAAGAACAATTGGATAACATTTTCAGCTAATCTGAGTGTAATTAACATCTCGAAATGTAAAGTCGTCACATTTACAAGAAGGAACTTTGGGTTTAATTATTAGAAACTCGATTTTTCTCCAATATCCAACATCCTTACATTTTGTATTAGTTAGATCTAGACTTGTGTAAATTTCACTAATTTGGAATCCCATTTTGACACCTATTGGTTCGGCCGTAAAGAAAATTTCTAAAATATTTATGGCCTCGTATTGATAGCTTTTATCCTCCTCGTGGATGTGAGCATAACGAACTTCTAGCGCGTTTTAATATCCTGTCTTTAGAATTAGAAGAGCTGTTGATATCTCTTTCTTATACAAATTATTGCATAATGAAATTTGCGGCTTATCATATTCTTTCTCAAGTTTCATTTCTTGTACCGCGTTAGGTTTCTCGATACGAAATCCCTTCTACTTACTGCCCTCAAGCATGTTCAGAATGTATAGCAACCACAAGAAAATATCTATCATATCCCGAATATTATTAATTTCACATATTTGGGATCTATAACTCCCGTGGCTAAACAGAATTTTGGTGATGTCGAATGATTTGTATCTAGTAATAACAATTAATTATTCATGAGTACTTTATTTCTTTATTTTATTTTTATTTTATATTGTTTTATATTGTATACACTTTAGTACAATAGAACTTGTTCCATAACTACCTACAACCAGAATGTTTTATTTTGGGGGGGGGGGATATATATTATTATTACTTATTTGTTTATTCAATACTGCACACGTGTTCTAGCTTTATCCGGAAGTTACTTTAAGACATGCTTTGAATGAAATAGTAATATAATATTGAAACGTCATCTACTCACAGACATGAACTATATCAACATTTCGAGTTAATATTTGTGAGTATGCTATATGTATATCACTTGAATTACTTATAGTTACGTAGTATATATTGTTTTACCTTAGGAAAAACCCATAATTCCTAAAAAAGGGATTATGTTTGAAATAACCTCACAATAATACGTAAATATGAGTCACATTCATTATAGATTGTTTTCGGTGACCCACATTCCCCAGACCTGTCTGGAAGATCGTAATTATTATTATGTAATAAACAAATTAAACGAAACGTCAGCGGTATTTCCGGAAGTAAAATTCGAGGTTACTTAGACAGTACAAATTTCGGGCTTTTGTACCTGCGACCATGAATTCATTGTGCGACTTCCTTAAATAGATTGTATTTAAATTAAACTAAAATAGCTTTTAAGCTAACACACACACTGGTAAATAAGGAAAATATATATGATCTTTCATTTAGCTATAACTTTAATCACGATATTCACATTTCGCTATGTTGAAAGCAAATTCTTATCTATTTGAATATTATCACTTTTATATGTTTTAAAAACTACATCACAGAATGATGCATCACATTGTAAGAAGAAAGCTTCTTACTATGCGATTTATTGAAAGCAGGAAAACCCAATCCCCCTGACTCAACGTTTAAAATCATACTATTCCTTTAGAACTGCAATAATATTAATTTATGTTTTTTCTCATTCATATTCTAATATTTAATGTAAAAACGATAACATATTTAAATTGTTACTGCTTCTCAAAGTGTTATTTGTAATTAACTTCTAATTAGCAATCATTATTATTTTGTGTCTTATTAATTGCGTAAACTACAGCTCATAAGTATTTACCCAAGTAACGAATTTGAGTATTTGTTATACTTCTATAATAAAGAAAATAACTACAGGTTTTTGATCCTTGTTTATAGTAATAGCATTGTGTACATTATCAGGCTTATCAATGTGTTCTGTTTAACAATTCTGTTAAAGTTTTATCTGTTTGTTGCCACTTGTTGCGGAGAAAACAACACATTGAAAATCGTTGACAAGAACATAATGGAGTATGCTGTAGCTTATGGCATTATCCCTGATGTCCAATCTGGATTTCGCAAAGGATTTGGTACGACATCGGCACTTATCAAAGTTCCTAGTGATGTCCTTGTGTCATGGGATCGGAGTTTTGGGACTGCATTGGTGCTATTGGATTTTACGAAGGCGCTTGTTGCAATTAATCACCAACTTATGGTATCTAAACTCAAATACTATGGTTTTGATGCAGTTTCCTAAAATGTTGGCCCTTCATGTTTGTCTGATCGTAGGTAGAGAGTTGAAATTGAACTCTCAAAATATGAAGATCTTGTTGTGCGTAGAGGGGTTACTCAGAGCACTGTTTTGGGACAAATATTGTATATATTGTATACGTCTGAATTCGCAAAACAACTTCATAACTGTTATTGTATGTTGTATGCAGACGATACTTAAAGTTACAGAAGTTTTTCATCAGCTATTGCTATGGAGGAGTCTCGTTTAAATAATGAGGATTAGGAAAGACTATTACTATTATCTAAAAAGAAAGATAACTAGCATATTAACCCTTCCAAATCTTTATTGATATTTTTTGGTACTATCAAGACCCTTGCATTTGCTGTTACTGTTAGTGTTAATCATTTGGTGCTGAAACCTATGAGCCCAGCAATGAATTTGGGACTGTATTTTGATACTTCTTTAAGATTTAAACCATTATTAATCAGCTTTTAAAAAAAGGCATGCTCCTTTTTAAGAATGCTTTACTCCAAGAAGCACTGTCTTTATTTGAATTTAAGAACACTCCTGACTGACAGTTTAGTATTATTTCACTTTAACTACTGTGATATCGTGTATGATCCCTGTCTTGTTTCCCTCGACAGATATTGCATTCACGGAGTTCAGAACAGTTATCTGAGATCGATATTTGATTTGAAGCTCCGGGACCATGCATCTGATAAACTACAGCTGATTGCTGAATATTGCGAATCGTTGCAGACTGCATAATGCCATTTTGTTCAGGGTCATCACACAACAATGTTCAAACTTCCATCTCTTACAATGCTTCAACTATATGTTATTACGTTGTGTTATTATGTTATTATTTTAAAAATTTACCTACTACTGCATTTGCAACAGCTTATAAGAGATCTCTAGTTAGCACCTAATTCTGCGAATGTCTGCCTTTGATTTTTCAGCTAAAGCTTAGTTTCTGCTTAATTAAGTAATATTATATGTTCACGCGTATGTTTTTGTTTCTTTGTACATATTCTTTGTTAGTAGTATGGTTAAGTGTAAAAAGCTTCGCCTAACCTTCGCATTTATTAATAAATATCTAATATTATTATTAATACTATATCATGTACGATAAACATTATAATAATTACTTCAATAATACCAGTGAACAATAGTTAATTACTCTTCAAGTAAGGGTGGATTTACATATGGACTAATAGGGTTTAAGCCCTGGTCTCTAAAGTGTCAAAAGCCCACAAAAATAGAAATATTATCATAAATTTTTAATCGTTTTTCATCAACTAGGAGCACTTATCGTATAGTAAAAAATAGCTTATATGAATAATATAAGGCTAATAATAACACATAGTATTATTCAAGCATAATATATAAAAACTCTATGATTATTTGGTTGAGATAAATAATAAAGAGTAACGGAATATTTTCAGAATATTTTGAAGCGTGTCCTTGCAGTAATTAAGTCTCTTAGTAAACAACGCTTATACCATTTTGCGTTCATAAAGAAAAATTTCGAATTTCGATAATAGAAATTTTATACGGTATTTAGAATCAATTTCGAAGTTTGATCCATTTCTTAAGGGTGTCAAAAGAAGACCAATATTATTATAACTTATTTATCGAAGAGAGTACATGAGGACATGACTCTCAGCAAACAGTTATTGAGAAAAATTACAGAAAAAATAGTAAAAGTAGCTCATGAAGACGAACTCTCTATAATTGCATAAAATGTGCAAAAATATGATAGGAAAATATAACGGCTTGCAGGCATACCTCAAAAATGAAAATAAATTTGGGATCATACTCCTTGTACGGCACACAAATTAAATTTAGTAGAAGAAAATGGCGCCAGTGTAATTGGAAAACATAAATGTATATTTTTTCTTCTTCGGATCAAAAATAGGACGTATTTATGACAAATTTTCAAAAAGAAGTTTTGGCAAAACTAGGCGGAGTAGTTATTATATGCTTTTAAAGCAGTTGTTAAACATAACGCAGGTCGGAGAACTGACCTCGAGTAACACCTTAGTTTAATTTGACCTGTAAATAGTTTCAGCGTGAATTGCAACAATGGTTAATTATTATAGCTGGTTGGTAGTACTATGCACTTAATTTTAATTTGCGTTATCATCTCAGAAAATATTTAAGTTTCTATCAGAAAACTCAAACCCAATCTAACTGCTGGTCATAATAATCTGCTATATTTTTTCTTTCGGCACGGCAGTTCTGTGATATATGAACAATTAAAAACTGTATTTAATCTGGTTCTTAAAAGTCCTACTTTTCCTTACTTTTGCAAATTAGTAGAATTATGCCAGAATGCAAAAAGGTTGATCAATGTGATATCACCAGTTATAGGCTCATTAGAATTTTAAGTAACCTTATCAAATTGCTTGAGTTTGTCAGCATATCGACAGATAATGACGGAATCTAAAATTTTACTTTCACTTCAACAGAAAGGCTTCTTGTTTGAACGATCACTGACATTCCTAAAATAACTGAATAGATACCCAACCGATTGGGTTAACGTCTTCTGGTAAGTGTTAGTAAAACAGATTTGCTAAATCTTTTGTTAGCATAGAACATTCGTAGCTTCTAAAAAACTTGATGCTTGTGGTTTTTCGATTACTTTGCTAAACCTAATTTGAAGCAATTTGATTTTGAATAATTTTTGTGTAAGAAAATCTCGCAGTGTATAATTCTATCAGAGGTATCTAGAGCATTCGGAATAATTTTTGTACTAAAACAATTACAAAATTCGGACAGGAAGTAACAGGAAGAAGGTTTATTTTAGTAAGAAGAGAAAAGTATTTGAAACTTAATAAGGGACAACTTTTGTATAAAAAATTCGAAACGTATATGGGTTTTAGTCTATAACTATAAGACTTTTATTTTTATATTAGAGTAATATTATCAGGTTATTGATATTAGTATTCAACATCTATAATAATATATACAGGGTATTCCACGAGAGCCGTTCGTTAGAAGTTTTCGTGGTTAGAAAAAACTTATAATTCTGAAATTTTGGGTTCCAGGGTTATTCAAGATTCTCTTCCATTTTAAAATATTTTCAAGATCATACTACTTCCGGTTATACCAGAAGTCGCCATTAACTTCCTTATTTTAAATGGAACACCCGGTATATTATTTCATTTTTGGATTCCTGAGAAAATTTCATAGTGGGTTTTCATCAGGTTTCCCTATACCTATTTTCAATTTTTTCTTAGATATCTTGATTTTTTTGAAAATTTTGACAGATGTAGCCCTGTTTTGAGCATTGCGCCCTTTAACCAATTTCGATTGGTGGAAAGCGCTTCTGGGGTAGACGGAAGCACAGGAGTGATACTTTCGAATGCCATATTGACAATTGATTTATCGCATACAGGGTATCCAAAATTGAATGACCAATTAATTACATCATTTTAAAAGTTGAAAAAGTTCGTTTTTTCAAATGGGACACCCTGTATTTTATTGGATGGTCGGATGCAGAATTTGATTCTGCATCGATTTGCTATAACATTCCCTATACCTATTTCCAGTAGTTTTCTTGTTAATCCAAATTTTTTATTTTAATGTGGTTTTTTGGCAGAAACCGACACATCGCTTGCCTTTCGAAGCCAAATAAACATCAATGAAACGGTAAAAAATTTACTTTAATTAGAACATGACATTAGTACATAAGATTTAGAACGAAATATAAAATAAAAACAAAAAATTGGAACATAATGACAAAAAATAATAAGAGAATGTAAAATTACAATAATTGTTCTATATGACCTCCATTTTGGTTCAAACACTGAATAACTCTGTCATATACTCCTCGCGAAACAGATCTCCGAAGTTCGTCTGGACTTATATTAGTAAACGCATGGTGAACACGGTTCAATAATTCCTCTCTAGTTTGTACCGGCCTAAAGTACACTAGTTCTTTTATACGACCCCAGAGGTAAAAATCCAAGGGGGTCAAATCGGGTGATCTGGGTGGCCAGTTCCAAGGTCCCCGCGGGCCAATCCACCGATCGTCGAACATCATTGACAATTGCCGGTGTACAGCTATAGTTGAATGTGCTGGAGCATCATCAAGCTGAAACCAACTGCTCTATCACGTGGAGGTAGGGCATTTAGAAAATCACTAACAAACCCTCTCAGTATCTCCAGATATCTAGCCGCATTTAAATTTTCATCGTACACTTGATAAGCCACTCTGTTGTCCATAATTAAACAAAAAACATTGAAACTAAAGCGGTCTTGGTGATTATGTTCCCTAATAACATGTGGATTATCTTGTGCCCAGTAGTGAGTATTTCGGCGATTTGTAATTCCTTGCCTGCTGAATTTCAATTCATCAGTCCACATAATCTGATGAAGATATCTCGGATCTTCGGTCTTTTCAAAAACATAAATTCGCAAAAGTTTACTCGTCTTGCCTCATCACCAAGACGTAATCCGTGAACAGTTATCTCACAAAAAGGATGCATTCCATGTTTTTTTTAATATTTTGTGGATTGATGTTTTTGAAATACCCAAATCCAGCGCTGCTGTCGAAATTGAACTCCGCGGATAAGCTTGAAAAAACGCCAACACATTCACCACGTTATCTTCATTATCAGTTACGGGCTTTAGGTTATTTTGAGTTGCCGTTACGTTTCCAGTTGCTATAAAGCGAGTTTCGATTCTTGCGAATTTTCCTGGAGTCATTGTTGGTAGGTCCGGATATCGTTCATTAAATAGTCTGCATGTTCGTCGAACAATTCGTCCACATTCACCGTGCGTGTAAAACAAATTTAATAAATCATTATTGGAAGATTCTTCAACATTCTCCATTATAAACTGTACTTAAGCAAGTTAACAAAATCCCTAGAACTGTAGGTAGATACCTCACGAATCTGTACGATGATACTGCTTTGACATTAAATCAACATTGTTTCAATTCCTGTCAAAAGGCTTAATAGGTAGAACTTTTGGAGTTTGATCACCTTTTGATAAAAATATGGATTAACAAGAAAACCACTGGAAAATAGGTATAGGGAATGTTATAGCAAATCGATGTAGAATCAAATTCTGCATCCGACCATCCAATAAAATATAGGGTGTCCCATTTTAAAAACGAACTTTTTGAACTTTTAAAATGATGTAATTGGTCATTAAATTTTGGATACCCTGTATGCGATAAATCAGTTGTCAATATGGCATTCGAAAGTATCATTCCTGTGCTTCCGTCTACCCCAGAAGCGTTTTCCACCAATCGAAATTGGTTAAAGGGCGCAATGCTCAAAACAGGGCTACATCTGTCAAAATTTTCAAAAAAATCAAGATATCTAAGAAAAAATTGAAAATAGGTATAGGGAAACCTGATGAAAACCCACTATGAAATTTTCTCAGGAATCCAAAAATGAAATAATATACCGGGTATTCCATTTAAAATAAGGAAGTTAATGGCGACTTCCGGTATAACCGGAAGTAGTATGATCTTGGAAATATTTTAAAATGAAAGAGAATCTTGAATAACCCTGGAACCCAAAATTTCAGAATTCTAAGTTTTTTCTAACCACGAAAACTTCTAACGAACGGCTCTCGTGGAATAGCCTGTATATACTGGGGTGTTTCTAAAAGGTGCGGAAAAAACGCTACCACACATTTCTGAGGGCAAAATATGACGATCTAACCCAACTTACCTCAGTCCAAAAGTGGATGCTTTCGGAGATACAGAGTGTCAAAAGTTCAATTTGGTTTTAGTTTTTTATAAATAATTTCTGTAATAATTGGTATATTGTCACAATATTTTGGTAGGGGGGGTTTCGTGGGGTAAAAAACTTAAATCTGCTCTCATTTTCATTGCAAAATGTAGAGGGCGCCACCTGCGGCATATTGTATCCATTTAAAACGTAATAACTTTTTTGAGACACACTGTATTTAACTTTTAAATAAAAATTCTTATTCTCCTATGTTTTTTACCTAGAAAAGGTATACCTGGTAGGAGTTGATTGGAGCAGCCGTTTATGAGTAATCTGGATATAAAAAATTCATTCCGTATATGGACACATATGCTTCTGTAATTTGGGTGTTATTCTTGTGGCAATTCAATGCAATGGTGCATCCACTTTTGGACTGAGGTAAGTTGGGTTAGATCGCCCTCAGAAATGTGTGGTAGCGTTTTTTCCGCACCTTTTAGAGACAACCTGTATATATACATATCTTACAACTGTAACAGTGTACAAGTGTAAATACTTAAATTATGCTTATGAAAATAGGTGAAAATTCATATAATGCTTATCTCATTCAACCCACATTACCGCATGTGTTTATATAACACACCTCCTTTAGTCGATTGCTCAGATTCAGTACGTGATGGGATGATGTGAAAATACACAGATGTAGAATTAGTGTTGTCGAGGGGTGTCCTCCACGTCACTACTCAAAGATTTGCATACGAAGCTTCTTGGAATGTCGCATGATAGTCATCACGTTAGTTACTTCTGGTTTTTTGCTGGTGTGTAATTCGCAAAAAGACACCTACTTCTTGACGTCATCGAGTATATCCCTCTAGAAAGTACTCTCACAAATACATTTCGTTTCTTAAAATAGTTATAATTTAACTAATCGTATATTCTCATACATACCGCGTGCTCTATTTGAAATAGTACAGTTAGATTTTGTCTCTAATTAACAAAATTATCGAAACTCCACAAATAGTATAATTTATGTTCTAAACAATAGAGTTCATTTAGCAATTTTCACAATTGTCACATCAGCACTAAAAAATATACTTTGTGAAAACTCTACCATTTTAATGATAATGATCGACTGTATTAATCATTAAATTTAATTAAACTAACTTGAATTATATTGTGATAGGGATATAATAAACAATTAGTTTCAATCTTATTTACCTAACAGAACAATTTCTTGTAATAATGGTATTCTATAATGAAATATATTGGTGTTCGGCAGGCATACGTTCTAGCACATATCTATTTTTTTTATAATATACGATTTTCTATCAAAACTTGAAAACTGTTGCAGCTGCATTGCATGCTGATAACGAAAATTAATTACAATACAATTCATTCCCATGCGTTAATGAGTTATTTAATTCAGGATAAAAGCAATTTTCTTTTCTTTAAAAATAACTCAAAATATAAATATTACACATTTTTTAAAAATCATAATTTGATTAATTTAAACAATTCTTGTAAGTTATTAGGATTAGCAATTGATAAAGACTTGAAATTGTCGTCCCATGTCGATAATGTATCTAAACAGTTAGTAGCTCTTATGACAACTTAAAACGATCATGCATAGTAGGCATCAGTTTTGTAAATATTTGAGGTAATCAGTACTTATAATCAAAAGATATTTTAATAAATTAAAACTTACCAATTTTTGAAACAATATCGCTTATTGCAATATAGAAGATTTACTTTTTTTTAGATTTTAATATTACTAAGGGAGTAGTTGCGGCAAAACCTGGAGTAGTAATTTTCCGAACAATGCGACTGGTGTATAAGTGCATTGTCATCATCGAATGACACTTCTCATCGCGCCATTGCGTCTTTTTTTGATATTGGCAACATTCACTTTGTCTAAAAAAGCAGCATAATATGTAGCTATTTCGTTGATATTGTTGCTCTTTGCGTTACCATTATCTTTAGAGCCGAAGAAAACTTGTTGGCTTTCTTTGGCGGAGGACTAACAGGATGCTTTCACTTCTAAGGTTGTTGTTTGGATTCTAAAATAATAATGCAAATCAAGCTTCAACGATCATAAGAAAGCAATGATGTTAAAGAGGTCTAAATTTTCGTTAGAAATTCACGTTTTTAATTTGACATTCGAAGAAGTATCATTGCCCAGTGTTTGCTTAGTCCGTCAAAACAGTACCAAATTGTACAAGAATTAGCGATTTTATCCATTTTGCAACTTTGACTAAATACTTTTAAGCAATTGCATCTATCTAACTAAGTGTCAAGCGATAATGAAAACTTAAATATCTTATTAGGAACAAGCACTGATATTTAAGTCTCACCTTCCAATACATTCTCTTAAATGGTAGAAAAACATTTATTCAAGCTATACGCTAGAAACTAGAGTGGTAGTGGATCAGATTACAGAATTTTTTAATATGTGAAATATCTACAACATTCAATGCTACTTCTATAGTGCAA
Source organism: Amphimallon solstitiale (assembly GCA_963170755.1). Lineage (NCBI taxonomy): Eukaryota > Metazoa > Arthropoda > Insecta > Coleoptera > Scarabaeidae > Amphimallon > Amphimallon solstitiale. The sequence goes on along the minus strand of OY720676.1, from coordinate 136,258,663 downwards.
TATTCCCGTAGTAATATTTTCCATATTATGTAAATTCAAACAAGTTAATATTAATTTTAGAACTAAATTCAAGATAAAATGGAAATTATAAATACTTACAGAAATGTGTAAATTAAAAATTAAATTGAAAACTTCTGAGTGTAGAGTACCTGCAGACATGTGCTTCAAACTTGTTAGTTATCTTCAGTACAACATAGCTAAGAAAGTTGTGTTGATTGAATAATACACTCTGTCATGAGTTTAACGACTATTAGGGTTCTCAATTTGGTCAATAGTATTATACGTACTCTTACTTGTTAGGTATTACAACATTATTTATTACATCATTACGTGAAATTGAAAGTACCGACTTTCGCTCAAGTGTGATAAGCAGGGCCAGTTTTTCCAACTCCGATTAAAATGGCGGTTAGGGTAATCATTGATTAAAACACCGGATAGCGCTAATCATTGATTAAAGGCCGGTTTTTCCAACTTCGGTTAAATAAAATGTCGGTTAGTGTAATCATTGATTAAAACATCGCAAATTTGCTTTGTTTCAACGCGGGTTAGCGCTAATCATTGATGAAGAACGTCGTTAATCGGTCAAATTTTAACCGGTGTTTCAAGTACCTGATAATAGTATATTATGCAATGAGCATTTAATGATAGCTATTAAGACACGAGTAAGAGAATTACAATACGAGGCGAAGCCGAGTATTGTAATGAATACGAGTGTCTTAATAGCCATTAAGTGCGAGTTGCAGACACTATTTTTTCTACGACCCCATAATAAAACATATTTTTTGAACAATCCATTTCATAAATTGAGGTTAAAATTTTCCGTACGTTTTTGTGAATTTGGCTGGTAATAAATTGTTCGTGGCTACTAAGGCTTGTTCCATATTTTCTGGTGGAGTCAATTATTACATTTCACTGTCATTATCCCTCATTTTTACCGTTTATATTTTCAAAAAAGCACAAATTTTAAGTACTTACTTGTAAATTGCAGAGAACTGTCACATTTATTTAATTTGTATATCTGTCAGATATGCAGTCGCCATATTGAATATTGTTTGAATATTGAAATGTCCCATTCCTATTGGATATAAACTTGTATCGTAATGAAAAATCTGTATTCCTATTGGATATAAACTTGTAACATAATGAAAATCTGTATCGTAATGAACATCATTATAGTACAGGTTCGGCATATCTAATAATACAATTAAAGTATGGGAGTAGAAAAAATACTAAACAGTAATTAGGATTACTCACGCATGCGCATAACTTAAGAGATTTGAACTTTTGTTATTATTAACAGCTGTTATGTTTTCATATGCATTTGTTTTACTGTATAATAGTATTTTTTTTTGGAATTAATAATTCACATCAGTGATTTAGGAATTGAATTACTTCTTCTATAAATGAAATTAACAGGATAATTAAAAATAAAAATAGCATAATATTTAATATGTGTAACTTTTAGCTTGAAGATGAAGAAAGATACTGTGGCAATTTATGCTTGCATTTGCTCTTTTCTTTGTACCTGCATTTAACAGCACCTTATTAAAACATCATTTTAGTCGAACATTTTTTGGACTTACTCTATATAGTTTATTAACATATTAAATTATAATGAAGAATTACATATGAAATTGAAAACATGGAAGAAATTCTGCAAAAGCTCTCAGGTTCAGATTGACAGCTTATGCAGACACTTTAAGTACTTTTGGCTGAACTGGGTTTGCATGAATAATATACATGCTTATAAAGTTGACGACGTGCAGTTATATTCTAGACTAATTATTATTACTGGCAGTGTCAAACTTACCCCGATTCCATCAGAACATAACATTTTTTAAGTTGAAATCGTGTAAAACAATTTGGAAAACAAGAATTGCTCAATCAACCTTCTTTGATTAAAGGACATAAAATTAGTTAGAATGTATTGTTTTTAATAAACAACTGATATATGATCTTTCAGTAAAAGTATCTGAGTTTATTCGTCCTAGAGAAGTTTGGTGCAAGTTAAATCGTTTCAGATATGCCAATTATACCAATAAAATGTGATTGATAAACCAACTTAAGACCCTAGATGCATATTTTTCTTTTTCAACAAACTATTCCAACTTTTATGATTTTGTTAGATGTAATATATTTTGCATATTTTTGGTAACTGTTAATTTCATATATATGTAGTATGTATATTGTATTAGTTTTTCATTTTTCACAATATTTCTGTACTTCTCAATAGCAGTAAATAATAAATAAATTTGTTTCAGTATCACTCCGTGTTTGTTGCACTTTGTTACTTATTTCCTGATAGAAATTTTAAATATATGCTATGTACACAGAAATTCTCATATGCAGTATTCACAAAATAAATACCTACAGTTTATTTACTAAAATAAAATTTCTAATTATATAAAAAATCTTTAAAAAAATAAAATAAGGGCAAAAAGCAGAAAGAAGAAATTCAAACGTATGAATTGGCGCAAATATTATTAGAACAAATATGCTAATTTAGATCAAATGCACTGGCAAATATGTTTTCAACTTTGTACATTAAATCTTTAAACACTGTTTAGATAACAGGTGTATTTCTTCTCATTGAAAACCGCCGGTTAGTGATAATCAACGATTAGGCTTAACCAATGATTAGTTAACCGAGTACTTTAATTTGTTGGAAAAACCAACCATTAGGATAACAATTATTTATATCTGATCAAAACGTACTCTCTCTCTCTCTCTCTCTCTCTCTCTCCCTCTCTCTCTCGCTCTCGCTCTCTCTCTCTCTCTCTCTCTCTCTCTCTCTCTCTCTCTCTCTCTCTCTCTCTCTCTCTCTCTCTCTCTCTCTCTCTCTCTCTCTCGCTTTCTCACCCCCCCTCTCTCTCTCTCTCTCTCTCGACCGCAAGGCAATGTAGTATCACACTTCTAAGAAGAGTTTCATACAAATTATACATTACACAACATACCGAATTTCTTTCTCAAATTTGGCGTTTAAATATTTGTCGTGAAAATTAAATAATCCTCTTTTTTAATTTCATCATTTACGTAGTACGGTGTTCAGTAGTAAAAATAGATTAGATAGCACCAATGACTTACAAATGTAACTATTATTGAAGCTGGTTAAAATAGATGATTAATGCAATTATTGAAATAATGATATAGAAATACCTTGAAAAGTATTGTTTGAATATTGTAACGGATAACTTTATCTATACAAGTAAATATTTGCTTCAAAGGTGAATATTATTTTTGTTTATTTATAACGGGTCGTATGATTTGAAAGTATAAAAAATTAATTCTGTTATAAAGTTTTATGAATGTTCTGCATCATTATATTCTAAGAAAATTGATATCTACTATCTTTATTTGAGATTTTATCCATATGTATATCTGTATGCATTTTTGTCATAATTTTCGAAGAGACATTTTCATGTATACTAATACTAATGGTCATTTGACGTCATACCGAGAGTGCCTCAATAAAATGATATAAGTATTGAATAAACTTCACAGTTTTTCTTCTAGAAATTAATGGCACACCGAGAGAGAACAAAAAAAATGTATATATATACACCGTGTCTAAAGTTAAGTATTCACCATTGCTAACTTTGTTATTATTGAAGCTACGAAGTCGGTTAAATTAGCAAACTAGTGGTTTTTTTTTTGCTGATTAAGTTAGTCAAAACAGAGAAACAATTGAAGGGCTAGTTTCTGAGATATTCGCAAAAGCAACAATTTTTAAATGGAACATCCTGTATATTTCGACATTTTTGAAAGAGAGATGAATTCTAAACAAAAAGTAAGCAATATCGTATCGTCCAAAATTTAAAAATAAGCGAATAAAAAGCCCTTAAACTCTTTGATTATTATTGCTATTAAAGCGGAAAAGCGATGTAAAATGCATTATTGCTTCATGACATGCATCACTTGACAAGTAAGACTTGCAAAGGATGCCATTACTGATTGTAGATTCGAAGAAATTGAGCCCATTTTATAGGCCAGATCTAGAACATTCTCAGTATTTTTGTCTAAGCATTTATTAGAAATCCAAAAAATCGATTTACTACAGATTAATTTCCTCATTTCTTAAAAAGTAAAAAGAAAACTATATCGATAAATATTTTTTGCTACTTCTAATCTTGCTTTCGTGCTTTGTCCGGAAATGTAGACTGTTTCCTTGTATATTGTGATCCAAGTGCAAGATGGATAGTAAATTATTTCGTTCAATTTCTAATTTTGCTTTTCCGTTTCATTAAATTTAGAAAACGAAGTCCAACACGTCCTATAAATAATCGATATGCGACATCTACTACTAAAACAACGAAAATAAATAGAACTACTACTTTATTTATTTGTTTGTAAGCGGCTATTTATAGTTTACATGCCAAAACCGCAACATGTTCGCTTTAATTTTGATTTAATTTAATTTTATCCATAATCACAAATCTGATTCTAAGTAGACAACTTCATTTATAAACCGTCTGGCTTCTTCTACCTCTATCTCTTTCTCGTGCGCAGTGCATTTAAATAGCGCGATTATTGTGTCTATAGTCCCCAGCGTTTACACTGCAGCATACATACATACACAGTACGAGATACGTACTACTCCTTGCTTCTCTTTTTCCTACCATCCTTCCATCTGAAACGTTCAAAGTACAACATTATCACTATCACACGGAAAACACTTCTTCATCGTTTCAGCGTGGAGGCCAGGTGTTCACCATACAACACTTGATGTTCTAGAAATATCGCACGCTCTCACCAGCTAACGCGTTTATTGACTCTCTTATTAATATCTTAATTAACGGCAATTATAACCTCTTTCGATCTTATGGTTTGAAATTATTTTGTGCCGCCGGTACACCAGTGATATGACGGTGGAATTTCTTTTACTCGGTCTCTCCTGATGTCCATAATGTAAGTGTCCATAGAAGTATAGACATATATTATCCACTTTCTTCAACAGAAAATCTCGCACAAGCCGTCTCGGAGATCAGATAAAGTTAATGATATGCGCATACGACTTTAATGGGTTTTTGCTTACTACACTACTGTGTGATGACGTTCAAGGAAATTTCAAAGAGAAAGGTCTAGGTACCACGCGCTATCTTTTGTAATCCTTATATCGATTTTCTCACCAATGATCTAATTGTTAATCAATTAAAGTGCAAATTTCAATTGAATTTATTTTTCACTAGGACCGCAAGTACACTAGACAGAGTGTAAAGTGCTTTTATAGACAAACTGATGGTTGATTGCATGGAACGTAAGTGGGAGCCACGCTGCAGGCGTTTTTGGATGAAATACTTTATTAATAACACATCATGTAATATGTAATAATAATAACTTATTGTATATAAAAGATGCAAAAAAAAAAATAAAAACCATAACAATAGAAAGCTTTAAAATATCTATAATATGCTTCATAAACCAACTGATCTAACGGATAGCCTCCATTTACTCAGAATCGCATGATTATAAAATGATGATTATTTTGTAAATTAAATATTTAGGCACGACTCTAACGGTAGATTAAGTGAATGAAAATGTTTCCAAATTGCTGATTTAAAAACATGAAAATTTCTAAATTACAATCCGTAATCAATTATGTCATGAAAGTATTAAAAATCAAATATGTATTGAAGGCTAACAATGACAAACAATATCTTTTGATAAACTATACACAAATATAAGAAAAAGAAAGCTTCCAGTGCAGAGCAACCGTAGAATCATTGGTCGCCATCAGTACGGCGTAGCCAAGGAATACGATGGGATAACCTTGGAGATGTATGAACCGAAGACCATCAGGTGAGGGACCGCTATTTGTAGCTTCTTCTACAATATCTTCGGTTTTGAGGAAAACAACCAACATCGCCACTAGGAAGACATTGTCAACCTACGTGCCATCCGAATGAAAAAAAGGAATTATCACGTATACATGAAATACAAGAAAAAGAAAAATGTCACCCGACATTTTTCTACCCAGATTCCGCTGCAGACCAATCGTAGTCACGTGTTTCTGATTCATTGGCCATCATCAGTGTGGTGTAGCCAAGGACTAAGATGGGATAACCTTGGAAATGTAAGCATACACCAACGACCGTCAGTTGACAGACCGCCATTTGTAGCTTCTGCATTTGAAGTAGTTTATCTCAAGATGAGGATCCAGCAATCCCCATCTGGCTTCACTGTTCGACATTTAAGCTTTCTCTAGTGCGGATATATACTTTAAAGCAGTTACCACACATTATCTAATATTGGTATTTCATAGAAAATAACCTATATTGAGTATATAACCAACATTCAAATTAATAGTCTTCTTCTTGTCGCAAAATCTCTTCTACCTTCGTTGTAGTGGTGGTCATATTTCCCTATCACAATCATTTTTTGCTATACTCTTTGCTAGCAGCAATATATAGCCTTTGCTTGTTAAAGTGCATCATTGTATTCCACGTAGGTCTATGTGTCCATTTCGTTGTTTTCCTGCAGTTTCACTTTTCATGTAAGTTTTGTCGTATCCGATTCTGGTAATGTGCCAGAACAACTTAATCTGTTGCTTCATCCACCTGATGAAACAACAGTATGGCAAAATAATATTTTACTTAAAATATGTATTGATTTCTTTTTTAAAGTTAAGTTTGAACTGTAAGTACTTCTATACTGACTGTTTATTAAACTTTAAACTTTAATGTTGGTGAACAACAATTTGAAATTTCTTTTAATAAACAAACACATGTAACATCACATAATTCCATGTGGAGCTTATAATGACGTTATTTTTATTGTACCATGAAACCATTTTTCTAAGAAAAATCTATAGGCAGTTTCAAATGCTACTTCATCTTCACTAACTTGAATTTGATCTACGTCGGCCAAAATTTTGTTCCAGTTTGATTTTTCAGTTAGACTTTGAACTTTCTTTTGCACATTACTTCTCATATGTGCCCAACACATACGCACAGTACAATTTCCAGGCACATTTTGAAACCCATTGCGTATACTGACGGCAACATCGGCCACCAAAACTTTGGGTTTCATTTCAAAATGAAACAAATCAAAAATTGCCTTCTTCAATCTCTGAAAAATAAATTGAAAATCGGCAGTTCGTTCATTGGTGCATACTGCTATTCCCAGTAAATGAAATTTTTTATCGCGGTCAGTTCTTTCTATTAAGAAAACAGGGAACCCCTGCCAAATCAATTTATGCGTTGCATGTGCGTAGATAATGATATTTTTTTTACTCCATTTTCTAATAGAATTTTACTGGTTGCCATGAATCTAAAAACACCGTCGTCCTCATCGGTTGTGAAATGTTTTACGATAAAAGCTTTGCTCCGTTCATTGGGGACAGCACTATTCTTAAGAAGCCAACTTTCCAGTTCACCAAGAGATATTGTCGGTGGACCGTAAATGTTTTTTCTTAATTTAGCCAGAATTTTTTTATTTGGTTTATATTTGGTGGTGGATTATATTTCTGGGCAAGAACATCCAAAATTGCTTTCGATTTAATTTTTTTGGTAAAGAAATCCTTGATTTCGTTCTTTAGTTTGTCGTTCATTTCGGTACCGGCCTTTGTTGCAATAGAATCAGAAGAATGACTTACTTGCGTTCTAAATAGGAGAACATTTTCACAGGATCAATCCAGAATTAATTTAATATCAGTTGCACAATGTTGTCCTCGACATTTAACTTTATTACATCGAAAATACTTAACTACACCAGACTCAGTGTTGTTTGTGTTTTTTAAGCTCCAACTTTCCGATTTGGCAAAATCTTCTGCATCGTTACGGTTAATGAAGGTTCTTTCGTAATTCCATGTTATGGATCTTTTCTTCGCACGTTTTTTTTTCTGCCTCTGGAAACTCAGTTTCTGAATCACTAAATTCGGGTACAGATGCCTTTTTATTTCACACTTACATACGCGAGCAGTCACAGATTCATACTCTAAGAATCTAACCAAACAAATAACATAACAACGGAAACTGCGCATGACCGCCGAAGCTAAGAAGTCTTCCTAATAACATACATTTATTTAACTTGATGCTCATTTATTTGAAATAATGTGCTTTTGCTCATTTTAATGCGCAATTACTCGTTTTAAGTTGAATGTATTTATTTACTAGCTTAATGATTTATTACTGTAAACAAAAAAATTATATAGTGTCCAGAGTTATTTTTATAAAAAAATAACTCTTAGTAAAGATTCATTTTGTTATCTCAGGGGTATTTTTTTTTTAAATAATGGGCGCTGATGTTTTTGTTGGTGCGCATAGATTTTTTAGTGTTAAAATACATTCACTGAGGTGCATTCACTTAAAATGAATTGCAAACATTTTTTTTACTGCAAGTTCAAGTTTTCAAAGGATCTGATATTTAAAAATGGATTAGTAACATTTAAATAATGCACAACTGTAAGTTGCATTTATTTTTAATAATGCCCGCTTAAATTGTAGTCTTTAAAATATATAACTATAGCCATTTTTAAGGTTATGTTGTAATTGCATTAACACGTAAAATGTACCTACCGTCATTAAATAACATGTTACTAAGACTGACGCTTCTATTACATTCAATTTATGAAATAATTTTTTCAAGATGCACTATTACAAGTATATATTATCATTTTCATATAAAAGATTTAATTGGTGGGCTATTACTATTGTTTAAATGTATACATGCAACTGTTTCATATTAAGGGACCTTGGTTCATGTGATGTTAAATATATAAAGGTTTACAACTGTTTTATTGTGTATATAAATTGTGGGTTTTGTAAAGAGATTTGCAGTTTTATTTACATTGATAACAATGTTTTGTTTTGACTTACTTCATTGTAAAGAAAATATTATTATAGTAAAAGAATCTGATGTTTTAGTAAAAATAATAATACACTAAATCAGTATTGTAAATTGGTTCACAATGAAAAACATAAGCTTCCGTTTAGACGAATTTTCACCAAAGTTTGTTGTAGTGCTTCTTTACCGTTCTCATAACTCTTTCTTATCACATGATTATCTTTACGACTGTTTGCTAACCGAATTTAAATAATCTCTGTGCTCAAACAATGGATTATATCGCAAATTGTACTCATATAAATTAATTAACAACTTCCTCCTTCTTATGTTCTGAAATTTAATATTACATATCAGAAATGCCACGGTATTAATCATAATTTATTTGGCATTTTCTACCATATTAAGGTCATTGCGACAATTGCTACAGAATTTTGAGGTTGTTCTTGGTACCTTGTAAGTTATGCAGTATCAAGTGCTTCAAAAACCCCAAAAACCACCAGACTGAGATATTTCGAAGCGTGAGCTGTTCCTGAGGATAATATCACTACAGGTTGTTATTCGCTATGGGTAAAATTTGATGTAATTAAATCGTTATACAAGAAAGAGCTTATTAGTACTGAACATTCCCCACATTTATTATTTTGAACCACTTTGGAACTGCGGCGCACAATGATTTCGAGTTTGCAAAATGTTTATTTTGCGATGAAGTGAATTTCGTTATGTACTGGTAGCAAATAATTATTTAAATAGTCAAGTTTTATTCCATATTATTACTACTTTCTAAAAATTTGCATATGATTCTACTATCAGCAAATATCTATATGTTCATATTTTGCATATATAATCCTTTTAATCTCTATTATTAATCTAACAAGTTTTTATTACTATTATTTGCTATTTTCTGAAAAATAATTTCAGAAGAAATTTTTAATCTACGTTTTTCAAAAAGTCATATAAAATTCGCATTGGCTTTTAGTATGCACCGGCAAGTAGCTATAAATTCATATTATGCATATATAACCGTTATAATTATAGACCGGACACGAGCTCCCAATGACTTATCGCCCATGGGCGTACTATTGAAATGTTGTTTTTTTAAAGAGGTTTTACTTTTATTTATACAGTTGGATGACAAGTGGGGGTGATCTATAAAATACAAAATACGTTATTATTTGTTCATTTTGTAGTTCAATTCGAGTAAAGGAGTATTAATATTTACTAGCAATACTTTCTCAAGGTTCTCTTCTGTAAGATTTGTTCTCTTTGAATAAAGTACATCCATGTAGATAGAAAACGTCCTTTCTATATCGCATCTGGTTATAGGTGCATACTGGAAATATTCTTTTATTTCAACGTATTTAGCAGTTAGATTTTGTGTCATTGTCCCCATACACAATTGCCGAAATGTTATTAAATCTGGATTCATATTAAAAAAAGCGTCTAAGTTTTGCAGAAGGCCACATCCAAAGTCACTTGGAATATTTTTGAAATTATTAATAGCTACATCTAATGTGGTTAATCTATCTTTTAATTTGAGATTCCTTGCACTCAGATATACTTCGAGCATCGCCCTTTAATCATGTCACGAAATTGTGTAAACTATCGAAATTATATGCATAAAAACTAGTAGCTTCCAACCATGTTCCCCATCTAGTTATTACTGTCGAGACAAAGATGGAAGTTTTTCATTTTAAAGAGCTACTCTCAATGGTGCTTTTCTGAAAACTTTTTTAAAAGCGGATACAAGTCTATCAACTTTCGGATAGGTGCTTCTGGTATATTCACATATTCTGTGGAGAGTATGTGCTACACAAGTAATATGAAGCATATAAGGATATGTTTCCTTTAATAGTCTGCCAGTTTTTAACATATACGCTGCACTGTCACTAACAAATTGAAGTATTTTTTCCTTGTACCTGTCGTCCGAATGAAGCATTTTATGCAAATTTTCGTCAATGGTTTTAGCAACTGTTTCCCATCAACTGTATTTACAACTTTAGATGCTATATTAGATACGTGTTATATGGAATAGTTGGATGTAGTACACCAGCGTCCTAATATATTGGCAGTTTCATCGGTATCTATCCATAGATACTGATTTGAAAGATGTCTTCTAATGCATTCTACTGCTTTCGTATGAAGCACATAGAAACACGATATTTGCGTAAGGTGGATTCATCAGGAACATTTCGACCAGTTTATTTTTGGAGAAATGTTTTCAAAGTGTGATTGTCAAATTTATTTAATGGGATATTAGCCGCCATTAAAGTTTCATAGAGTTCTTCGTTAAAATTGTCAGCTTCCAACGGGTCCAATTTATGTGTATGTTTTAGCGATGCTAAGTGACGTTGTACGTGCGATTTTTTGGCATTCTGTAACGATATTTTACAGACTTTGCAATAAATTTTGGAATCATTGACAATTAAAGACATACAATCACTATGACTCTTAATCCAATTCGCCATTGTTTCACGATGCCATGCTCGATGTTCTTCCATATCATATCTGAAAAAGTAACATAAACAATGTTCTAGATCTAAACAAGAAAATGGATGTGCTTAAAATCACACAGCAGAAGTGTAAACTTCATCAAGGCGAGGTTAATAATACGAAATACAGCTCTTTTTTTCGTTCTATATTACATTTAAATAATCATCCGCGAAGTTACCAATTCGCGAACGCAACACAGTTCGCGAAATACAATTTCGCGGCCGTTGCTATGGCAGCGGCCGTTAAAGTAAATACACATTTTGACACATGTTTAATCACACATTCTATGACTTATTTTGACAACTATCAAGTATTTGTAGTTTATTATATTCGTCTCATTTCCATGGTAACGCATGTAAAGCAAGTAAGCCATTTTAATTTAGCACCTTTAGAACTAAATTAAATTAAATTGTGTCTCAATTTAAATTAAATCGATTGAAAAATTTAACGGTTGCCCAAAAAATTGTGTGTATATCTTGTCCGCGAAAAACTTTAATGTACAGTTCTGTACAATAAATTGGCGTACACTTAATATACGCTTTTGTAAATATGACTTTTGTTTGAATACCTGTCATGTATGACAAATTGAATTGACGCTATAATTCCATTTGTCAACTTAACTTAAGCCATTTTCACAATGGCAAAATAATGTCAAAATTAGCAATAAGACGTGTACGCCAATTTATTGCAGAAAACTGTACTTGAGATTGTCTTGCCTCGGCCGCAAGCATTATTAAGGAGATTTTCGGACGATGTATATATATAAATAGACGATATGAATACTGGATTTCGACTCCCGCCCTTGGTCTAATGGTTAAGTGCTGTCCTCTCACCCAGGCGGCTCCGGTTCACATCTGCTCTGGGACATGAATTTATTTATTCATTTAAATTTCAATTTAAATGAAATTAAATACCTCTATATGATATATTTATTTATCTTGTTCCCTTAGCCGACTTTACCCGAAGAGCGTTACATATCCTAGCGTTACATATCCGAGCGTTGTAGGCCAGTCTTGTGCACTGCCTACAATCAGCGCAACGCGCCTGAAGAAGTTTACACTTCAATAAATGATAACTAAAAATGTATGCGTATGTTATTGAAACTTAACCAAATCCAGTGCACACTTACGTCAAGATAATTGGGAGAAGTAGATTCAATGAAACGATATTAAACAGGAACTATTACAAAAATTACGAACAGTCAAAACAATGAGAAAACGAAACTAACTCCCCGTACTTTATTTATCTTACGAAATGTAAGGTAAATAGAATAAATTTTAAAACCTCCTCACGCTTCTACCTACGCCCATGAAGAAAGGAATTTAACAGTATAATCGTCTTGTTTGCTGGCCGCTTTCGCGACAACAACAGATGTTGCAGTTCGCCATATGAGTAGTGCTATACTGTTACTGAACTGCGTGATGTTATACATTATTTTTTTTGTCCGTCGTAATGTCCACCTCGTAGGTCCGGTCTATACTTATAATATCTGTTATTAACAATACAAATTTCAGCTGTTCTTTTTTGCTCATTTCTGAGAAAATGATATCCGAAGAAGTTCGTAATATATTTTTGATGTAAATATATGCATTTGAACCACTGTGGCCGTGCAGCGTAGAGAATTTCAAATTCGTATCAAAACTGATTACAGTTCTGTCAAGCAAAGTAAATATATACATACATTCCATTATTTAATAGGTAAAATATGTATATTATTATATATTATAATACTATACAGATGCGTGTACAAATGAATATATGATGCTAATAGGTTAATAGACAGACAGTTCCTGGAAATAATATCTCTTTTATGGAATATTTCTAATTAAACGGTTAAAATACTTATAAGTGTCATTATGTTAATATAATCATTTCCTGCAAGGAAAACATAAATAAACACTTTTTATCCAGGTCATTTTGATTGACATGAAAAACCGAGGTCATTTTGAACAATCTCATTATTCAAGGTATCTATCTATCACTTAAACGATTACCACTAGCAAAATTTTCCTACTTAAGAGAAGGAATTCCGATAACTTAATTACTTTGCCACAAATTCCGTACATTTTATAAATGCAGTTATGGACAGGGCCATTGTAATGTTCCACCAGTGTTATTCCGTTGACTTTGTTTACGATTCTTTATAAAAAGTTTCTTATATGTATATTAATGTTGTAAGATGACTTTCATTGTATTCTATAAGTGTCAAATACGTGTTTCAATATTTTTGGTGCAAGACATCTATATTTAACTAATTGTTGTTTACAATTACATAACTCAACGTACTTAAATTATGAAATAATGATTACTAATATATGTTTGATAACTGGCAGGAATATTTTTTTCATTATCCTGTTTTTATTTGAAACTGCACTTGTCTTTTGCTCTTTGTAGCAAATTGATGATAGTATGGGTAAAAATACTATATAAGATAATGATGTCTGATTAATATACAAGCTGTATTTTTAAGTATTATCAATCTATTTATGTAACTACTTTTACGCATGCACATAAGTGTTGTATATGGACAGTAAATATATACTTCTAGAATTTTAGCTGTCCTTAAAATTGATATGGTAGTGAGTATCCCCATATACGTTAGTTTTAGATGACGTTTAATATTAATCGCATAAATGGTATTTTGTATGTTTTAATGATTAATGTTTGAAAAGCTATCGCCAAATTAAACCGTTAAAAGTTTTTTTATTATGAGGTTGTGTTAGAAACGTTACTAATCGTTTTCCAAACTTTTAAATTGCAAAATTTTAGGTGACTTTTTGTTTATTTATTGCAAATTTACAATATCTTCTATCCTAAATGTGACCAATAAGTAAATGGATTTTAATAATGTTGGCTTGAGGTATTTGACCTCTATTTTGACCGGTACAGGAATGTCAGTTAAGGTGACATGTGACAAATGCTTGTTCTTGTGGTGAATGTTTTTTGTGCTGACTTGTTGATTTTCCATTATTTAAACCATTTTTCTCCCAAACTGATTTGAAATTGTATATTGTCGGATACGTTTAATGGGTTGCTATCATATGACATTATAGCTGTGTTGTCCGTCCGCATTATAGTGTTGTTAGCTAATGGTAAGACCGCAGTGAACACGAGGTACAAGATATGTTTCAGGACGCTGCCTTGCGGAACTCCTGCTTGTATTTTAATATAAATAAAATTATTGCTAGAAATCTGAGTTAAGATAATTCTACGAGATTTTTTTAGAAAAGCCATAAAAATATTCTAGTCCATTGTACTTGGTTATATACCAACAATAATTGTTTCGTTAACAATGTGGTAGTTGTTTTTTTATATAATGACACCCATTGTAAATCACTTACGCCTTTTGACTTAGAAATTTTGATGTTATTAAATCGGCAACCTGGAAACGTCTTTCTTCATTTCTTCTACCGCCAGTGTCGTGCCCAAATATTTAATCTTTAATAAAAACTTCATTTATAACATTTCCAATATAAAATGCAGCAGATATGAGAACTGTCAATCTGACTTGCTCCGCAATGACGTCATTGACAGCTAAAGTGAGCATACCGGTATAAGTGTATCGTGCAACCATACAATTAATAAATATTTGTGATAAAAATTCCGAAAAGGTTTTGACATATCGAGTTGACAGTTTTGTGATTGACATTGAGGTTGGAAAATGAGGACAGTAATAGAGGGCGGGAAGTAAACGTGAATCTAAGAAACCAATTTTATTTCGTTGGTTTCTTTTTTAAATTTAAAATGTAAGGTTCACATGACGACGTGTAAAAATGTTCCGAAGATTATAACTAGCACATGCGTGTTCAATGTTGCCAAATGTATGTTTCTTTCAAATTCATTCTGAAGACAAAGGAAGCCTGATACATCGTTTTAGGATTAGGACTTTTAATTCAAAATTTGACCAAGAATGTCGCCACGTGTAGTGGGTCCGCCAATTTATACACACCTTGTATATATCATCCAATAAAGAGCAGTTTTGGGAGTTAGAGGTTTTCTCTCTGGAACAAAACACGGTTTTATTTGTTGTTTTATTATGTTTGAAGTTATACAGTGAAAAACTTAGAATTTTGCTATATATTTCTTGCAAATTCATAATATGCATCATCTAATCCAATAATCTTATTCCTGAAATATTAATTTATTAACTTACTAAGTATGTCTGGTTTTATATTGAAGTAAAATATTTTCTTTTATATAGTTTAAGCAGTTAAGTACTTTGTCATCCATATTTGGTCTATAAATGTATTCATAAATTCTTATGACATATATGAATTAAGAACATCATCGTCTATGCCAATTCAGATGACACAGTTAAACCTGTTTCCTATTAAGCGATATTTATCTAAATGTGATTAAGATTTCAGATAATATTTCATTCTGTACTAGAAAATTTATTGACTTTATTGACTTCTTAGTAAATATAATCGCCTTTAAATCGTGATGCAAAATAAATATTTAATTTCATTAGTGGCTATATTGACATATCGATCACCTACAAGTTGAACAACTATAAAAAATATTTGCTTATGGTTTCCATCCGTTTCAGATAGACTCTGCTTAAGATTATGTGAATATATAAACCTAATATCTATACAAATTATCAGAACTTCTTAAGATATGTATTGAAGTTTACATATTTCTGTATATTTATTTAGTTTTGACTTAGTGTCGCTCTGATGTAATATGTAAAACAATTGCACTATAGTCAATAAAAGCCTCTTTGAGCGTTGATATTGCTGCGGTTTTCCTCACTTTTACGTTAATGCGGAGAAGCAACACTGTAACCGCATTTCAGGCTCATAATAATGGATAATTTTAGGAAATGTTTAGACATATTATTATTGATAATATTACTTGAAATGTTAATATTTGATAGCATTAACAAACGAATAAACCATTTCTCTATCTAACAATGAAAATCTTTACGTAATTTCAAGTAGCCAAGTGGCTTTGAATCTGTGCTCGTGAATATTTACAGGAGGTTCCTTCTGACCGAGCTAAAACAATTGCTTGCCGCCTGGTTGACAAGCAAGTCTCGGCTTATAAAATATATAAAAGTAAAGCAATGGTCAGTTCTTAAAAGTTATTATGAAGTACATACTCTACATTCATACATATAATGCATAGAAAAATATTATAAATAGAATAAATTGTAAATGTGATGTGTGAAATATGAAATAAATATATAATAATAAATATTAAATATACACTGTGGTCACATACTTGTTTATACACGGCCCTGGAAAACTTAATTCTGCTCCATAAAAGAAATTGAAAAGTTTGGTGGAGGTTCCGTGATAGGATAATCGATGGAATATTAAATACACCACAGACATTCCTATAGCTATGAAAGTTCTAATCTAAGGTATAATTTACCACAAAGGTTCCCATCTTTCCAATTCTATCAAATGGTAGAGCGTTCTACAGACTATCTTTATAAATTAATTAAAAATAGAAACATATTAAAACATAAAACATTAACGAATTTACTAATAAAATTGTAAAACATATTTGACATTTCACAGTACACAAAAATTTAAAATTGGTGTATTCCTCACAACCCAGCAAAATATATTCTTTATTAAATTATTCAGTGGTGAGCTATTGCTAAAATTTTCAATTCAGTTTTTTTACTCCATTTCTTTTTATTGGAATTAGTTCTGAAATTTCACATAAAATTTTTGTTTAGTTAAATTCTATGTTTTGTATTACTTAAGTGTTTTTTAAAAGCAGTACCCTTTTTAGCATATTTGTGGCCATTTAATCTATCCAATATATATTATATAGTTTGATCTCTATATATACGCCATTACAATATCGGTACGGAATTTTGTATACGAGATGATTTTGCTTATTAAAAGCATTGTTATCTTTAATTTTGGTGAACAAAAAACTGAAATTGTTATAACTTTTATCGGTAACTTTTGTATTCTAAGGGCTTTGACTATTTTTTCTGATAAATGTTTAACATTAAGAATAGCTAGGTACCTATTTAACTTTTTGAATTTCTTATTATTTCAATTGTTAT
Source organism: Amphimallon solstitiale (assembly GCA_963170755.1). Classification (NCBI taxonomy): domain Eukaryota; kingdom Metazoa; phylum Arthropoda; class Insecta; order Coleoptera; family Scarabaeidae; genus Amphimallon; species Amphimallon solstitiale. The sequence goes on along the minus strand of OY720676.1, from coordinate 136,241,361 downwards.
AATACTTTTTACTTCTTTATTATAGTTTTCATAAGAAAATTTATACGTAAAATATAGTGGAAATTTGTTATTAATAAATATATTTTGTATTTGTATTATGAATAGTAGTCTGTATTTAAAACTTGCAAATTTAATATTTATTACTAGTGATATAATTATACTTTCTTTTTTAATTAACATTGATTGGCATGAATTATAATTAAATACATATCTACCTGAGGATTTGGATTTTCATATTTACAAATATTTTAAATTTATTTGTTTTCCTGTTCCATTTAAAAAGTGTATTTCCTTATCCGCTTTTTTTGTATAGGGAGCTGAAGTTTTGGAGGATAATTATAAAATTTTTGTAATACATATTCAGCTTTGAGAAAGTTCTTTGTTTGGGAGCTTGTCCATGGGTGTAGTAATTCTGCAGCTCTCATTTTTATATAATATTCTAAGCCAACCTACTACTCTACTACCACTTCTACAGACTCCACTAACATGTATCGTGATGCAGATTTTCATAATTCTTCATAATAATTTGTCTGCTACTGTTTGATTTTCTTTTATAATATTTATGCCATGCAAATATCATACAGCTGTCTTTATTGTTACTTTCTTATACGTAGTACAAGGAAGTATTGTGATGATGAAAATTTTCGAACTCGAGATTTTTGCAGATGTCCACGTTTTGAAGTCCCCTGATACCAAAAAAGTGGTTTTAAAAAAATGTCTGTGTGTCTGTCTGTCTGTGTGTTTGTGTGTCTGTGTGTGACCACGATAGCAGTCAAACCGCTATAGCTATCTATTCCAAATTTTGCATTTAGTAGTATAATCTTCCTCTTGAGAACTGATTAGATTTTCAGCAAAATTGGCAGACCGGAAGTAGTAGTTTACCTCAGTGAAAAAATCGAATTTTGCCAATATTTCGTCAACTACTAAGTTTAAACAAATTTATAAAGAATTCATATGTACTTAAAATTCAAATTGACAATAATTTTATTTAAAAAGTTTTTCAAAATTCCCACCGAAAGGAAGTCTTTTACTCTTATCGAAAATCAGTTTTTTGCGAATATTTCGCAAGTCATGTTTTTAGACAAGTACGTTACGAGTATAAAAGTATTTAAAACATAATTTTCAATATCTTTTGTATAAAGAAAATTTCAAAATTCAGACCGGAATTACCACTATTACTCTTATCGAATAGCGATTTTTTGCAAATATGTCGTAAGTTATGCATTCTATATATATTTATTAAGAGTACAAAAGTATTTAGAATTGGATTTTCAATATTTTTTGTATAAATGAAATTTTAAAATTCGGACCGGAAGTAGCACTTTTACTCTTAGCGAGTAGCACTTTTTTGATAATATCTTGCAAAGTATGCATTCTATAGAGATTTATTAAGAGAATAGAAGTACTTAGAATAGGATTTTGAATAATTTTTGTATAAAAAAAATTCTTAAAATCCTATAATTTGAAACGCTCATACGTATAAGAGAGTCGTGTGGTGGCCACACCTCATTATTTTTGTCTTATATGTGGGAAATCATTGGACAATCAATACGCAATACAAGTACTATACGAAAGAATGTTTAATATAAGTAATTAGACTAATTTTAATACTATTTTCAAAATAATGGATATCGCGTTATACAGGAAATGCACACAAAACTTGTTATTTTAAATGGAACCGTATTTTATTGCATTCCTATTTTCTCTAAATTTATGCATTGCCATATATTAGATGTAAGTTATATTATTTTTGAAGCTATTTGATGTTATTTCATAAATACGATATTTCAGGAAGATAAAACTGATCATATCTCTACAACGAAACAAGGTAAACATTTGCGGTTTTAACCACTGAATTAATTAGGAGAAACCAATTCCCTAACCGCAAACTTGATCTTTTAAAATTCATAAAGGTTTAAGCATAAAATTTATTAACTTGTATTATTAATAATTTAAAATACTATAGAATTTTTTTTTCCAGTTTATTTAACGTCTCTAGCATCTATCTCTAACGGTTTTCGAGAAATTCGGTATTGATATTTTCTAGTTATTCTCATATTAAAAAGTATTCCTATTTTTAGACGTTCAAATATTATCCAAATAGTCATCACTCATTACGTTTGCGGTTTTAATATTAATAGACTTAAAAATACGTAAGCTTAAAAGGCATTTCCTTTTGCTGATGAGCCAGGCACCCACAATAACTCGATAAAGAAATTACTACGAAATTATTGATTAATATTTATTTATAAATTAACGGACATTATTTTAAAAAGTTATTAATAGCTAATATATGTTACTTATAGTATTTATATCTTAATCGATTTCCTCCTACTAAGTAAATAAATGAATCATTATGCTAAATAGCATTTATTAAATAATAACTTGGCGCTAGTGTTTTAACAACCCGTTGTGCATCAAAGTCTATGGAATTCCTAAAGATTTAATCAGTATTATAGTAAGAGAAATTATAAATTCTGTTCTTAAAATGCATAATTATTAGTCAGCTACCCAAAATATATTTCGTCTAAGCATCATAATGGATTTTTGTATTCGTAATAATTGTCTAGAAGTGATTCAAAAAAATGGTAATATGTATCTATCCTTGACTCTTTGATATTTCCTACGATTCACGTTATTATGTTTTTGATAGTATAACCACACATTTCAAGCGTCTTATACGGAGATATAAGGAATATTGTGATGAAAATGTTTGTCCTCAAGTTTCTGAAAACAAAAAATGGGGTGTTGGCAACATACGGCCTTCTTATACGTGTGACCATTCCTAATTGTTTAAGCAAAAGTTGTTTTATATTAATTGTTTAATACGTTTATGTCCTTAATAAGTCTGTGAGTAGAAGTGTTACTCTCGGTTCGAATTTTGAATTTTTTATATATAAAAATTACTCCAATCGAACTCTAATAATATATTATTTTTGAAGATTTATAAACCTCATTTATGACTAACGAATTTCTAAAACGAGTTTCATACTATACTTTTTCTACGACAGTAAATAATCAAAATATACAATATTACGTGCCCGCTGTCGGGCCATGTTGCGTTATTACAACAAAGTGATGACAAGTGTCAACTAACTTGTTTGAGTATTAATTGATATTTTTCGCTTAAGAAAACTTCAGCCCGTCACTAAAGAGTTCCTTCCGGAGTAAAGTGCACAAAACCACAGCAAATTCGTGTGCTACCGCAAGCACGTGTATCAGTTGGTCGTCGTCGATACGGTGTAGAAAATGAATAAAGTGTAGTATCCTAAGATATAAAAGCAATACATATAAGACCAATAGAAAGACACAATCATTTAAAGCTTCCATCAGAGGATTCTGGGTTTTCAGAACAACGACCAACATCGCTGCTAGACAGACCTTCTTAATTTGCATGTTTTCCAATCCAGCATAGATAAAAGGGTTCAATGGCATGCAGGTTAACAAGGTCTGCCTCACGGTAATGCCAGGTTTGGTCTAATATTTGAGAATCTTTTGACAGAAGCTTCAAATGGCGATCTGTACACCATATTCCTTGGCTATACCGTACTGACGATGGTCACGGAATCTGAAATATGTGTCTTTGCTTGGACTAGAAAATAATTCTTATTGAATCATATTTAATGCACGTTTCCTTTGCCTTCACATATCAAAAATTTGAATCCTCCAAATAACTTTTAAGCTGTTGGTTATTGTCGGCAGTGCAATTATTATAATAAATTTCTCATTTACCCATCCACCATAGTACTAAATGAACCATTTATTACGTCTTCCAAATAATTATCCTTCATCGCAATAATTGACGTCCGTAAAAGACAATATTGTATATATTAAGTACTTATAAGGTAAAGAAAGGTAATATAAGGAAGGTATAGCGAATACATAATAATATAGACAGGAGAAAGATGTAATAAGATTTTCTGCTGTGGTCCAACCAGAAACAAGTGTTTCTGACTTCGAGACCATTGTCAATAGGCTGTAGCCAAAAAATAAGGTGGTCCAGTTCACCGTTTAGAGCTTATATCTCAAAAGATTCTCGCATTTTAGGACAACAACCGACAATGCCACAAGTCAGACGTTATCATCCTTCATGCTGTTCAACACTTATTACTTCTGGGTCGGATGACACCCAACCATATCGGTTGTTGTCCTCAAAACCCAGAATTTTCTGACAAAAGTTCCGGCTTTCTGATGGTATTGTGTTTATTGCTTTTATCTCCAATGATATTCCACCTTATTCATTGGCTAGAGCGTACTCTCGATGACGAACTGAAGCACGTGTCTACGGTTGCGATACAACGAAACTTCTAGTTAGATCATACGTATAAATATATCTAAATATTAACCGTCCATAAATAAAAACAACAAAAATCGTCTCCATTCCAGTAAACTAGAAGTCTCCCTCAATGCACGAATACTTATGTATACATACATATATATACTATTAACTTATAAACATTTTAGTTCCTTTTATTTTGAAAAATACAGAATGAAAAATGTGCAACCTCTGTTTGAACCAAACAGAAGAAAACATTTCAAAGTCATTAACCTATTTTATCTAGTGAAATTTATGTAAATATCTTTTTTAATATGTTATCAGTCACAATAACAAGCAGTAAAAATTATCACGCTACGTTATTATTTAACGTTTAACTGAGGAAGCAATATATAATAGTCTATTTATGAGCATCAACTCTTTCTTTATATTCGTCAGGTAAGTTGAGATAATACGATCGTTTAGGAGTCCGTGTATTCGCGTTTCTCATGTCTATATAACACTATATTAAAAAATGAGGCGTGGCCACCACACGACTTTCTTATACGTATGAAAGTGTTACTTCTGGTCCGAATTTTGAAATTTCATTTATACAAAAAATATTCCAAATCCAACTCTAAATACTTTTGTACTCTTCACAAATGTATATAGAATGCATAATTTACGACATATTTGCAAAAAATCGTTATTCGGTAAGAGTAAAAGCGATACTTACGGTCCGAATTTTGAAATTTTTTTTACATAAAAGATATTGGAAATTAAGTCTAAATACTTATGAATTCTTCATAAATTAGTCTAAACTTAGTAATTGACGAAATATTTGCAAATTTCGTTTTTTTCACTGAAGTAAACTACTACTTCCGGTCTGCCGATTTTGCTCAAAATCTAATCAGTTCTCAAGAGGGAGATTATATTCGTAAATACAAAATTTGGAATTGATATGTCCAGCGGTTTGACCGCTATCGTGGTCACACACAGACACAGACACACAGAGAGAGAGGCACACAGACATTTTTTAAAAACCACTTTTTCGGTATCAGGGGACTTCAAAACGTGGACATCTGCAAAAATTTCGAGGTCGAAAATTTTCATCATCACAATACTTCCTTATACTACGTATAAGAAAGTAAAAGTAACATTTACTGTTGAATCATTTGCGACAATTGCGTCGTTTTTAAAAACGCATAATAAATACTTAAACTAAATCGCGAGTTAATTATTTTATTGTATTTAAACAAATGAATATTATTTACATTATATAGCGACGAAGTTATCATCGTTTATCTTACGTTCTGGCATCAACACTAATCTGTATAAAGTATTGCTTAAAGATAATAAAAGTGGAATAATAAATATAGTAAGTATATGTACACACACTGTATATGGATATATATATGTTCTATTTTAATATCTGCATTTTTTTAAATATTAATTATCATTGGCAAAAAAGGCGCTACTTACTGCAATTGCCGAAATACACTCACTACCGACACATAGTAATAAAACCATATGTTCAGTAGAGCATTAACAGGATTGTATGAATTAACACAATATCGGTGGATTGATAACTTGTCTTACCAGTGACATTGCTTTAATATTGTAATAATACATAATATCTTATCATATCGGATTACAGAGTATTACTTTAATTTTACAAAATCAAATGTAATGTAGTTCGCATTATGTACATACAGCTCACAGATTAAGAGCTGACCGGTGAGATGCCCCCCCCCCCCCACAAGATGCGCAGTGGATTCATATAATATTAGGATAAGCACGAACAATCTGGAAAAATTGTCAAGCGTTACACATCGAAGTGCAATTATGTTTCCTATATATGTATCTCAAAATTGATTAATCGTTTAGTAGCTTTCAAATATAAATAGAAAAAGAAAGAACTTGAAATTTAAAATTGTTGCATTTCTCATGCGTTTTTGGATTGAATTTGTTAACTGTATACAAGGGGTGAGACAAAATGGACAATTTAATAAACTAGAGGATTTTTAAATGTAAAAGAAAATAATTTGGCATTAGCTAACTTTTTTAATTAAACCTGTAAGCGAGTCAAAAAAACTGTATCTGCAACCGCTTTCGGACTATAACTGAAGATTCAAAAATATCAAATATCAAAATATTGTCGCATCTTCTTTCATTATTTTAAACATTAAGATTGAAGATGTATTTTCTACATGTTTTAAAGAATAACTAACTGATACTATTGCATTTTCTCTCTCTTAAAACATAACGCAAACTAGTACGTGTCAGAGTAAAAACTAAGAAGTAATTTCGATAATTATTTACTTTTGAAAAATTCTAGAAGCAGGTACATTTTACTTTCTTATACGTAGTATAAGGAAGTATTGTGATGATGAACATTTTCGACCTCGAGATTTTTGCAGATGTCCACGTTTTGAGGTCCCCTGATACCAAAAAAGTGGTTTTTAAAAAAATGTCTCTCTCTGTGTGTGTGTGTCTGTCTGTCTGTGTGTCTGTCTGCCTGTGACCACGATAGCGGCCAAACCGCTGTAGATATCAATTCCAAATTTTGTATTTACGTGTATAATCTCCCTCTTGAGATCTGATTAGTTTTTCAGTAAAATCGGTAGACCGGAAGTAGCAGTTTACTTCAGCGAAAAAATCGAATTTTGCGAATATTTCGTCAACTACTAAGTTTAAACAAATTTATAAAGAATTCATATATACTTAAAATTAAAATTGAGAATAATTTTATTTAGAAAGTTTTTCGAAATTCCTACCGGAAGTAGGTCTTTTACTCTTATCGAAAATCAGTTTTTTGCGAATATTTCGCAAGTCATGCTTTTTAGACAAGTACGTTACGGGTATAAAAGTATTTAAAACATAATTTTCAATATCTTCTGTATAAAAAAAATTTCAAAATTCAGACCGGAAGTACCACTTTTACTCTTATGGAATAGCGATTTTTTGCAAATATGTCGTAAGTTATGCATTCTATATATATTTATCAAGAGTACAAAAGTATTTAGAACTGGATTTGAAATATTTTTTGTATATATCAAATTTCAAAATTCGGACCGGAAGTAGCACTTTTACTCTTAGCGAGGAGCACTTTTTTGATATCTTGCAAAGTATGCATTCTATAGCAATTTATTAAGCGAATGAAAGTACCTAGAATAGGATTTTGAATAAGTTTTGTATAAAAAAATTTTTAAAATTGTATAGTTTGAAACGCTCATACGTATAAGAAAGTCGTGTGGTGGCCACACCTCATTTTTTAGTTTCATGTTTACGTTTTCTATGTTGTGTATGGCAGCTCTTATTTTTTTCTCACCACTCGTCTAGATTAAGTAACACATACAATGAATAAGTGCTTCTTTTACTATTTCTTTAGCTAATGAAATGAATATAATAAACCTGTATTTGATATTATTTTTGTGAATATGTTTTTTATGTAAGCAGTCAAAATAGTTATACTATCATACAGGTAATTAAATGAGGCACCAAATATAAAATACAGCTTAGCGTTATCACTAAAACTATGCCAATGACATTATTTACGCGCACGAAATGCACCAGACCAAGTTATCGCAACAAAACCCCTGGCTATTTGAGGTACATGACTGATTTCTTTCATATACATTAAGATTACTATTAAAAAGTAGTATGCCAAATTTCATTTATCAAGGTGCAATAGTTCCCAAGACACGGGAATCCAAGCATCCCTATTTTGTGCACTATCTGACTGACTGCCTCATTGATCATAAGTTTCCTCATTGACCATAAGTCTCGTTTTTTTCCACTAAGTTAGACCTTAGAAATGCAGTACATAGAGTCAAACGTGCTGACGAGAAAAATCGAAAATTAGTAAAAACCTAACTAGTATCATAATGATTTTTGTCCTTATTGTACCTACTACGCCGCAATTAACTTTATCGAACACTGAAAACTTGCCATATTTTATCTGGATATTTATCAGTTTACACAGAATTTTCTATGCTTACCAGAACAATGCAAGTAACGTGCAAGCAAGCAATTTGGTGCAGTTTCTATATTTCATATATTTGTTAAAGATAATATAGCACACGTCTGCGAAAAACTCGACCTGCTTCTTTTGGATGTATGTTGGCGGGATCACATTTAAAGGAATCCAGAGCCACTTCAAAAAATACAAAATTAGTTTACTTCCAAAACATAGTAATAATGATGATATCACTATTTCTGTGCCCAATTCCGAATTGCATTATTTATTTTAGTCCAGTTCTGCAACGAACCACTGACTACCGATCCTTACTTATAACTATGCCGGTTATATACAGGGTCGGGCAAAAAGAGCGGAACACCGAATTTATGGCTTAACTAGCACTTTTTCGAAAATTTAACCTAAATTAAAGTTTTTGTATACTTTATGTATTATTTATTGGTGTTTGCAGATTTTCCGTTTTTGTCACATTTTTGGAGATATGATGTCACCGGATAGTATTTTAAATGAATCACCCTGTATTTATATTTTTTTTGAGTAGATATTTTTTTCCTGAATTCACTAATACCAGGTTTAGTGGGTCTCTGACTTATGGTTTCATAAGAAAAAAATAAAATGTAATGGCACCTAAATATTTATTTAATAAAAAACGAACGACAATAACTAAAGATTCTAAAAAAAGTTAATGCTGCATGAAAAGTTCATGTCACCTTTAAGCGAGAAATGAATTTCATAATCATTTGTTAAAGTTAATGGACGTTAATGAATAGAATCTTTAGTTATTGTCGTTCGTTTTTTATTAAATAAATATTTAGGTGCCATTACATTTTATTTTTTTCTTATGAAACCATAAGTCAGAGACCCACTAAACCTGGTATTAGTGAATTCAGGAAAAAAATATCTACTCAAAAAAAATATAAATACAGGCTGATTCATTTAAAATACTATCCGGTGACATCATATCTTCAAAAATGTGACAAAAACGGAAAATCTGCAAACACCAATAAATAATACATAAAGTATACAAAAACTTTAATTTAGGTTAAATTTTCGAAAAAGTGCTAGTTAAGCCATAAATTCGGTGTTCCACTCTTTTTGCCCGACCCTGTAGATTTAAACAATAGGTATATTTGTTTTTATTTTTATATATTTTATTGTAAAAGCATTTTTTTTAAAGAACTAGCATTAAATAATCCATTATTAATTACTTCAACTTATATTTTAACACTTTTAGTTTTAATCTTTATTTTGAAGGACTCGTTACAAGAAGAACTCTTTGCATTGAATACATTCTTCTTTTCTTGGTTAAATTTTCTTTATGTTTTTTAAAAAAAATACGTTCTTTCTTTTGGATTGTTTCGGCTTCTCGTGTAATGGAGATCTTTCTGCTAGGTTTTCATATTCAAAAAAAAATTCTATATCATTATTTTTGTCATGTTGAAGAGTATATTCCTGAAACAGAAAGAATGAAATGATTTTTTTCTAGATTTGAGCTCTTTCAACATTAAGCAACTATTAGGTTCTAGACAGCAACACAGCTAAAAGTAAAAAGATTTCCACATTTAGGATAAGCAATACGAGTTTATCAGAATTTTTTGAAATGAAAAATTCAATATATTTCGGCACAGATGTGAATGGTTTGGTGGGTTCGCTATAGGAATTGAGAATAATCCTTAAGATTGGCGAATTTTTATAGATTCCTCTGAAACTAACCTGAAAGCAGTGCTACTGGATAATAGCATAAAACTCTCGTCAGTGTCTTTGGCTCAAACAGTGGGCATGCGTAAAGCTTTTAAAAACATGGGTTTGCTGCTGGAAAGAGTCAAATATAATATAAATCATTGGCACATTAGCTGTGATTTGAAAGCTGTAGCACTATTGACTAGTGTTAAAAGGGTGATTTCACAAAATGTTGGTGTTATATGTGTTTACGGAATAACCGAGATATCAAAAATCACTACAACGTCAGGAACTGGTCTGTGAGGAAATCATATGTGACAGGAGAAGAAAATGTGTCAAATATTCCATTAGTTGAGTAGAATAAAATCATTTTGTTTCCACTTCATATAAAATTAGGTCTGATGCAGAACTTAGGTTATAATTAATAAAGAAAGCCAGGGTTTTAAGTATTTGAGGCAAAAGTTTCCCAAAGTGAGTAAAGTAAAGTTGAAAGAAGACATTTTTATTGAGCTACAAGTCAGGAAATTGTCGAAACGTCCCAAATTTGATGCTAAGCTCACAAATCTCTGCTTAGTCATCATTCAAAGCCATAGTTAACAAACTTTTGGATAACAGAAGAGATAATAATAATGGTGCTGTAGAAAGTTATTTGTCATAACTACAAAAAGATAGATGTCATTAAGAAATTACCTTTTGCATTCAGAGCTAGACATTTTTCTAAACAAAGTAACCGATGTATAAGGTGAACGTTTTCACCAAGATATCCTTAGCATGGAGCATCGTTACCAATGGCGCTGCACGGTGGAACCAAATTCCGAAAAGCTGGCCAAAATTAGAAAATCTTTTTCTGATTAACATAAATCTCATTTCTGGGGGGTTTTAGGGCGGCTGATCACGGAATCAGAAGTTAAAATTTTAAAAACCAAAATGGCAGATCCAATATGGCGGAGCGGTTCTTCGAAAATTGAACAGTAATTATAATTATTATAATGAACAATATTGAACCAAAATATAGATTATCATGAAATAAAAAAAACAATAACTAACAAAATTTTATATACAGTTTTACATTAGGTATAGTAATAACTAATGTTTAGTACATTGTCAACGCTTGAGAAATTCTTTTTATAATTACTCACAAAACCTTGCACATGAGTCAAATGTGCAGCTATCTGCAGCTGGTTCCGATATGTTTTAGAGGAAGGTATAACAGATATCACGATAAAAAGTCGTCAGAATCTGATGGGATTTTAAGTTATTGTATTTTACTTTCTCCTTAACAATAGCGCGCGCGGCCGCAAAAATTTGATTCAGTATAAGTATCGATGAATAATGAAAATCTTATTTCACAAGTCAATAAATATTCTCATATGCAGCAAAATTATCCTTACATTCAGTAAAACAGTCGATTTTCCAGAATCACTATCAGTCGAAATTCGATGGAAATATTTATCTATAAAGAAATATAGCTTTGTCTTTCCTAGTCGGTGTTCTTATATAATATGCAGCAAAGTTTATACTACACTGACTGAGTCTTGCACTCTATTTTTTCCATTCGTCTATATTCTCATTCTTGATATTCTCGTGGCATCTTCGATAACTTACTTCCAGAATTTACGAGGTCTACATCTTCTTCGTCTGATGAAATCACGTTTTCAAATTTTTACTGTTTCATATATGCGCTTTTCTGCATGCTTCTCTGGTTTTAGTGAGCAGTCATCATTTGGATGTTCTCACATCTAAAACAACAGTTTCTCTTTCTTTATTTATCAATATGTGTTCAATTTGTCAACTATATTTTCGTTTCGATAACATGCATGTCACCACCTCTTTTTGTGTTCGAATATTGCGCTTACTATTTTCATCCTAACTAATGCCCCCAAATTGGTGTGTCTGTTATCGTGTCTTGCTTCAAGTAGAAACAGCGTCCATGTTACTGTTCTAGGACATTCTTCTTAGACTAGTTGCATGCTATAGTCTTGTTTAGGTATCTCTTCAAATTTTTCGATTTCTTCATAGAACTCTTTTTCCAGACTGATCCTTTGGCGCGTATACATTTATTGTGCATGAATCGGAAAGTTTTGTTTTTAGTCTTAAATATGCTAATAGTTTACTCATTGGTTTCTATTCTATAGATCTTTCTTTCATTTTCACAGCAATTATGGAAGCTACATTGTTGTTCTTTCATTTTTATCCTTACTTTAGGCAATGTTCTTATATTCTATTGAGAAAAATAGGATTTTCTTTCATTGTTTGATTTGACGTCCTCTTTTCTGCCTGTATAATTTCAGCGATTAGCTTTTTGGAATAATACTTTTCTTAATATCATATCACTTATTCATTTTATTATTTATAATGATATTCCTGTATCCCATTTTTGCTAGACACTTAACCTCAGATAATGCTGCGAATAGTAAATAGCTTTCTAATATAGTAAAGTAAGGCAAAATAGTGATCTATAAATACCTACATATACCTATATAAAATACAATTTATAATTTCAAATATAAAATTTTTGTAGTTATGGTGTTATACATATATATGTATTAACATATTCCTACATACAACCTACAATGTATGACTATTACAAATACATGATACAAACGCAATAAAGCAATATCAAATTTATGTAAAATTTACCTTTCGGAGCGAAATCGATATCTTCATTGCAACACAAAACGTGTACGTTACAAATTAATACCACCAAGTAAAATATTATAACCAGTATAAATAAAATAACACGAACTTGTTTTGAAAATATAATAAAGAACATTCAGATTAAACTCTATAAGGATAATAAATGTGAACAATCCACATTAATTAGATTATACTATAGAAAACAAGTTACCACCAACCATGAATGAAATTTAAAATGTTAAATATGCAAATTAGTCTTGTAGTATATACATATAGTATATCATGTGTATATAAACATCATATTTTATGAATATTGACACTGTACAATAATAATAAAAGAGCACAGAAAACGTTGAAACGCCTTTCCGTATCTGGACTGCGCTGCTTAGATATATCTGGTGGAGTTCATTTAGTTATTTTGCAATCTGTGAGGTTGCGCACCTGTTGCTCTCTATGTGTCGAGATCATGCGATATTCTCAAGTCGACATTATCATAGCTAGTTGGTCTCGAAACTGGTTCTTTCTATTTTTAGCGATATGTATGTTTTTTTGTATATGGACATATATGCACATATATACATACGTGTACGTTATACATATGTACAAGCGTACACTTATATACCTAGCGAGTATTGTTTGTCTGTTAAGACTGGTAATTATATGTATTTACTTTTTTGCGCTAAATGACGTAAATGTGACAGCTATTTTCTACTTCAGCTTTACAACAACGGTTACCTAAACATAATTTTATAATTGCAACGCGAAATTAGTTACCAGTTACTTTAATCTGGACCCATTACTATTTCTTACAATTTTCTTTGAAAGATGACGTATAATATCATAATAGTATAATATTCATAATGCTTTCTTATTAGATGCGTTCTGAGAAAAAAACGTTTCAGATATTTGTTAATAAACCATACCTAGTATATAGTGTGGTTGGACAACCTGGAATCGTAATTCATCTAGTATTTCTCGAACAATGCAACTGGTACGTGATGGCACATAAACTTGGTAGGATAGCATCTTCTTTCAAGTCGTGGAGGGTGTTTTTCTGATACTGGCAACTTCCACTCTGGCCAGAAGAGCAGCATAATATGTCTTGTTGATAGCTTGGCCCCTAGCAAGATAGTCGACAAGAAGTTACTTCTTTCTTTTCAAAACTTTACAATCCATTGTGGGTTTTAGCCTATTTAGCAATATCTCTCGTTTCTATCTTCTCCTCAACTATTATCATCTAACCTCACACCTATGTCTCGCTCATCTATCCATCTTCTTCTCAATCTACCTCTAATCCTCCTTCCAACCGGTTTCCATTCGTTCATACGCATCACATGGCCCAGCCATTCCAATCATCGACGTTTTATTAATCTTACGATATCGGCGTTTCCTATCAAGTTGTTGAGTTTACGTAATTCATTGTAATCCCCCACGTACTATCTCCGTTCTGTACTGGTCCAAATCTTTTCCTCAGTATTTAAAAAAGTTGAGATGGTCAAAGACTTGGGGATTACTCTCGATGCAAAACTTCTTTTCAACGCACATGTTGACAGCATATCTAAACAATCTAGACAAACATTGGGATTTGTCGTTCGGAATAGCAGAGCTTTTTTAAACACTAGGATACTAACTAGTATACATTCCTGGTAAGGCCGAAATTAGAATATGCCAGCCTTATATGGTATCCCTATTATAATGCTCAAATGCGCTTATACAACGATGACTTGTCAAATTCTTATGGTACAAAGTTGATAATGCTTATCCTCCTCAAGACTCTGACCACTCCCTACACCTCTCTTGTTTTATAATTCCTTCGCTCTCTTTTAGACATTTCTACAATAGCCTTACTTTCGTCTGTAAGCTGCTATATAATAAGGTCGATTCACCTGTACTAGTATCATCCCCTAACTTCCTGGTTCCACCATTTTTCACCCGTCCCTCTTCTGCCTTTTATCTCCCATTTGCCAGAACCAACGTTAGCTTTGAATCCCCCGTTCATGTAATGTCCTCTAACTATAATCTTATTTCCTCTAATGCATACACATTGACCTTGATTCCCATCCTTCCTTCCAGAGTATCACTTATGATTATTGCAATAAAGTCTAATTCTAAATGTTAAAACAAAATTTGAGATTTTGCTATTTTGCTTATTGTTAATAACTACATTGGTCCGTGTGTCGATTTTGAAATTGAATTAATATTTATTTATTAGTTTCCTCGTATTTTGGCTCACTCTTGCTTTCTCTTTTCTGCTTTCTAAACTCACAATATATATCTTATGTTACTATTGTCCTGTAACTGGAATTGTACGATTCTGTTGGGCTAATTAATTTGATTTAATTTAATTTGACATTTAAATTTTCAGCAGTCTTGCTCATTTCGTTTTGTCAGGGTCCAGGTCTTCCAACCATAGGTTAGAACACGTCTTATGATGGTTTCATGTATTTCAACTTCTATTTAGTATTTTAGACTTTAATATCTTCCCGCTTGCATAATTGCATCAGTTTCCGCTGAGTATTCCGACTTATATTAGGCTACTATTACAACCGATTAAGTTGATCTGTGTACTTTAGTACGTGCATACTTCAACGTGTTCAAAGTTGTAGTTTCTGTGGTTTAACGCTTCTTTGTTTATCGATATTTTTTATATTTGCATATGCTTAATTTTTATCTTTATCTTTATCTTCCAGTTGTGAGTGCTTTGTTTCCCTGTATATCATGTATTCGTCAACTTCAATTTCTAAATATTACCTCAAATTCTAGATTAAACAGTATGGATCATAATGCATCCTCTTGTCTAACACCGGTAGCAATGTGGAAGGTGGATGTATATTGATTGTCAATTCTTTGTAATGTCTTCGATTCAACCATGGTCATCTGAATAAGCTGCACCAGTTTCGTTGGGATTCTAAGTATTAAGACATAATTAAGCATTTTCTTTCTTTTGATGCTATCGATGGCTTGTCTGAAGTCTATATATAAGTTGTATAGAAGTATATTTATTTTGTAGGAATTTTCCTGGATTTGCCTAATACCAAAAATTTGGTTTGTCGTTACTCGGTTTGGACGAAACCCAAATTCATATCCTTCCACCAACCCTTTTATACTATGCTGATGGAACTTTATAAATACCATTTAATAATGTTATCGGTCTGTAATTGGAGCAAACATGTTGGTCTCCTTTCTTGTGTTTGTATGATACTCATAGATCATTCGACTGGCATTTTTCCTGATTCCAGATAAGTGTCTTTTTCTTCAAAGAGTTTCTCTTTAATGTTTTAGCAGTTCTACTGCTTCCCATCCTGTTGCCGTATGATTTCTTGGCAGTTAATTACGCTTAAGACTTCTTCGTAGCTTGGTTATGTATCTTCAGGATTAGCAGAGTGGTGAATCCACTCATCTGGCTTGTCTGGATTGTCAAATAGTATTCCACAAAATATCGTTTCCATTTGTTTAGTATGGCTTTTTTCCCTGTCAATATTTTGCCCTCGGTGTGTTTGCAATCGCTTATTGCTGGTTTTGTTATTTAATCTTGATGTAGAAATTCCTGCTTTCGTTCCTCTTGTTGTGCCTTACAATTTTTCACCTCCATAGTAAATATTCTCTTTTCTTTCTGCTTCAGACTCTATTTGTCATGATTCTTACTGGTTCACTCTTATATTGCGTTGTACGCACTTCTGTCTAGCTTCTGTCTTCATTTCCAAAGTTTTTCGACAGTATCGATTTCCTATTATCCGTGATGCTGAGAAAAAACTAACGTCTTTTATGCGTGTCCATTTGTGCAATATTACTGCATGGTAATGTAGCTTTTGTTGAACTGCTGTTTGATGGACATGTTATATATTTGGTTCTTCAAGTCTATTAGTATTCCACCTTCTAGAACTTATACTTTTAGTTTTTGTTATGATGGCTATATTTTGTTTCATTTTAACCCTGACCACGTCAAGGTCAGACTCTGAAACTGCGCCTGTATATGTCCGTACATCTTCAATATCGATGGTCCATCTCCTGAATATCACATCATAGTCAGTTTGATTAGTATCGTATGTTCCGGGTATTTTTCAGGTGCTTTATGTCTTTTCCTGAAAAATGTATGCGTTTTCTCCGAGTCCACTATTTTGCTGGGCGCATATTACACTAATCTAGTTCCATTATTTTTATGTAGGCATATTACGCCATTACAAACAGCTTCCCTACCCTGTTTTGCAAGAAAATCTCCCAAAGTAATGATAGAACCGAATAAACCAATAACTCTATTAAGTCATTAATAAACAATATAAAAGGCAGTAGGCCCAGATTTGACCTCTGAGTAACACCAGCTACAGAAGAGTATTCTCTAGACTTAAATCCATTATGGAAATTATAGTTAAGCCAGTTATATAAGTACAACTGCAACAACTTTAATAATGGCTGACTAAGGCCAAAGGACGAGAGATTTTGTATTGTATAATGTAATGTTGCTAGGCTATCAACTGCTTTGGCAGTAAATATTATCATTGATCGAATGAAAGGTACAATACATTTTAAAACAAGCGGTGAATATATCTATTTATTGAATTGAAGACATGTAATTTTCCAGAATTAAAAAATGGATTGATTTAGTTATTCTTTGTAATTTTAAGAAGATAATTTTAGCACATTAGCAGCACTAATTATTTGTTCGCGGACGTACGTGGCGGAAAGTCCATTCATATTTTTGGGACGCTATTTTAGTGGAAAAGAACGTCACACCTTGCAATTAAAATAAAAGTAATTATTAATGAAGGACGCCTATTTATAGACCGCAAAATATTTAAAATTAACTGGAAAGTGAATCAAAGATATTGTTGGAATATTCCTTGTAATATGAAGGTGGAAATGTAGGAGGATATGAATATTTCAGAAAAATTTATAGTACCTACCAAAAATATCGAGAAAACATTTGCAAATATACTTTCATACCTATATACAGGCTGGCCCACCGGAAGAGAAATAAAAAAAGCTTGTTGTAGCGAATTTCTGTAATCAAATAATTTTCTTTCTTTAATGTTAATTTTTGCAATAAATCTGAAAACACTTAATATTTTCGAAACAGTTGAAGATAGGTATAGGAAAATTACATGAAATATGTATAGAATTTTCTGAATAATTCAAAAATTGAATAATATATAGGGTGTTGTATTTAAAATAAAAAAGTTCATATTGGTCACTGTTACATGTATAAAAAGTTTCTGCTGTAGAAAATGCAAACTAAAAATACCAATCGACGTGTCCGAGCCTTTTTCGAACACGCCCCCGTTTATTTATTATGGAATTTATTCCATTTGGCTGATACACAGCATACATACAATGCATATAATAATTTTTTAGAACAACATTGGCAAACAATTTACAAATACTGAAATATTATCATATATAGGACAACTATTAGATATGTTTTCATTCTCAGATTATTATATTGATTTATTTACGACTTTATATTAAGACAAATTTTAAGCTTCTAGTTTATTTAACACTCGCACATAAAACCTCCTTTCTTCAACTGAAGAGACTCTCCCTGTTATCGGTGTGCTTAGTGCGATTCTCCTTCGACAGTAGAGACACCTGTAGCTTCTTTAAACGCTAATCGCACAAAATATACTTTCTATAGGAAGATATGTTATACTTACTTATACACATTGAGCACTCAGTTGGCGGTCGAACTTTATCTAAACAAAGAACCTATTTTATTACTTTTAAGGTTCAACTAACGACAATTTAATACATTATCGGCCGCTTATTAATTAGAGGATCTTATATTACTTTAACGGTCTACTTAAAGCCGGGCTAATACACCTGTGGTCGACATCTTTGAAGGTCCTCAGTCCACTTCTTTCTTTCATCGGAATTCACTCTGCCTGAGACTCACATGCTCCCTTCTCTCTTCTGTCCATGTACCCTAGTTATAGTTTTCACACGCTAATGTCATGTTTAACAGGAGATACCATAAACACTCGGCGTCTCAAGTCTTATAATATAATCAATACAAACATTTGGTGCCATGAGTTTTATCTATCTAAATAGCATTTAACTTATACATAGATATACATTTAGGATAAACAGTTCAAAGAAATATATCGTTTGGTTTCTAAACATAACTTTAAAACATAATTCATATTCCAATTTAAAAATTATAAAAATAGTAAATTATGCCGTACCGTTACAGAAGAGATAGAAATATTAATTAAATACCACATTATTTTCTATTTGGAAAATATTATATTTAATAACAAGAACCTTTGTAAACTTATTAGGAAAATCAAACAACTTAATTCGCATAGATTTGCTTGTGTTGGATATATTAAATATTATTTAAAATCTACAAGCAATCACTACTTTTTTAAATGCGTTTTACGAATTTAAGAGAAGAAATATGTTCTTGAATCAAAACCTAATTTGATCCTGTTACGTGCTATTCGAAAAAAAGTACACGAGTTACCCAATTAATGATGTGATTTTGTTCTCATGAATGAATGAAGTTCGGCAAAAAAATTATGCGATGAAAATACCACGTATTAACACACGGACCCATTACTTTTCGGTGGTACACATTGATGACATATTTTCGTTTTTGCAATTGTACATTGGCGGTTCGGAAACAACTTTTAAGACCGCATTGTTTTTGCATCACCACCGACGTCGTCGTTCGAGAAACAATCAGCACCTTGAAATTCGCGGCCTGCATGAGGAAAAAACGGGACAAAACGATTGCGCAAGCAGACTATTTATTGGTCGTTTCGAATGCTCATTAAGAAATAAATAAGAGTTTATACGTTGCTGTTCTGTTCATTGATGGGAGGTACAATTCGAGTTTTCATTATATATACTGGATGTTACATAACGTGATATAGCTTACATAGGTCAATTAACAATAAGTTAGGTTAATCTCTAAAGCCCCGACTTACAAAAGAAACATTCAATTCTGAAACGAATGCAAACACGTCAAATATACTAAATTATAATTTCCTGCTTTTGCACTGATAATAATTTAATTAGGAAAATTTTATTCTAAAAATTTACCCACGATTAAAATTCGAAGCCACGCCCTTCCGATCTCTAGTCAGGTGCGGTTTTTTCCGCGCCACCACGGGTATGTCAGTTCGAGTCTTATAAATCGTACTGAGTCATATCAAGTAACATATATATATACAGCGTGTCCCAGGATTGATGTTACAAGAGGTGAGCGAAACTAAAAATCTTTGAATCTCAATTTGATCATTTGTAAGTAAGCCCTGCTTGGTTTGAAACTAACCAAGCGGATACATAAAATAACAAGACAGAGAATATTAACGGATAAATTTCGCTGTAGAGCAACCGTAGACACGTGTTTCTGACTATTGGTCGTCATCAGTACGGGGTAGCCAAGGAATAAGGTGGGATAACCATAACACATATAATATAAGAAGGAGGGTAATATTGGGTACATTCCGCTGTAGAGCAACCGTAGACACGTGTTTTAGACCCGCTGGTCATCGTCAGTACGGTGTAGCCAAGCAAAGAGATGGGATGTTCTTGTTTTATATATACCGTAGTCGACAAATTTTAATTTCTGATACGAAAGTAGAAGAGGAAAAGAGCACGGCGAAATAAAGTAATGACAAACATATAACGAGGCTGCCAAGTACACTCGGTAAACGTTTGCTATCAAATGTGAAAATCCCCCGACTGCTTTGCTTCTCCCACCATTGTTGAAAAGCAGGCATCGCTGCATATTATAAGGTCATCTTCTGCATGGGATGGATAGCTAGTATAGAGCTGTAAACAGAAATTAAAATTTGTCGACTATGGTATATACAAAGTCCAAGAGAATAACGTATCCATTTTAAATGGAATTGCTTTATTAACAGTCAAACTTTTACGTAAAAATCCAAGAAAAAGTTCTTCAGGAAACATGGATATTTTATTTTTTAAAAATTACATCATTACCAAGAAACATTCATAGCAAAATTGTCATAGACTCCTTATTAGTTTGGATAGAGGCTCCGTTCTGCTGAAACCATATTCCTCGAATATCCACATCATTCCCTGGTAAAGTTATTGTTCAAAGTTACCCAATGCTTGTTAAAATCGTTGTGATTTAACAGTAACCGTCACGTCTTTTTTCCTCAAAGATGAACGGCCCATAAATTCCAAAGGCAGGTGATGCAAACCACACAGTAATTTGAATGAAGCGGCAATTCGTGGAATTGCTGAGAGTTTTCTGTCGCTCAGTAGCAAAAGTTCTCTTTGTTAATATAACCAGACAGATGAAAATGGGCTTTATCTGACATCAGAAACCAGTTAACGATATCCAGGTTTTCAGCAAATAGCCATTAGAAATTTTCAAAAAATCAAGGAGTGTCCTTAAATCTTGAGGCGGAATTTTTTGTATGACTTCAATTTTGTGAGGATGGAAGTGTAAGTCTTACAGAATGCGGCGATAACGACGGTTTGGAATACTGAGTCCTAATGCTTGTCGTTGGGCCAATTGCTCTTACCCTTTCAGCATTTTCCCTGGTATAAGAAGCAGTAAGTACCACAAAACTTTCGTATCGATTTTTTAATTGTTATTCGACAAGGAAATAGTTCCCATGGATTTAAATGAAAGTGACGGATGGGTGATTACAACAGAATGGTTATTCTTAAGGTATTCTTGAACCACAAAAGAACGTTGAACATTTAACCAACGCTCTATATTCACAACTAAACTGATATTTGTCACAAATGCTTTGACAACTGTCTTAAATTCATGGCCGCTTTATTTGTTTTTATATCTCATTATATTATGAAATGAATTAACTTTCAAAATGGATACTTCTTTCTGCCGGACCAAGTATTGTCCGACGTATGTCCTCATTTTAAATGATTTTAAAATAAGTTTTCCTCAGTGTTGAAATTCTAGTTATAGTGACAATTATTTAATTAAATAAATTTAATTTTAAAAATTTACTCACTCGTGAAATTCAAACCCACGATCTCCCGATTCTAGTCTGCGCAAGTAAACAATAGTCAGAATACACGATTAATAATATTCCTCTGGCAAGATTAAAATTTAAGAGGATGCAATTGTGTAATTAATTTAAATAAATTTAATTAACCAATTGAAATTAATTAATCGTATGTTTGACTTTTTGCGATTTAATATTTTGTATTTGTACCTATTTATAGCTATTTTCTGTTTTATTTTGTTACTTTTTGTCAATTCATCTTTTATTTTTGTTACCTATTATTTGTAAAATGTCATGTAAATGGTTCAGGATGTTTGACAATAAAATGATATTCTTATTATTAAATAATATGGCAAAAATTCAATTTACTTTAATAATCTGCAATTATGTTCAAAAACATTTACTATAATTATGTTTAAAATGGTCTTCCTGCTGTATTGCACATTATTAAAAGAAAATGTGGTATCTATTTTAACACCCTGTATAAGCAATGCAGCTTTAAGGTACCTAATTTGAGAACGGTCCTTTTAAAAACTTTTTGTCTTTATACGCGACACTCTACACGGCTTTATAGCAGCCATTGAATTGGCGATCTCGGAATTTTTTGCGATGCCAGGTGTGCGGCAATTTTTATTCAATAAATCCACGATCAAATTAAGACGTCTTAATATTTTTGAAGCCGTTAGCTATGAGCGGCCTTGCAACTAATAAAAAACCATAAAACTGAAAGAACCACCGCAACTGACCACACAGACAGATCCGGTTAGCTGTGAACATGGTCATGTTGTTCGTTTTGATTGAAGAAACTGGTGGCGTATTCTCAAAACATCGATCCTTTTCTTTAAGCATATCTTTACGCATAAATATACACATGTATATGTACTACAATATTATCCTCTAATACAGTCAAAGACAATATTTTTATGCTTCTATTTGCAAACAAATAATATAGAAATAATACATTATTTATAAGTTATTTGCTTATTAGTTAGCAAAATTACTAAACAATTTATTTAAGCTCCCTCTTAAAATTAACTCTTCTGTTATAGTTTATTATTGAGAAAATTGCAGTAACACAACTGCAATATGCAAAAATGCAACTGAAAGTGACATTTTGTTATATGTAATATTAATGCGTCAAAAAAAAGCAGTTGTTTTTCAACCATTTTATAGTTAATAATCCTAGAAGATTCATATTGTGGTACTCAATTTTGATCAATGGGGTATCTTGGTTTTCAAGGATTTTCTAAGGTTTTTAAAATTTGTGAAATCTGCATAGCCAGAAATATTGACTACGGTGTACATTAATACTTTAATAATTTATTTTTGTGCTTTTGACTACAACATAACATAAGACATGTCACAAAGTTATACGAGGGGCAAGCTGAAATTATTTAGAATAAAAAGTACAGTTAATATTTTCAAAGATTTTATTTTAAATGTGCTGAAAGTAATTCCGTTCAACAATGATACACTTAATCATTCTTTCTTTTCACTGTTTAAAAGATCCCGGAATACCTGCAAAATAGGCGTGAATCGTGAATCTCTTCTTACTACGAAAATCTTCTATCCCACAAATTGCGTTTAAGTCCAAAAAATAGCCAAACGTCACACATTCCTAAATCAGGTGAATACGGCGGATCTTCTATTACTTTTATATTTTTTTCAGCCAAAAATTGGAGAGTCAAAATTGCCGTATGGGACGATGCATTATCATGGTGGAGCATAATTCTCTTGTCTGGAGCTCTATTGAACACTTCAGGCAAACATTTTTCAGTATTCTACTTAGCTGTAACTGTCTTTTATCCATCTAGCTTAATTACATTCACTAAGCCCGTACTTCTGAAGAATACCGCATACGTAGCCTTTTTCATAGCTCACTGCTTCTTAGTCATTGTAGAAGTTTCATCTTAGTGAAATCAAACACGACTCTCTTGGCAGATAGGAAAGTTGAAAAAGGGAATATAAGTTTTGTCACTATTAAGGAAAACATTTGGTGTCCGCCATTATTTAAGAAATTTAAAGTTTCATAGCAAATTCTCACATCTCACACTCTCTGATTTTTGGAAGTCAGAAAGTTGATGCGGCACAAAGCGACTTACCACCTTTTTTAAATGCAGGTGATCGTGTATGATTGTTTTAACAGCTGAGGATCCAATCTGGAGTTGTAGCTCTATTACCGCATAAGAGGCTTTACTGTCGTCTTCAATTATTTTTTTAACAGCATCAATGTTTTTGTCGATAACAGCCGTAGGAGGACGGTTCCTCTTTGATGCTGAACAGAATTCCTTTAGCGTTCAAATTCCTTATACCATCGGTAAATTGTAACCAAGGAAGGTAGCTTGTTCACGAAAAACTGAATCTAAACTTTCTTTGCACTCATAGCGCTTAAACCTCTTTTTAAATTATGATTCGAAAGTGCTCTCTGGTTAATTCCATGTTCTTTTACGTTAAAAAATAAGTAGCTGAGTTATAACGAATATAACTTCAACAACTAAACGTCAAATGACTGGTAAAGAGTTACCTACTCAAAATAAACACTGTATGATTGTTTTTCGCATTCTACTATTTTTTCTAATCCTCAATAAATTCAGCTTATCTCTAGTATATTTAAAATCCACACAATACAAAAATGAAGATTTAGAACCATATAATAATCATAACTCGAGGTTTTAGGGCCATCCACAAGCTCTCTAATAGAAGTATTTCCTATCAACATATTATTTACTTTATGTCTACGTCTTTCCAATATTAACTCTTTGCAATTTCTAGGTAGTTTATTAAATAGTTTAACACAAAGGTAATAATAATTTCTCTGGCTTAAACCAATCTGATCAACTATGTATCATCCACAAAGAACACAGAATTAGATAGTGTAAAATCATGTATATACCGATTGTGTCAAATATCATTAACCATAGGGAATCTCATGCATACGTATGTACGATGTATACGTACGTACATGTATGCCAACCCGGTATTTAAAACAACCGGTATATTGTATAGAGCACCGGTCCATGGATACTGCCTTGAGCAATGCTTCGTTTTACTTTAAAATAATTTAATTACATTTAAAGAATGACTAGAATATGGTATATAATGTGCAGAGGGACTATGTTTTATCAGTCTAGCTTGTAAACCTGTATATACCTTTCATATTTTTACGTCCAAAGATAATTCATCTGATCTTTTAAATACTACCTCTTCTGATTATAAGGATCTATGTTGTGTAATACTGATGAACCCGATAAATGCTTCTCTAATGTCAGAATTTGCGGTAACGTGTGTGCCTAAATATAAGAGCTAGTTGGTACTAAGAGGCAACGTCTGGCGTTCAATAGAGTATTATTGCAAAATAAGCAGCTTGTTTAAGAGGGGCGTTTACCAACAAATAGAAACTTATGCAACTTATATTACTCGCGGGACAGGTAGACGCAAGCGGGTGTGAGTAGGTGGAGCTACACGATATTCGGTTTCGTCAGAGCGCTTCGGTTTCATTCATAGATTCTGTCATAGATTAAGATGGGAAACATAATGTATAAAGAATGAGTACTTACGGAACTGTTGATGTTGTTGATGTTTTATAATAAGTCAATTTTCGCTTGCCCATAACTGTTATATTATTATACACTCGAATATTGTAGGTATATATGACATTTAAATGCGAGTGACAGTTTGTAATTAAACTGTCACTCGCATTTAAGTCTGCAATAGCCGACCGATAGATTTTCGTCTTCGCTAGGACTGGTAGAGATACCGTAAAGTGGGGATAGACGACGCGATTAGCTTGAAAAAACCTCGTGTAAAATGTGTGTGACAATGTTTACTGTTTAATGTTTTTTATCTTTAAAAATAATTACATAAATTTGATTTTTTCTTTATATCGTACATCAAATGTGCAGCTGGCGCGTAGAGGTCGTGAAATTCATGCATTTTTGTGGTTATTTCTAAAACACATAACTTTCTTAAGAAAATAAATTACTTCAAAAACTGACCTTGACATTATAAATTGATGCCTTTTGCGTCACTAACCCAAATTTGAGATTCTAAAATTACAAAATAAATTCATTAAACGCGAAACGGCGATGCCTTAGTTTTCGATAGGTAAACGCCCCTCTTAATTTCTGATATTAATATTTCTTTTGTTTTATAGGTATTAACGCTATGAATTTATCACAAGTGTGGTAAGAAAGATGATTTGATCTCCCAAAACCGCAGTTGGCGTACATTTTAATGTGATGTTTTAAAAAATTAACAAATTCACTTAAATAATGTAAACACGATAAATAATTTCGGCAATATTCAATATCATTTGTGTTTCCTCTAAATGTTAGCCGTAGTTTATTCAGAGACTTAATGGTAGTTATTATTCTTTTCAAAACCTCTTTCTAATAATTTTCTTCAGATTGTTAAAATAAATAATTAACAGTAAAATAAGATTAATAAATTCATTGAAAAATATATTCTCACCGACTGCGACAACTAATCAATTACTGTAACCATATAATTAGGTATATACTTGTATACTGCTTTCAAATACACTAGCCAAATGAAATAACAGTAAGTACTTGTTCACAACGGCCATAAGAAACATAAGATATAAGAAACTCATAAGATGTCAGTAGTATATAAAAGATACATAAAGCGTAAAATTTAATTACCGTTTACAATGAACATAAGTAAACATAGAACGTAAAGATTGGGGCAAGCGCTACTGCGGTATTTTGTTTATTTATTTTGACGTTTAAGGTTAGTGGTTTCCTAAAAATTCTATTTAAATATTGGAATTTTTGTTAGAACGGGCAGTGGATAATAATCTGATAACACAACTATTATCCTTATTGTTATTAAGAAGACGTAAAACGAAAAGTTTAAAAAATAAATGTTAAAGGAAGACGCTGGTGGGCTAACCGGTAAATACATGATGCGCAAATTGAGTATGTAAAACGTATTTAACTTATATGTACAGGGTTATTGACTATATTTGGACCAATAGATAACTTTGTTATTTGAAGGATTAGAAAAACGTTTAAATTAGGAAAGTTGTAGGATTTCACTCAAGGCGCTAGAATTTGATATCAGAAAAAACAAACGAACGTCGTAAAGCCGTCAAAAACGGCTAACTTAGTTTTTTTTAAATGGAATACCCTATATAATGTTACATAATCTGATTCTAAATAAAATTTCGAGTATATTCCATTTATATAACATATACCTACATTCAACTGTTTTCGCGCTATCGCTGATTGAAAATCGTACTACTACTATGTTTCCATAGAAACCCCGTAATGACTTACGTAAATTCATATACGAAGGGTGTAGAAAACATATTAGTAGTACGATTTTCAATCAGCGATAGCGCCAAAACAGTTCAATGTAGGTATATGTTATATAAATGTAATATACTCGAAATTTTATTTAGAATCAGATTATGTAACATTATATAGGGTATTCCATTTAGAAAAAACTAAGTTAGCCGTTTTTGACGGCTTTACGACGTTCGTTTGTTTTTTCTGATATCAAATTCTAGCGCCTTGAGTGAAATCCTACAACTTTCCTAATTTAAACGTTTTTCTAATCCTTCAAATAACAAAGTTATCTATTGGTCCAAATATAGTCAATAACCCTGTACAGCACATGTTTTGAAATATATTAAATGAATTTTATTTAATCATACAAATTGGAAAATTCTATTTAAATCACATTATAATATCTCTAAGAATTATTGTATTTTACAAATGCATTTATTTAAATATTTTAAATAAAACCCTTTGTTTTCTAATGTACCATCATGACATACAGTTGGTTTTCAAATATATACCTATATATATTAAATGCTCATATTAGGCTCATAACTTGTTTTTAATTCCTTCTTTTTACATTACTATATAATCGTAATATTCTGAGAGAAGTAAATTTTATATCTTCAAACCACTGTTATTTGTATTCTCTAGCAGCAGAATCTACCGTCCCTGGCAGGCTTTTTCCATTCTCAAGTTTAGAGTTCTCTCAAATCGTTCGTTGCTCGTTCGCAAATATCACCTACTGAATAATATTTAATGTATATGTGTTTGTATACTAATGCTATAACCAATGTTTAAAATACTTGTAGCTTTTAGTGCTTCTGTTACTTCTTTCCAACCATCTTTTTGGCTGTAGCGGCTGGTCAGTTCGTTTAGGTGGCCCAATTATATAGACAAGACTGATTCGTTTATTATCGCTGATATATTCGGGATCTGAGAATATATCACCGATAATAAACGAATCAGTCTTGTCTACAGTAAGATCATAAGTGCTCAACTCTTGTCGGCAAGATTTTTATTTTGTATGAGCATTGGTTGCTTGGCAATTAAACTAGATCAAATTGACGTTCTTTTCCCAAGAATTTGATCGAGTTTAATTGCCAAGCAACCAATGCTCATACAAAATAAAAATCTTGCCTGACAAGAGTTGAGAACGAATGATCTTCGGTTGGAGAATTAACTGAATGAAGCGTTAAATACGTCAAATTTTTAATAACTTTATTTATGAGAACAATTATAATTATAATTAAAAGTACAATTAGTGAACGTAGCTTGAGAATTATTTTGTTTTGAAGTTGATGGAAATGCGACATGAGGTAAATCTGAACTAGAATTTTGATGAATGATGTTAGAGTTGGTGTGTCGTATTTGGTTGATGATGTTGGTGTGGTGGTTCTCGTCAATATGAAGATATGGTTTTATTGAAGATGCATTACTGTGGCCAGTAATCTTAATTAATTCTTGTTCATTTATTCCAGATTTTGTTAAATGCGAAACAATACTAGAACGATGCGAGTGATTTGTCAATTTTCTTTTTTTAATATCTAATCCAATTTTTACCGCGGAGGACTTGGTCCACTTCGCAATCTCATTGTGACCTACAGGAGAATTTTTGTACCATTTTCCAGTTGTTTTCCAGTGAGGATTTGCAGTTAAAAATAGTCTATTAGATGTAATGTGTGGACTACGTTTTTCTTGCAGTTTGTTGAATAACCTTACTGGACATCGGTCTATGTTTTCCTTGTTAGGCGTAAGCCACTTATTCTCTGCGCATTTTTCAGCACCACCTATATTATTTAAAGTTTAATGAATTTCTTTAGTTATTGTTAACCTACCTTGACAAGTTTTTGTAAATATAGGATTATAAATAATACTCCCTGTCGCACATCCATCGTTTCCTATTTCTTCTTTAAAATAGTCCGTGATACAATTGCTTCCTTCCCCACCGCGCCACGCTAATTCAAAAGAAACAATGTGGAAAAACTTTTTCTGAAGACCTTCTGGTGTATCTTCGTCAAAGCTGTTTATAATCTTGTCAATTTCTTCAAGAGAGAATGCTTCAGCGCTTACTTTCCGTTTCTCCGGAATTGATTGCAGCTGCTTGCGTTTGGTGTTCCTCGCTTCTCGTGCAGCTTTGAAGACTATATCCGAGAATGGGTCAATTCTTCTATTATATTTGTTAAAATACAAGTCTTGCACTAACTTGGCGGTTGTACTCCATAGCGTTTTGACACAAGATTCCTTATAATCTTCTCCATTACGTTTCCGCATATTAAATGCATAATCTTTTAAAATACTTGCAATCATATCAGTGGACAAAGATTCGCTTAATTCATATTTGCGTTGTTGGCAAAATTCTGCAAATTGATTCCACAAACTTTCTCTACACTGAGTTGTCTTTCTCGGAATCGAATTTTGAATGTTTTCATTAATTGAAGCGTCAGGAATGTTGCCGAAGCGCGACATTTTTACTTTTGTCAAAATGACATTTGATTTTTTAAATATTAATGGTTGCTAAAATAATGCTAAAACAATAAGGTATCGGCAAGAAAAATAGCATACATTCTTTTCAGTTAAAGAAATCATTTCTAACTTGTGATTGGTGCATGTGACACTGTTTTTAATGCCTCATTGGTCTACAACACTATGAAGTTAATTATCTATATAATTGCCCCACCTAAACAAACTTACCAGCCGCTACTGCTTCTTGGTATATCACATCTTTGTAGCTCCAAGGTGCCTTGATATATAAATACGCTTTAGCTTTCACCAATCGGTTTAGTTGTAAAACTTTATATAGTATATTGTTTTACTAAAAATTTACGTAAAACATACATGAGAAATACATAAAGTTGTATTTACTTCAACTCTATGTATTTTTAAGGACACACGTAAGGCATACGTAAACATAACATAAAGACTACAACCATTGTGAATAGGACCATTGGTATTTCATATATTCAACTTTACGCGTTATGTTTATTTTACGTTCAGCTCAGGTCTTACATCCATTGTGAACAAGAACTAACCGAACCAACAGTTGTTACGTGTGCGTTGCAACGACATAATGGTAAGGAATATTGGAATATCCTTTTAATATAATATACCGTAGTCGACATATTTTAATTTCTGATACGAAAGTAGAAAGAGGAAAAGACCGCGACGAAATAAACTAAAGATAAACATATAGCGACGCTGCCAAGACAATACACTCGACAAACGTTTCCTATGAAATGTAAGGAATGAGGATCCCCGACACTGCGTTGTTCTCCCACCACTGTTAGCAAGCATGCATCGCTGCATATTATAAGGTCATCTTCTGCATGGGATACAAACCGAAATTAAAATTTGTCGACTACGGTATATGAATTATCCAGTAAAAATTAACATGTAGCATGTTACTGCTGTTATATACATGTAACATTGATTAAAAAGCTGTTGAAGTAGTACAAGTTATTAGAACCGACGATGGTCAATAAAATTAATTAAAAAAACTCACCAAAAAGCTTGATAGATTTGAGCTTTAAAATTTAAAAGAATAATGCTGTAGGCTATAAAATAAGCTTCAGACGCACCATCAGATAAAATATAAACTTCGCTCGTAACGACGTAAGCGCATTGCCAGAGCTCAGAACAGAAAAGATGAACGGAGGCACGGCGCTGTCAAATTGCAAAGGATAAATCATCATTTGTAATTTGTATTTTGGCAATGAGGCCAGTGGCCTCACACATTTTTCAGCGCCCCAAAGTTTTTATATATCATGGATTTAAAAACAGCATTATATTTTGCAAGTATAATTAGTCTGTCTTTTATATTGTTGTTTGTGATGAATAAGGATTTAAAATGAGCCCCATAGGGGGTTGGACCTGATGTTCCTAATAGTAAATTCGACCTTGTGCGTTTGTGTGGTGTAAGTTCTACATCTCATCTTTTTAAAAATTATTAAAACTAAATATTAATGTTAATTATTATTTCTGTAAACCCTTATTAAATGATATAAATATATACACAATAACTATAGGGGCGGAATAATTTTGAAATTTAGAACTGGAGTAAACGTTGCGCGAAATATTTTTGCTAAGAAGAATACTCCCTAAAGATACTCAAGAATTTCATATCGTAGTCTTTAAAGCAACATTTATATTATCATGTTTGTACGGAAAACTCGAAAGTACTTTCGCCTCATAATCACTACATCAAACCACCTGCAAATCACAAGGACGGTTGATGTATTAAATTTTACACTTTATATTCTCGTATCTATTACTGTTAGCTCATACCTGTAGTTCATTAACCGGTAAGCTTGAATAGATTATTATAATACATTATATGACCATAGTTTTCTAATGCTTAAGCAGCTTCTTAAAAAAATTCTTCTAATTTTCTTTTTCCACGACAAAAAAGTATATAAATATAAATAAATACGCTATTATCAGTTTTTGATAATAGAAGAGAATAATATAAAACAGCGGAACATGAATAAATAAAATGGAATTTTTAATATTTATGCATTCCTAACTATGTACATTTAAAAAATTATAATGTTTCTAATTGACACTGATACTGTTAATTTTAGCAAAATTAAACTATAAAAATTTCGCCCCTTTTAAGATTTGAACTTACGGGTAAAAGGTTAACCAGATTGGGTGCTACCATCTGCACGACAGCGGAGATATAAGTACAAATCATTCTTTGAAACCTAAGTTCGAATCGTACCGGTGCGACGACATTTGAATAATTTAATTATGCATATTAACAGTATCAATATCAATTAGAAAGATTATAAATTTCAAATAATTCTTTTGCATTGTGAAAAATTTTTCATTTCATGAAGTAACGCGCCACCGTGTGCCACCCATAGGCGAATTCGATTTGGATTTGCGGTTGTGTTCAGTACCTTGAACCACGTTGCAAGTGTCTATGATTGGTCTTTCTAACATCATTATCACAATAATTCTTAAAATCGAATTTTAAAGAAGTAGTTGTCGAAAGTTAATTTTGAGGTTATGTTTACAAATTATTTGCCTCAAAGCATATATTTTTTGTAACTCTGTATCTTAATTGTCTGCGTTAAAAACAATCTGGAAATATTTTAAAAGCACTAATTTTTGTGTTCCTATAAGTCGATGTAATATTATCTCCATGTTCTACTCTATACTCAGATAAATCGTTAGTATCAGTTCAACAGTCTTGCACCAATATTAGGGTGGCCCAAAATATTGAAAAGTTCGAAATTTGAAACGCATACCCCCTAATGGTTTCCATTAGGACCTAAAAGCATCCTACAATAAATTTCAGCCAAATTCGAGGACATTAACCCATGCCGATGTGGACTTAAACATTTACCAATCCAAATAGCACCCAATTTAAGGCTTTTAGCGTACAAATTTACCTACCGATTTTTATCGAATATTTTTTTTACTAATCAAGTAAATGCACCTTATTTATTATATTTCCCTTTAGGTTATAAAAAGTAAGTGGTCAAAATATTTAAGACAATAAATTTTTTGTACGAACTTTAACACATGTGCTATACTAATGAATACATTTTCCGTGGTTTTTTGTCTTAACATCTTTTTATTTCAATCGCGAAACAGCTTCCTGTGCTCCATTACGCATTGTAAAATAAATTGTTTTCGTTCTTCATTTTCAGTAAGTAGTCAATTAAACTCTTCCATCAATTTAACTGCTCTCTCAGCAGTGTCGTTAATACAAACCAACGTTCCCACGATCTTTTTGGCCTTGATGAACTCTTGTCAATTCACAAAAGCTTCAATAAATTGATACCTTCTGGATACACATAATCATGTATTGTTTTATTTACAAGATGAGTAAAAGAGAACGAAATTTTTACTATTTGCAACCAAATGAATGCAAGATAAAATTGGTCAACATCATATCTGTTCCAGCTAAGCACCCAACACGACCTGGTTTTCTTTGATTAATTAAAAAGGTCTTATCTTCTTCGATCTTGATCATTTTCATTGCGTCTGCATGCGCAATGTCAAAAAGATTCAACAATTTCATTTCAAAGTCCCTCTCCAGTTTCCTATACATTCGTCCGTCCTTTGTCGAATTTATTTGAAGTCCTCTACATTCTATTTGCAAGTCAATTAATTTCTTTACGCAATACGAAACAGCTCTAGTGGGAAGTCGAGCGCTCTCCCAAAAAATTAAACATTCCTGAATTGCTAAAATGGGGCTTTCACTAATTTTCAACTTCAGTTGATGCGTATTATAGAATAACACGCTTAAAACTTATCCATTTGGTGGCAATCTTGCACCTAGAATTTGATAAATAATCTCTCCCGCAAGAAAAATAGTCTCATCACCTCTCAATTTTCGAAACATTTTTCAGTAAAATAGAAGGCCCGCACCTGTGAGGGTACTATAAAATTATTAAGGAAATTAATTACCGTGCTATTCGAACGTAACCTTATCGTCGACTGATCGGTGAATATTGTAAAGATCTGTGTATACGCGCGCGCTCGTCTCAAAATGATGTTTAAACGTGCTAACAACAAGCGAAATTCTCATCGCAAGGGTTATACCCGACTTTATGCTAAGATGCATCACAGGTTAAACATTTTTAGAATAATTATATTCACATACAGCATTGTTTTATGAGCAAAACCACAAAAATTCGTGAAATTGAATGTTATTCGTAATGGTAAATGTTTAAGTCCATATCCATGGGTTAATGTCCTCGAATTTGGCTAACATTTTTTGTACGATATTTTTAGGTCCTAGTGAAGAAAATTTGGGCCCACCCTAACCAACATAGTATAAGTAGAGTGGAATACATTTGAATCGGTCTTTCGAAAAAAGGCTCACCTAGCCAATTTTGGGAAATAGGGTTTTTGGCGAATATTGTTTTAGATTGGTAGTGCGCATCTTTTCAGTAAAAAAACAAACCAACCATATGAGGTAAACTAATGTGTTTTTGAGTGGTTAAAAAATGGATAATACTGGAGGTAAAAGTGTTATAAAACTAAAAAGGAAAAGAAACATTTCTGACTGGAAAGACTTGAAAGCAAAAAAATGAAAAGCTGAAGGACTGCCTTATGTTAGCAGAAAACGTGAAACCAAACCAGCTCGAGTCACTAGAAAAAACGCCGGTAAGTAAAAAGATTTTATTATTGTTTTCATCGTAAACAGCTGGAACCTATACCATTTCAGTTGTGTGCGAGGGTGTTTGACAGAGTGTAGTCGATTGCTCGAAAATTTCAATAAACTTGGGAACAATGATCTTCAAAACGTTTATCTTCAGGGATTGATCAAAGTGAGAAATGTATCAACCAAAAAAAGCGTTGCAAAGAGAAAGCACAACTTTTTTTTATGAGCTGATGTCTATATTTTAGTATCACTAATAATATTATTTGATAACAGTTTTCTCATACAGGTTCATGTTGGTGGTGAAATAAGGAATGTGTGTAGAGACGCTTTTGCTAGCTTACATGGATTGGGGTTAAAAGAATTCGACGTATCTCTAGTCTAAACGCAGCAGCGTTAACACCTGATAATCGCGGAAAGCACCACAATAGGGCAAACAAAAAGAGTACTGATTTAATAAAAAAAATTGACACCCACATTCAAAGTTTTCCTTAAAATATATCGCACTATGGTCATACAGGTGAACGAATAAGGTACACTGTGTTGGCAGAAGTAAATAATAGTAACTCGTATTTGAAAAACTTAACATGTGAATTATTTTACAAACACCTATAAATACAATTTTGGTCGACCAAGAACAGATGTTTGTGCTACGTGTGATGAGCTGACAGCAAAGATTAAAAAAGAAAGTAACATAGCTTTAAAACGGAAAACGAAACAAAACTTAAAGTTCACAAGGCTAGAGCTAAACAGTTTTATACAAATCTGACACAAACTATAGCACAAGCAAAGCAGATGACAAAATGGAAGTATTGTGTTTTGATTTCAAGCAAAACATACCGTGCCCACATTCCGACCTCAGATGTACTTTATAAACGACAACTTTGGTTGTATGTGATGTGGGTGTATTCAGCCAAAACTTCTAAAAGCATAATATATACTTGGCCGGAAAATGTTGGAATAAGGGGCTGTAATGATGTGGTATCAGTTCTTAACCACTCCACTGAAACTTTCGTTCCCGCTAATGTAAAGAAGCTACATATTTTTACAGACGGCTGTAGGGGTCAGAATCAAAACCAGATCGTCATCAAATACTGGCAAGCTTTGACCCTAAACGGCAAATTTTTGGAGATCAAACACCACTTTCCTTATCGTGGACATAGTTTTCTGCCATGCGACCGGCATTTTGGTGTCATTGAAAGGATGCAGAAAAAAGAGGAAAGAGTGGAACTGTCTGATGATTGGGTGCGCAGTATTTCCTCCAAATTTAAAGTTGTACAAGTAAAGCAGAATATGATAAAGGATTTTGCTTCGCAGTTCCAGGAACCATATTTTAAGAAAACGGTTACTGAAAAGGAGGCCAAATTTCAGATTATAAAATACAAAATGTTTCATTTTAAATCTGATGACAGATACATGGAATGTGAGAACGTTGAGTGGTCTCTGTACAGAAAAATTTTTTATTTCAAAAGTGGCCGTGACAAGTATTCCTATGCCAGTTAAACCTTTATATAATAGTGCGTTGCACATTAATACAGATAAAATAAAGAACTTGTTAGAGCTAACAGCGTTTCTACGACAGAACGAAGCCGTTACTTATTACCACAGTTTGGTTCCCGCACAAGGAACGTGTCGTCATGAGGAAAACGAAGAAGATTAATTTTTTTTTATGAAGATTGTGTCTTTTGTAGTTCTGTATTTTTCTCTAATAACATATTTTTCAATAAATTTTGCATACATTAATGTGTGTTTTGTTAAACACGAATAAATGTATGCCAAAAAATATCAGAAGAAGAAGGGCCCAAAATTTTGAAATTCTACAATATTTTTTGTTAAAAGTATTTCCAATTTTATAATCCATTCCTGTATTTTATGTTAATATAACATTTCATATTATATATATATGATATTATAAGAATACGAGTTTTCTTAAAAAGACATATGACATTTATTCAGTTTTTTGTGTTTCCTGTAAAATAACAAATTCCAATTTTGTGCCCATTTTCAAATGACCGATTTATTTAGTTTTTTACACCAATAATGCAGGTTATTCTAAACTTTGCAGTGATATGATAAAAAATAATCGAATACCTAAATCATTATATAAGCCAAATAAATAAGATAATTTAAATTAAAAAACAAATAACGCATCTTTCTTGATTTATGCACAATTTTGGTCTATATTCATGTACAAATATCAAAATATTGCATTTTAGTAATTTATGCACATTCAAAGTATGTATTAAGTTAATAATGCAGACATAAACAATGTTAGATATATATAGCGTCCACGCTCACATGAAGAATGGACAAACACGGGTTGCTCCTGACGTTAGAAATTTTATAATCAAATTCGAACGGTCTCTGCTACACAAAGGTATCATCGTACGCGACTGCAACAGATCAAATTCCCCTCATTTCTGACAGATTGCTTAATTGTTATTGGGATGAAAATGAATATGTTATATAATTTTCGTTTAAGAAAAGACAGTTAGGTAATTATTTCGTTGAACCGCCAACATTCTTCTATTGAACGATTTGTTAGGCTCGTATAATTAATTATTCTTGCTTGTTATTGCAATAAATTAATTTATGATAATAAAATGTTGACAACTATTACACACGTGAATCATAAACGAAATAAATACAATGGTTATCTGCCGGACAACTGATTTATCTATCGACTTCTAGAAGTCAGCAAATTATCTCGCTGATAACGACAAAATATCTGTATATTGTAATACACCGAAACAAAACAACGCTGTCGGGTAGTATGTCGGTATATTGTACAGCTGCCCTTTAGAGACAGAAAAAAAAATATTTATTGAAGTGTAAACTTCTTTAGGCGCGTTGCGCTGATTGTAGGCAGTGAACAAGACTGACCCGTCACGCTCGGATATGTAATGCTCGGATATGTAACGCTCGTTCGGGTAATGTCGGCTCGAGTCGACTAAGGGAACAATTTTATTATTATTTAATTTCAATTAAATTGAAATTTGAATGAATAAATAAATTCATGTCCCAGAACAGGTTCGATCCCGAGACCGCACGGTTATGAAGCCGATACGTTACCATTAGACCAAGAGTGGGACAGTAAGCAAGTATTTATATCGTGTATTTATATATATACATGCGTCCTAAAATCTCCTTAATAATGCTTGCGGCCGAGGCAAGACAATCTCGAGTACGTTAAAGTTTTTTTGTACTCACTGCCTGTAAAGTGACATTTGGCGCATGTGTAGCTCGACTGGGAAATACGTTTTCCCGGTTGAGGCGACTGTAAAAATTGAAAAAAAACACTGGCACTTTGGGACATTTAGAAAAAATCTAACTTGGTAGTAATAAAATTTAGTCTATAAAATACTACTTCCCTACACTATTCTTCACTAAAAGTTGGGGAAATAGGAGTAATAATTAATAATTCTTCCAAAAAAATTGTGGCGACATCTATTTGACGACATTTTAAGCGACACCTTAAGCATGATTCAAGCGCCATCTATTTGCACCACATCGACATTCATATTGGCAGTTCGGAATTGTTTGTATTTAAACCAAAAAACGCAATAATTGTACTATAAATTTGTAAATATAAGAATAAATACCTCATGTTTGCCATGTGTAAGAATATAATAACTTAATTTTACGGAAAGGTGAGTAATAGTTACGTACATGACATGCTAAAATTAATTAGGTAATCTATCTTAGGTTAGGTATGATACCAATGACATTAATCAATAATATTTTTTTTATTGAAGTGTAAACTTCTTTAGGCGCGTTGCGCTGATTGTAGGCAGTGAACAAGACTGACCTGCAACGATCGGATATGTAACGCTCTTCGAGTAAAGTCGGCTAAGGGAACAAGATAAATAAATATATTATATAGAGGTATTTAATTTCAATTAAATTGAATTTAAAATGAATAAATAAATTCATATCCCAGAACAGATTCGATCCCGAGACCGCACGGTTATGAAGCCGATACGTTACCATCAGACCAAGCGAGGGACCGTAAGCAAGTATTTATATCGTCTATTTATACATACACATACGTCCGAACCGACCAAACGAAACGGACGCTCGCGTAAATGTAATAAATGTGCGAATATGTTTTATTTAATACGTTACTGAATATTATATGCGTGTATTTCGTATTATCTATGGTATTATTAACCTCGCCTTGATGAAGTTTACACTTCCGCCGTGTGGTTTTAAGCACACTCATTCTTCTTGTTTACATACATGGGTATTATAATATGTTTGTAATAGCATTACAATATATTCCAACACACACATACCACAAATTAATTTATTAGTATCTATTTTTAAATCAAAAATTAACTGCAGTTGGTGTCCGACCGTATACATGATGATGTGCACCACTAAAAGCTCACGTAGTCCACGAGGACCATACAGTTTGCCCTCCTTCTGCGGCTCATCTTTGTGGTTGTATCTCTGTATGTTTTTAAATGTCTCCACTACCATTCGACGTTCACAAACAATATCTAATTGTAGAACAAATCCTCAATTACGATTTTCAAGATGACGAGTGTCACTGAGCCGTAAACTCGCTCCAAACTCCTTTTAAAATATGTTTGCTCTCGGAACACTTAAGGAGTAGGTCTTCAAAAATTACAGCAGCACATTAAAGTGAACGCTAATTCGTAGAGATTTACAATTCGTCACAATAGCTTTTCAACGATTAATCTTAATTGATACTATAAATACGTGCTCACAAACACGTAAACGTAAGTAACTGGATGTTAGTTAATGTTAGAGATGAACTACATATTAAAAGTTATTGGTAGGAACGAACTTAAGAAAAAGCGTGTAAGAAATAATTATATGAAGACTAATTAGTATTTTAGTATAGACGGGGTGGCAAACCTAGTTATTAAACCATTAAAACAAGATTAAATTTCCCCACTTTATAATCAGCATGACAATTTTTTTTTTAATACTTTAATTCATCAAAATTTACATTTTTGCAATCGTTTATTATAAATTATTCATTTTCAAGTAAAAATATTGTTCTATTACTCAAAAATTTATGTTGATTTTATCAACAGCTATTTTAAATACCAAACAATAATATTCTTAATAGCCACAATAAATTTATCAAAAGTAACCTAAAAAATGAGTTTAATTATTTTCAAATTGAAAACAAACACATTGAAATTGGGCAAAAACAAATAGGAATCGGTTACATTATCAAATTAGGAATGCAAATAGAAATATGTCAATAACAGCGTGAGAAAAATTATTTTGAGTAGTTACAAACTTAAATAAGACAAAAGAAAAGATGTAAAAAGAATGGTAGACATTAGAATGCAAAATTGTGCCGTTTTCAATAACAATGGCGATTGAAAAGATATTAGTGTATAAAGTATCTAGAAAACTTAAGATTACTAAAGTAGAAAATTTGAAAAGTCGATCCTTTCGACAACACTGTGTAAATACAGGCACAAACATGAACCAATATGTTAATTCTGTTAAGAAGACGAAAACGCTTCATACATTATTTTGTCAATTAATGAAAGAGAAATGAAGACCTAGGCTAAAATACTTGTCATAAAAGACAGCGTTTTATCGATGAGCAAAGAATGAAGATGAGAGTCCAAAACAACGAGGTGCGAAAACAAGGACAAAGATTACAGAAGAACACTGGTGGTATACAGAACAAAGAATTACATTGAAAGAACTTAAACATAATTTTGATACAAATCACCAAATTGTTCTATCTACTGAGTGTTTGAGAAAATATGGGGAGGTCTAAAATATAGCTTAAAAGATAAAAACCAACCAACAGCAAAGATAATATAGTAATATGACGTCATTATGTACAACAACTCACAAATTATCAGGGCGATACCATCCTAATTATATATACAGGCTGTTTATTAAACATAAGGTAAAAATTCAAGGGTTTATTCTTTCAAAGGACAAAATATTCCTATTCTAAGAATATTTTGTCGTTTGATGATTTTTAAAAAGCTGCTTTGTTTCGAAGATATATTGCGAAAAACATTTTCGATGTAAACAACATTTTATTACCAAACATTACATATAAAGCTTCATAATCTACAAGAACTGTTGAAAATAAATACCTCCAGCTAGGATGCAAAAATTCAATCTTCTCCTCATTGACTGCCGAACTTTTTCAAAAACACCAGGGACGTTTTTTAATGAGTTACAGCAATTTCCGATTTCTCAAATCTTCTATATTTTCCACTGGAGTAGTGAAAACTAATGACTTTAGATAGTCCTATACGAAAAAATCCAGGGGTTCGAGCAGACCATATGTGAGGTCCACCTCGACCAATCCAACGATATCCGTATGTTTCTGTTAAAAACCCACGAGCAACCACACTAAAATGCGCTGGTGCACATCGTGCATAAAGCACATTGCATTTCTTGTTGTCAGTGGTACATCTTCCAGAAACTGAGGTAGAGGTTGTTCCAAAAAGTTGCGATACACCTCGCCGGTAAGTCTTCCTGTTAGAAATACCAATCCAATTAGCCAGTTCCCTACAATTCCAACCCGAACGTTCAACGAGAACTGATTTTGAAAACGATCTCCAAATACCTCATGTGGAATTTTTTGAGCCTATACGTGGCTATTGTAAAAAAATGTTAATCCCATTTGAATATGTTTAGTCTCAATTTAAAAATGATTAGCCCCAATTTGAAGTTGAAACTATAGATCTGTTCATCTGAAAAATTATTATTCAATTTAATTACATAATTTTTAATAAAGCTTCCTCGGTGTAGAAACCTAGAGTCCAAGCAGGTTTTACAAAAATCTGTTTATTTGAAGATTGGTTTCGTACCTGCCTCCTTAGTTTTTGAGGTCTTAAATCAAAACTTCTTACTTTTAACGACGTCGCAGTGAAAAACAATGCTTCGTCGGCGTTCTCGTGCCACTCAACGCACAAAATCTTTTAATTAATAACAGAGAGACTTAGTTGGTAAGCTGCTATACTAGAAAACCAAGTGGTCCCGAACAATAAGCCTCACTCTGCTATGCTTAATATACCTACTAATTATTTAATAATAATAATATTAACACTAATGACACCAATAGTTTCTGACACAACGATTTTTGGGATTTTGACAAGCGAATTAAGCTTTATCATACTCACCAAGCGGCAATTTTCACTGATTATAGCCAAAACTAAGCAACTACAAAATATTTCTTTTTAAATTAATTAATTCTTTCATACCTTACAAGTCCTGGTCAT
This sequence comes from Amphimallon solstitiale, assembly GCA_963170755.1. NCBI lineage: Eukaryota > Metazoa > Arthropoda > Insecta > Coleoptera > Scarabaeidae > Amphimallon > Amphimallon solstitiale. Next base: position 136,200,210 of record OY720676.1, on the reverse strand, counting down.
TTCTGTTATTTTCTCTGACCACATTCCATTCTACAGGAATTGTCAGAGGACACTGTACCCTGCGAATACTGCAATACCACATGGATAGCTTCAGATATAAACCTATACGCAGGTTAAACAATGTGGAAGACGAAACGAGTTTCCATGATGTCTTTGAGTGTCAAGCGTTGACTAAGTATATCCAAAAGAGGAATTCCCACTTTGATCTCCAATCCATCACTCAATATGCTCTCCTACTCCAAAGCCTCCCGCCTAGCCATAATAACTTTATCGCTTAAATCTTATGATGTTTTTTTTCTATGAGTAGTATATCCTCTATGTCACCGTTTCTATTTACTCTCATCTGCCATTTGCTGTTATATTCCTAGTATTGTCTCGTAAAACACGTTACTACCAATATTGGTGATTATGTGACATATATTTTAGCAGTTAATTTTCGTTCACTGTTACATATAACTTAAAGATAACCACTTCCGAATTACTAACTTAATGGATGATTCCTGTCCAGTGTATATACAGGAATATAAGAACAATGTTCAAAATTCAGTCCCAATTAAATTACATTTTCATCAGTTATTATCACTGTCTGAAACTACAGACATACATATAACTATATGCATGCAAATGAATACAATATTTAATAAAAGATCTACGCAAATGAGCATACATATCATATTCATGTAGATGGGTATGTAGCTCATCTATCTATATAAATAGACAGAAGTTTGTAACAATGTGTAATATAAATGCGTATACCTAATCTAATTTATTATACAAGTTGTTTTGAATTCAACTACTTTCATACTCTTTTTGCGTATGACTATCATTTGGGAAAATTACGTGTAATAAATGATAATAGGTATATACCGGGTGTCTGTTTAAGCTCGGCCACCGGCCATATCTCGGCAATCGTTTATCGTTCAACCTCGCGAAAAAAATGTTGATAGTAAAATGGATGACGGGAATTACAACAAAAATATTTTTAAGTTTCCAAAATGATCGCCAGGGGGCGCAATTCTCAAGATGAATTAAAAATTCAATAATTTTTCATTAAATTCTAGATTAAGATAGATAAAACAATTTGCTAGCAAAATTTTTAGACTTTTTATACAACTTTCATTTGAAACTTTTTGGTCCAACTCCCATACGAAGGGGAGAGTGGAGGGGGGTATGTCTGCGCACAAAAGTAGGTATAACTTTGGTTTGCCCCAACGGATTTTAATGCTTCTGGCTCATTAGATAGAGAATTTTACAAAGAATTGAAGAATATGTAACACGAAATTACGTGGTTGTCAAAGAAAATAACAGGGGGCGCTGTTCTCAATGTATGTATATTTCTTGTTTTTTCTTTAAAATTTCAAATGGAATGGTATATTTTTAATATCGTAATATTGTAGCACATAAAAAACTGAAGAGAATGATGAAAACCGGAAGTTGCTACCTTTTTTGTTGACGAAGATATATCATACGAAGACAATCCAGAAAAATAAAACTCTTTAAATATAAATTTATTTATTTATTGGGAGTAAATATTTTATTTTAATTTTAATAGGGTCTCTAGACAGTGTATAGTACGTTTGAAATTTCATCATACTCTTCGCTAAATGTATTTATTTCAATCTTTTTATCGATTTTTTAATTCATTGCATATGTTACGTTAAATTCTCCTTTTAAATGTTTTTAAATACTCTAACTATTATTTTTTAAATATCATTTCTTATCCTTTCCAACACTGAAATAAAATAATAATAGTGAACAGTGTAGTTTGCTTTTTTTTTAAATTTTCATCATACAACATGGCGTGCACAGTGATACTAAATTACATTATGATGAGCTTTCCAAGGTAGGCCATGAAAATCGAAATGCAAAGATATTAGTGTCACTTGTAGTTAAACTTTTTGTACTTTAAGCCTTTTTGGACACCTGCACATAATTATTAAGTTTGTAAAATGTCGTATTCTAACGTTGAAGCTTATGACATGATCAGAATGTATTTTCAATGCTTTGAAAATGCATTCTTGCTTCGGGGAAATATTCCCTAAATTATCCCGAAAGAAGACATTATTAAGTTTTTATTCACCTTGCCAGATGTTCTTGATGTTTATTTATGGGGCAGAATAAAAGACATAGTTTATCACAAAAAGCCGAGTACAACAATTGCGGCCCCCGAAATGAAAGTAACTTTGCTCTCTACTAATCGACAAGTAAACGGGTATTGAAAATGAAGGTGAACACTTTGAACATTTGTTAAGTTGAAGTTTTTTCTTGTTTTTTGGTCAATATATTTTCTTATTTATGTTTAGGTATATAATAGGTTCTTTTATTTACTTTCATTTCAGGCGGGGATGATTTAGATATCAATTTCAGTACCCTTTCGTTACTAATGAGTAAATGATATGATTATAACTAATGCATTATATTATATTGTTTTTTTTCTTGTTATTGTCTACTTAGTTCATGAGTTATGGAAATTATTTTTCCTGTTTTTCTGTAACTAGATCCACCTATATCAGTTGAGTGATAAAGATATATTATTATTATTATTATTATCATTATTATTATTATTTTATTTCAATGTCTAAAAAGGCAAGACATGAAATTTAAAAATAGTTAGAGAATTTGAAATCATTTAAGAAGAGAATCTAATGTAACATATGCAAGAATTAAAAAATCGGTGAGAAGATTGAAATAAATACATTTATGGAAGACTATGATATAAATTCAAGTGAAAGCGAACTATACACTTTTAGTTGTAATTTCCGCCATCCATTTTACTATCAAGATTTTTTCCGCGAGGTTGTACGATAAACGGTTGCCCAGATATGGCTGGTGGCCGAGCTTAAACAGACACCCGGTATATAACATATATAGCATAATAAATGTAAATGAGATACAAGAATTAAGTATTGACATTTTAGAACTTCAAAACGCATCTTCTTCTTTTTTTTTTTTTAATGGCATTGCTGACATTGTTCATGCAGCCAGTCAAAACGCATCTGATGTATAAACATTGTCGATGCAGTAAATGTCTTACTAAAGATGTGTAGTAGATATGTTATATTTAGTAAACAAAATTCAAAAAAAAAATTAATTCAGTATGCTTAATATACTGGCGAGCAAAAAATTCGAGCGAATAACTTTTTTTAATGTTTTCTCTCAGAAATAATCTAACTTTTCAAAACTTTAATAAAAACACTTTGTAATAATTAATTTATTAACAAATGAAACACTGAAAAGCTCATACAATAGCAAAGGTAAAGAAACATAAAAATGTCAAGTGTAATTAGTCAAGTAACATTGAACAGTGACTAAAAATAAATAGCGAAGCAATAGAATATCAAGAAATTACACATTATTCGGGTATTTTAGTAAGGCGTGTTTTCTCCTCTTCTCTTACTGCCTGCGTTCTTCGATTTATACCTTTTATAAATTTTTGAATAGAGTCTTGAGGCATAGCTTCCCACATTTCTCAATTTTAAGTTGTGTTGTTTAAGATCGGCTCAAATGTGCTCCATCGGAGTTAGATCGGGACTAAGGGAAGTCAACTCAATTCTTGCTATTTGCACCTCCCGAAATAGTGGGGTCGAGTATTGTCATGCAGTAAAATAAATTCAATGCCAACGAATGAAGCAAAAGATAAAACATGCTGTTCTAGGATGTCGTCTACGTATCGATCTGCTGAAATAGTGCCTCTGTCGATAAAGACTAATTCTGTACGAGCTCCAAATGGGAAATACCTTCTCAGACTATACCTCCACCAACTTAAAAGCTTACACAATGGGAAAAGTTATATAGAGCATAATGCCCCTGGTCTTCTTCACACTCGATCCCGACGATCAGCACCAACTAAGCAAATTCTTGAGTAGTTAAATAAGATGCGAATCCTTGTTGTAAAGATCAGTTTTAATGACTTCGAGAAAATTCAAGTCGGCCTATTCGAAGATGCTATGAAATTGACCTCCTTCAACCTCCTTCTTACTGTCAACTCACTTGCATTGGTTTGAGGTACCTCACGTTAACTGTACCGCAATAAGCTCTTTCATAAAGTGGTAGATACAATTAAATGAAGACCAGAATCAGGACCAAAAGGATCCACTTCTTTTCCTTTCTAATCCAGGTCTTCGTTTAAATAAACCAGTGTCCTGATAACGTTTATACAATTGTTGAACTTTGGAATGACTAATCCTAAGTCTTGTTGTAATATATCGTTGGCTTCGTCCATCGTCAATTAAAGCAGAAATTTGAGCTGCTTAAGTTTTACTCACATGCGTCTTAAGAGTATTCACACAATTTAAAATTCGTAACACTGTTTTTTTACCTAAAAAATGAATAAAAGTAAAAAACACATAAGATTGCTCCAACTGATTGAAATATAAGCCAAAAGAAAAATGTATGCCAGAACTCAAAGGTGGGTTTTCTTTTCATTCTTTGACAACCAATTTTTGTGATTTTCTAAAAATAATTTTCGATTTTTATTAAACTAAGAATTATGGAAATGAATAATGAACAATCTATTGCTTCCTCGTTGTCGCAGTACACCTTTATTATATTGCTTTTCTAAATTTCATTTAACAATTTTTGTTAGGATTCTATCAAATAAAAGATTTACTACTACTACTCATTTTTACAAATGAAAATAAACAGTAAGCTATCGCAGACGAGAACTCTTCTTCAAATATCTTTACACACATACAAACATCCTCAGAATATCCACATAAACAATTAATGTTATTACTATTATTAAACATACATTGCGTAGATTAAGCCGTCAATCAATATTGATAAACTGCTTTTACAACATCTGTGCCAGAATGAAATTTATGTTTGTTTAATAGTAAAAAGTTATCGCGAGAGTCATTCATATAACGTACTTGCAACTACTTATTTCTGATAAGACTAAATATAACCAGATCATGAATATTACAATAATAGAAGAGAGTATTTACAGTAGCATCAATCAAGCGGAATTTTGATAAGTGCGAATAAATTAGAAGACGTAGGTTATTTGTTAATGCGTAGAATAATTTCTAACTTTATTTGAAGGACATGCATGTATATGTTGTACAATATATTATATTAATGTTTATTCTAAGACAATACTTAAGACTAGGAAAATTGAAACATGAGTTTTTACATTACCCTAATATAATCTATTCTTGGGCATTTAGATTTTATATTTCTAATGTATACATTATTCCAACTTATATCCTTGACATATTTTCTTTGAAAAAGTATAAGTCGGCCCTAGTTTGTCTCATAAGCAAAAATTACGTAAGTTTTTATTTTATTTATACATTTATACGACACCATTTGTTTAGTATTTATTGCATATGTTTGTGATAACTAGGATAGCTTATATAATTTAGCAATTTGGGAGTTGTTGTGTAATGAAACCATAGATTGTGTTAGAAATCAACAAGAAATTCTTAGATAAGTATTCAAATTTAAAACTGGTATGCTAAATCCAAATTTATTTATAATTAAAGTATTAACAAAGAATCTACAGAAACACTTGTCACAGGCAGATACATGTCACTAAATGTTAACACTATCAGTTGCAATTGGGAAGATTACAATTTTCAATAGATATATATCTGTTTAAAACTTTTATGCAACCCTAATCTATATTATAAATAATTTTCATATAATTGCTTACTTTGAATTTGTAATACCAGCTTATTATATATAAACATATTTCGTTTTGACATGTGCTAAAAAATTTGATAAAAGCGCTTTTGGTTTTTGTTAAATTAATTTATTTTGCAAATTAATTAATTTAACATAATTAGTTTATAGACCTACGTATATTTAGTAAATGCAACAAAAACTTGTGTTACGCCACGTTCTTCGGCTATCTTCTCCACATTCTTATAGCATGTCTTAGCTGGTCTACCTTTTTCCCTCTTTACTGGTATACTTGACTCTCATACTCTCTTGAATGGTCTGTCGCTGCTCATTCGTACTAGATGTCATACCATCTCAACTGGCTCCTTACAATTTTCGCAGCGACTGGTTCTACTTCTAACTGCTCTTTTATTGTCGGGTTTTTTATCTGTTTGTTTTCGTTACTCCTAGGACTCCTCCCAGGTATTTCATGTCCGTACTTTGCAATGTGGTCTTCATTCGAAAGCTGGGTACTTACTAAAAGTACCCAGATTTTGTATCCGTAGATCAAGACTAATGCTGCGTATACACCCATCTTAGTATTTTTCGATATTTATTTGTTCCATATAAAATCAGTTCTCTAAAGGTGGTATAACTTTGCTGCAAGTCTCTATTCAGTGGGATATTGCTGCTTCCCGTATTCCAGTGCTATTTTTATGTACTTCTAAATATTTAAATACTTCTATTTGCTCTATTTTGTGGATGCCTATTTTTATATTTAATTTTACTAGTATTTTCCCCAGTGTCATTATCTTGATTTTGTTGATATTGATTTTCAAGTTACTATTTAATAGCGCTTAATTCCATATATCCAGGTTGGCTATCATTGCGTGCTAATACGACCAAATCTCGTTTTTATTTTTGTCTCTGTAATAACATCATCCATAATCATGTTAATAAGAATTCGGGTCAGCAGGCACTCCTCCTTTCCGTTTTGCCACGTTGATACTAAACTCTCGTGATTTCATCCTATTTGTTCTAACTATAGTTTTGTTAAATTTAAGAATACTTGGCCGATCTTGCCTTCTGTCTTACGTTTTTAAGCATTTTTTCCTTTGGTACTTTGTCAAAAGCATTTTCTAAATCTAGAGTAGCCAAGAAATAGTGTTTTCCATATTCGCGATCATTGCTTACTTTGAATTAGTAATACCAACAAATTTATAAAGAATTCAAATGTACTTATAATTAAATTTGAGAAAAATTGTATTAAAAAAGTTTTTTGAAATTCCTACCGGAAGTCGGTCTTTTACTCTTATTGAAAATCAGCTTTTTGCAAATATCTCGCAAGTCATGCTTTCTAGGCAGGTACATTACGAGTATAAAAGTATTTAAAACATAGTTCTAAATATCTTTTGTATAAAAAAAATTCAAATTTCGGACCGGAAGTAACACTTTTACTTTTATCAAATAGCATTTTTTGCAAATATTTCGCAAATTGTGTATTTTATCTATCAAGAGTACAAAAGTATTTAGAGCTCGATTTGCAATGTCTTTTGTATACATGAAATTTCAAAATTCGGACCGGAAGTAGCACTTTTACGCCTATCGAGTAGCACTTTTTTTCGAATATCTTGCAAAGTATACATTCTATGGGATTTATTAAGGGAATAGAAGTACTTATAATAGGATTTTGAATAAATTTTGTATAAAAAAATTCTATAATTTAAAACGCTCATACGTATAAAAACGGTGGTGGCCACCACATGAAAAAACTGAAAAATATACTGAAAGTGCCTTATGTTACGGAACTGGGTTCAAAACAAAATTATATATTTAATAATAAACAGTTAAAACAGAGTAAACTACATATTTATGTATTGTAACGTTTTCGGGTTCCAATAAACAACTCGTGCAATTATTTATTTAAAACAGTCTGTATATTTATATACTTAAAATTATTTAACAATATAAAAATATAAAAACTAACTTAACACACTTAAACTACTACAATTTAATTATCACAGGTATTTATTTACTACTACTATTATTTATATCTCTGTCCGTATTTCGTTTTCGTTTTCGTGGTCCATGAATAGAAGATGAACTTGGTTCTTTTTCTTCTCGATTGTGTGATTTCTTGGGGGTATTGGAGTCCAAATCTGTGAAGGAGAGTCACCGAAGAGGACAGAAGTGAACACGAGGTTCAACTTCTAGAAGAAGAACTTCTAACTTTGAAGAGTTAGTGCAGCGGGCGCTGCTTTCTGAAGGTTGCAGTTTACTGCACAAGGACAGATTGAGGTCTACGGTGTTTACCGTGGAGGGCATCGACGTTGATGCCAGAGATGGTTGGGTTCTCGTGGTCGGGAATCCTGTTGAAGTGTTCTTGGGCTTGATTACGAATGTAATCTTGGATTAGGGGGATGTCGAGATCGCTGTGGATGACTGAGTTGCGGGTGTACCACGGGGCCCCGGTCATGGTGCGAAGGATCTTGTTCTGCTGAACTTGTAGCAGATTGATGTGGGAGGCGGCCGCGTACCCCCAGACGGGGCATGCGTACGTGATTCTGGGTCTGATGGCTACCTTGTAGAGAAGGGCTTTGGACTTGATGTTGAGTTTGCTGTTTCTGCATAGCAGGGGGTACAGCTGGACTAGGGTGGACTGAGCTCGGGTCGCTAAATCCTGGAGGTGATGTCTCCAAGTTAGCTTTGTGTCGAAGGTGAGTCCGAGGTAGGTCGTCGTGTTGGTCCAAGGGACCTCCACGTCGAACATTGAAATGGGGTCGGGGGCGTTGCGACGCCAGTTGGCTTTGGAAAAGAGCATGGCAGCGCTTTTGGCTGGGTTTATCTGGATCCTCCAAGTGGAGAACCAGTCCTCTAGGTCGTCAGCGGCTTCTTGAAGCCTCCTAGCGGCCAGCCAAGGGGCGCGGGAGCGAGAGAAGATGAGGGTGTCGTCGGCGAAAAGTGCCAGCTGCGTGTCGGGGGTTCTAGGCATGTCATAGGTGAAGATTGTGTACAGAAGTGGGGATAGTACCGCACCCTGTGGCACGCCTGCAGCTATGGGCCTTGGGGTAGAAAGTGACTGTCTATGGCGAACTTTGAAGTAGCGGCCATGCAGGAATGATTGGAGAAGTTTGACGATAGGAAGTGAAATTCCTGCGGTTATGAGTTTATGGAGCAGTCCGTTGTGCCAGACCTTGTCAAAAGCCTTGGCAACATCTAGGAACAGGGCTCCGGTGGTGTGCTTCCTGTTGAAGCCTTCGGTGATATGATCTACGAGTCTGTGGAGTTGGAAGGTGGTGGAGTGGGAATGGCGAAAGCCAAATTGCTCCGGCTGGATGATGTTCAGCTCTTCCACCTGATCTTGGAGTCTGCTGTGGATGATACGTTCGAGGACCTTTCCCATAGCCGGCAGTAAGCTTATGGGTCGGTAGTTTTGTGGGAAGACGGGGTCTTGAAGACGCTTACGAATCATGATGACCTGGGCTGACTTCCAGGTCTCGGGGAAATGTCGTAGCCTCAGAGAGGCGTTGACGATGTTGGTCAGAGACATGATGCCTTTCCTGGGGAGGGCTTTGAGGGCGGCGTTGGTGATGCGGTCGTGACCGGGGGCCTTCCGGTTTTTGAGGGTTTTGATGATGGCTTGAATTTCCTCCGGCGACGCCGGGGGAATTTCGCCTTGGATCGGGGCAGAAAGATGTCTACGGACGGAACGGTCCACACGCTCCGCATGGTCGATGTCCATGTTAGCGTAGACAGGGGTGAAAGTATCCTCGAGGTGATCGGCAAAGGCGTCGGCCTTTTCCTGGTCAGAGTATACAGTGCCATTTTGCCCGTGGATGGGCGGGACTGTGGGAATGTGGCGTCTGTCCAGAGCTTTCTTGATCTGCCAAAGCTTTGGATGGTCGTCTAGAAGCTCGAGCCTGCTACTCCAAACGGAGTTGCGATGCTCGGAAAGCGCGTAGCGCACTGCGACCGATAATCTGTTTGCTTCGGCTTTGTGGAGGGGATCCCACGTGCGAGCATATTGACGACGTGCTCTGTTGCGGCTCTGGATGAGCGCTCTGATGTTTTCAGGGAGAGACTGAGGGGGTCTGGTTTGTCGAATGTGGTTTTCGGCAAATCTGATGGAAGTTTGGGCTAGATGAGTGAAGTTCTGGACTTCAGCTTCCAGTTCGTCGGGAGAGTTGATTGGCCTGATGGGGCCGATGTTGTCTTGAAGATGCTTGGAGAATGCTGGCCAAGACATGACGACCCGAGTGGGGGCCAGCTCGTGAAAAGCATCTTCACCTAGTTCGATCAGAATGGGGTTGTGATCAGAATCTAAGTCGTGAATCGCAGTGATGGTGTGGTCAAAAGGAAGATTCTTGGCGACCATGATATCGAGAACATCTGGGCGGCCGTGAGCGCTGAAGTGAGTGGGTTCGACAGGAGCGTCGACGATGATGTCATGTGTGGACATATAATCGTACAGGGCGATCCCTGCACGATTGTTTGTTCGAGAGTGCCAGGCTGTGTGCTTAGCGTTGAGGTCGCCAGCGAGCACAGTGGGGGTGTTGCCGTCGAAGAAGAGATCGAGATCGGCGGGCAGAATTTGCTGGGTTGGTGGCTTGTAGACAGAGAAAAGTCTAATAGGCCCCTGAGAAGTGTGGACAGAAATTCCGGTGGTCTCAATGCCCTGAAGAATGGGGCTTTGACACTGATGATGGTCAATTGACCTTCTGACGAAGATGGCCGTGCCACCGCCTCGTCTGAGGACTCGGTCAGTTCTATAGTGAACGTATCCCGGGACACGAACTGTGTCCCCTGCTCTGAGATGAGTTTCAGAGACTAGGATAACGTCCAGGGAGTACCTACGAGCAAAGTCCGTGAGAGAGAGGACTTTGTTGGGGAGGGAGTTTGCGTTCCAAGCGCAAACCTTGAGGGATTGCGGCCGTCTAAGCTGTCGATCCATGGATGACATTAAAGAGGTCGCAAATCTCTGTGGTGAAGCTAAGAATGACTTGGAGGGCCTCCTCGCCAGATCTAGCAGTGGACATGCCAGAACCGATCTTGAACACTAGGCTCAAGATTGCGGTGAGGCTCTGTGGTGTGAAAAAATTGCGCGAATTTTGCGCCAATTGAGAGAGGTGGTTGCCGAGAATGGGCTTCGGCGTTTGGGCTTGAGGACCAGTCTCGGTTTTGTTGGGCTTGGTGGGCCACGAAGGAACCGGGACTGGTGGTCTAGAATTTGCCGCTTTAGATCTCTTGGATCTGGGCGTGGCTGGAGGCGCCGGGCTAGATTTGGCGGTGACAGGTTTGGAAGGACCTGCTACCGCTGGGGTGGGGGTTGGGGCTGTCGTAGCCTGTTGTTGCCTTGGAGTAGGCTTGGTGGACGAAGGTGTCTTGGGCTTGGTGCCTGTGGAGGTTTGGTTTGTCGGCTGAGAAGGTTTAGCCTTTAATGGTGGGAAACTGTCGGCCGAAGGGATGGCCTGGGGTTTGGGCTCTGGGAGAGCTTTCGCTTCCCTTGGTGGGGGTCTGAAAGTGCACCCTTTGAAGTTGGCAGGGTGCTTGCCTTGGCAGTTGGCGCAAGTTGCCTCCACGTCTGGGGGCTTCTTGCACTCAGCGGAGGGGTGGTCGCCACCACAGCGAACGCACCTTGGGGCCAAACGGCACTTACGTTGGGTGTGGCCGAACCTTTGACACCTGTAGCACTGTGCTACCTCCCCAGTCTTGTTTGGGGTTTCGACAGTTACGTCAAAGTAGCACAGCGTCTTCAGCTGAAAAAGGCGCTTGGCCTCTTGGGATTTGGGAAGGGAAACCATGATGAGAGGCATGGGAACCTTGCCCCTCCTGGTCATCCTGTATACATGCGAAGCCTTGAAGCCCTGGAGCTCCAAGTCTTCACGAATGTATCGCTCCTCTATCTCATTGGGGATGCCTCTGATGACTACCCTCAGCGGCTTCTCTTTCTGGAGTGAAAACGTGAAAAATTCATGCTTTCCCTCCAAAAAGTTTACGATCGCCCTGTAATCCTTGACGGATGAAGGGCTGATGCGTACTCCTTCCCTGCAGTTACGGACGTGCGTCCAATTAACATGCAGGGATCGGAGATGCGCGCTGATGGGCATCCACTTCGATTTATCCCTCAAAGTGATGGGAGGAATGCGGCTCGCAGGAGTGGAAGGGTCCTCGTCGTCACGAGGGGTGGGAGTAGGGTTAGGATTTTGCCCTGCCTGGACGTCTGATTGTCCGAGCGGAGCAAAAACGTTACCTATCTCGATGACCGATGGAACGTTGGGGGTCGCCGCATGACCCAGCTTCTGGCGCTTGACGGTGATCCATTCACCGTCCGTGTCCTGTGAGGGGGTGGTGTCCTGGGTATCCATGCCGTTGTCCGGCTCTTCCAGTGAGGGGAGGGAGCCCGTGATGGCCGCCCGAAGGTTCGCCTGTTCTTGATCGATGATCGCCTGAACGGAGGGGCTGAGAGGATACATAAGCCGGGCCTGGCGCAACAAGCCTTGCGCAGCCATCCCGACTTGCGTATCCCCGCCCGGGCGGTCCTGGGGGGGTCCGCCCGTAGCCATGCCCTTGAAGGGCACTAGCGAGCGCTAGCGCCTGTTCCTGTAACACACAAGCAGAGGTTGACTTTATATGAAATGCATACGCAAATCAAATAAAATCGGTTAGGAAAAACAAAATAAAACAACAAGTGTTTTTATTTGCCCTCTTTCGGATGAAAATCCGTTAATCACATGTAGTGATCTGTTAGCCTAGTCGGATGAATCTGAAGATCTCGCAGCTGTAGATAATCACGTCTGCTCTCGTCAGAGGTCGAAGACAGAATCAATGAATGACGTCCGTATTTATTTATATCACACTATTTATATAAAACGGCACTACTATATTTATTTCTACGCTACCACTACGTAAGGACTTTCTTTATCCCGAACTACTCCGCCCGCAATGAATGAATCCCGTAAAATGAATGAATCCCGGTGACTCCGTCGCCTTATATACATAGATGAAGATTACTAGAGCATTCCTCTAAATTCCATACTTCTCTCGATGTGTTGAAGAATATTCCAGACATTTGTCTCCGCTTTCGATACAGTACCATGCGTAAGTGTATGACTCACCGCTTTACGATATTTACCAGCCGAGAGATAATTTATGGCCTTTTTTTTTTGTGCGTGTGACAATTTCGTTTTTATCGCGCCGAGAGAACTCAATTCGTCTGCTGGTTTCGTTACAGTATTATAGATGTGTCTGCCACAGATTCTTATTTTAACTAATTACTTGCTTCTCTTGTATCTCTATATTCATTTGCCTCATTCCTTGAAAACCGAAATTCTTCTAGGAAAGTTCGTCTTCTGAAGATATAGTTCACTTAATTGATCAATTCTTGTAGAAAAACAGCGTCTTATGATTCCATAACAAAATGGTTTCTAAACAATGACTTTTTATGGAAGTTTTCCATGAGGAAGTATATAATACCTCCTAATTCAAATTTTTCGAGGACGCCTATTGCTCTGGGGCACCACTAGACCAAGATAACTAACCTTTCAATGATATTGTACTTAATGTTTTACACATTCAAGTTTTCATAACTTCCTGTTTTTTTTTATCATTTCCTTTTTATTATTTTTCATTGAACTACTTACGATTCATCAACTAAATTGATAAGACTTTTAATAATTCGAAATTTGTAGAGTGTAAGTACGTATGATGTATGGCATGTACACAAAAGAATATTTATACAAGAAATCCTCATTTGTTTGTATATTATGTACCGCACTGATTCCCATATTAATGAAATGATATATTGCACTTCAGAGTTTGAAAATAAACACAGGTTCACCTTGTGCGTATTTATAGAAAATACATCCTGATGAAGCAGAGTGGTTGGTGGCTTTGTTTTTAAGTTTTTTGTACAGAAAGTACCGGCGAACTTTAATTAAAGATCGATGCCGCCGATATTTTTTCAACTCAGTGCCGCACATTAATGTCAAAAAGTAGCATACGAATTACGAGCAATTATTTCTTTGTTTATTTTGGCAATTTTACAAGACTTCTTAGAGTCAGACGAATCCTGTTATTACATTTGTTATATAATTTAGTATAACGTTCGGCTGTTGAGAACGTTCTTTATTGGTTATTTTATTCGAAACTTCCACATCTCTTACCGACCAACATCTTCCGACCACTTTCTATTAATAGCTCTCGAGTTGTTCCTAAGTAATAAAACATGATCGCGATGCCATTTAATTATCTTCACCTCAAAATAGTACCATTTATTTTTTATGTGTATAATTTTATAGAAAGGGATCAAGAGTAAAGATGCATTTTACGGAGTGACATAGAAACTTATAGAACAGAAGAACATATTCTAACATGCATAAAACAAATACAGAAAAGTCTTAAGAAATTTAAATATGGACTATATCGTAATTAATTTAAATTACTGACTGATATTTATGGAAAAGATCTAAGTATCTGATAATGTTCTAATATCTTATTATGTTATTGATGTTAAGGTATTAATATGAAATTACAAAAATACGTTTGATTTTTACATTATTCCAGATATTATTGCCACCAATTTGAGAGGCCTACCTAGAAGAACTATTAGCAATAAAAGAATGTTTTTACCATCAACTTTGGAAATAACGTAGTGGACATAGCGTCTTCGATAAATAATAGTCAACACCAGCGGTTTTTTTTGAATAAAGAACCTCTTTTTTAAATATCTACAAATCACAGACCTCCATACAACTTATATTATGAAAAATTTAATGTAATGTATAACTTAGGAATGAAGTAATTTATGTGTCTAGGAACACAAAAAAGTGACAATATTTTTACTATAAGAAAATATTTATTGAAATTTTACATTCAGTATTTAAAAAGAAAACATTTAACACTTATTAATGAGAAGGCTGTTGTTGTATGTTGCTGGCAAGCTTACTTATGTTTGGTGCAATATTAGATAATAGAATTCTCAGTTATGACTCCACATTCTTCAAACGATTTCTATTTTTAGTTTTTATGTATACAAGAGATAACAAAGCTTTTTGTTCTCCTTGAAGGATTAAACTGAGAGTCTTTAAATGAGAAAAGATATCTGACAAGTATGCTAGTTTACATAACCAGGAAAAATTATGAAGACGATGGGAGTGTTCTATGAAAAATATTATTATTTCATTTCTCAACTCAAAAAATCGAGACAAAACTTTTCTCCGAGATAACCATATCACTTCCGTGTGCAACAGCAACCGATGATGTGCACTGTTTATAGGATTGCACAACTGTTCAAAAGAGCTAGCCTTGATAAAATTAACTATTTTTTTTAACAACTAAGGCGTCTTTATGAAGACAGCAATGATACTAGGTTATGGATGGGTTGATATTTCGAAAACGTGTTATAAGTTTAGTATATATTCCAGACATTGGTCGCGCTCCGTCAGTACTAATTCCTATGCATTATAACCAATCAATTTTATTGGATGTAATGAATTAATTCACCTTGTTTAACACTTCTTCAGATGTAGTATTTATCAAGGACAACATGAATAGTAAGTCTTCCAAAATAGGTGCTTCATATTCCTATCTTACGTATCACAGTAGTATCATTTATTTTACCAATTAGACAAAATTGTAGAAAATGCAAACGCATTAAAAAGTGAATTTGAGAAAAATTTTAGAAAAAAGGTTTTTCGTAGTTGTTGCTGGAAGTAGGTGTTTTAAGCCAGCCTTACATTTACGAGTACTCGTATACGAGGTACCATACTACATTTACATTATCTCGTAGGTATCGTATATTGAATTAATTGAATACAGTACTTTAAACATGGCTCCAAGTAGAAGAAAGCATGTAGGTGTAGCTATTCTCCTGCTAAAAATTATGAAAAAGCATAATAGTCACATGCGATATAAAAAGAGAAGAATTTGAGTAAAACGAACACTAGAAAAATGACAAATTTTTGGAATTGATGAAGGTTTCTTACAACACCACCTGTTGGAAGCGTGTGACTATAAAAATTTCATGAGAATGAACTACAACACATTTTCTACACATTAGTTTAGAAATTGTGTTGTAGTTCATTCTCATGAAGTTTTTATAATAAAGAGAAGAAAAGGATTACCCTTTCTTCTCTTTATTATATAAGTAGAGCGCAATTTAATATATTTCTTTAACTGCATGGATACTAATGTTCATTAAATTAGCAATTGCTTCATAAGCCTTATACCTGGCGATGATATCTCGATATTCTTTAGTTTTTGAGTTATAAACACTCCATAGCTTTATATATTTCGATAAACTCATCGGTGTCACGCGAATAGTTTAATTTCCGCCATGTTTAATTCTATCAACTCGTAACAAAATTGGATTCAACTCTATTCATTTTGATAATCGTGTACAAGTTACGTGTTTACATTTACACCTTCTATTTTTTCTACGAATCGTAGGCTCGTATACGATTTACTCGTAAATGTAAGACCGGCTTTAGTCTTACCGAAAAACATTTTTTTCATATATCTCGCAAGACTGAAAGACCCAACTCAACCCAGCCTAATCCAATCCAACCTAACCCACACAGAAAGATATATTTTTCCAAAACCACTTTTTCGGTGTGCGGGGTCTTTGAAACGTGGACATCTACAAAAAAGTCGAACATTTTCATCAAAATCACAATACTACTATGCATAAGAAAGCAAACAGAAATATTTAGATGAATTTATTTTTAATTCTTATTAAACTATTCCCTCTTAAATAGCTATCAATAATTAATAAATAATCATTTCTTCTTAAAAATTGCATAATTCGAAATTCTATGTGGTCTTATGCTTCATAAACTTTTATGCCTAAATAATCGCTTAACAAACTCGCTGTATAAATACTTATGTGTTTTCATAATATTAAAATTTGCATATGGAAATATCAATTGATAATTAAGTATAATTAATACACGTTTGTTGACAGTGCGTATTAAATTAACTGAGAAAACAAATATGTCAACTTAATTCTTGAACTACATGTTTTACGTTATTAGTTTTATGTAATAATTGATCATTAGCAAATAGTTTGAATTTTTATTGGTGTGTTTGTACTTTTACGATAGAAATACGTTGTTTATACATAACAAGCATTTTTTGAATACTCGCAAAAAGTATATATTCGACCATTATATATCAACAGTGGCATTCAGTTATTATGAATAATTTATGTTATTATACTTCGAAGAAAATTTGGTACTAGCTATCTTACTTCAACAGGTTTGAAGTATTGACATGTTTCTTATCTTACGGCCCTTAATCCACGCTAGCTTTGCGTATTCAACAAATCAAATTAACGATATTCGTAGATCCGAGAAAAAGGAGAAGTCTAAGTTAAAATAAAAGATTTGATACTAGAAAATGAAATCCGTGAATATTGCAGAAAGCACACTTGAGGATGATGTAATATTTAATAATTTATCTATTTGGAAGGATGTCCTCATATATAACTGATTAAAGATTGATGTTTACAAAAGGAAAGTAATTTCAATAAATAAAGAAAGAGGAAGTACTCATAAATGTAGAATGCCAAAAAAATGTAATAACAGAAGTTCAAATACTTAAGAGTAACAACTGATGTACCGCAGTACTGAAAGTTCTGTTGAGCATGGTAAAGTGAGCTGTATTGGGACTGGTACGGCATCTGCAAATTGATGAATGAATTTATACAGGTTATCAAATATTATAGACAGAGACATAGAGCAAAGCAAAATATTAGTTAAAAAAGAAGAACACTTAGAGTGATGTGATAGACCATCACACGATCAGCAAAAGTGATTGAAAAAATTAGAAAAATATAATACGAATCGAAAACTTGATAATAACAAGACACATTTACTGAATAGCACTAATTCATATGGTGAACTTCAACATCTGTTTACGCTCGAGAGGAGCCCGAGAATGAGAGCAAAAAATGACAATAAAATAAGGAATTTATGAGTAAAATTCTTTCTACATCGGCGTAGATAGTCTGAGGGGTTTTTAAAATTCAATATATTTAACTTATATTTCGCAAGAGAAATAATGTAAATATGTATATACTTACTGTTATTTAGTTTCAATAACATACGCGTACATTTTTAGTATTCATTTATTTAGATCTAGAACGTTGTTTATGTTACTTTTTCTAATATGAAAATGAATTGTCAGTGATTCCGAAATGTATTATAAAGTCTGTAAAATATCGTTACAGAATGCCAAAATATCGCACGTTCGTCACTTAGCTTTACTAAAACATACACATAAATAGTTTTTATGCAGAGAATTTCTATAGTTTACAAAATTTCGTTACATGTTTAAATGACGATGCTCGAAGTATTTCTGAGTACAAGGAACTAACACAAATCCCAAATTTAAAAAATCAGTTGTTATTCCTACAGGAACACTTTGGAAATTTGCCTAAACTAATCACATATTTTGAAAATCGAATCTCAAATTAAAAAATGAATTAACCACATTAGATGTGGCTATTAATAATTTCAAAAGTATTCCAAGTGACTTCGGATGTGGCCTTCAGCAAAAGTTAGACGCAGTTTTCAATAGAAATCCAGATATAATAACATCGCGGAAATTGTGTGTGCTAAATACGCTGAAATAAAAGAATATTTCCACTACGCACATATAACCAGTTGCGATGTAGAAAGGACGTTTTCTATCTACAAGGAGGTACTTAATTCAAAGAGAACAAGTCTTACAGAAGAGAAAATGAATAAATAATAAGGTATTTTGTATTTTATAGATCACCAGCCACTTGTTATCCAATTATATAAATAAAATTAAAACCTCTTTAAAAATACAACATCTCAATAGTGCGCCCATGGACGATGAGTCATGACTCGCTCGTGTCCGCGCCCTAATAATAACCAAAGGATGGTAAAATGAACTCCAAGGTATATAATGGAAGCCTATTATTCAATTGGGGAATAGGTCGCGCTACAAATAATTTCAGCTGGGTAATGACGGTGAGCAAAAACGTTCAGGAAACATAACCATATCATTACTGACATGGTTATACTCAATTATTTAAATGTATTTACTGTTTTTTAAATAACATTAGAATGTTTTCACCAGATTATAATTTATTTTTCCATCCACGTCTACTATATTGTAAGCACAGTAAGAGAATCTCATTCTTTATATAACCACTCTGTATATGTATTTATAAAACAGATACACATGTTTTTGCTTCTATGATTCTAGGACAAGAGAATCGGTTTCTTAAGAATTTAAATAGACTATTCATTTCTACGACATTACATAACTGTTGTAAATATTACATTAAGGTTTTTTTTCGTTGTAGAGCCAATTCAATAGGTAGTTTTTTGTCATCACGCATCATTTCATACGAGTGGCCAAATATTTGCATTCGCCGTTTTGTAAAATGGCTCACCGGTATAATCTGTAAAATCGGCCGCTTGTTAACGGCCGGTGGTCTTCACCGTACCGCGATGAAGTTATAACTTTACTTTTTGCTCATCCGGAGGCCTGTTATTATAGCCAATCATTTATTCTTTAACAAGCCGACTTTGACTCATCACAAATGGTTCGCTCTCAGGTGGTTATGCTATGTTGCAGGTGATTTCTTCTGCGCCAGAACAAAAATAAAAATATCAAAGGCAAATATACGAGCCATTATAATCGTTGTTACTTTTAATTTCATTAAGTTTTATTTAAACTGGTCAAGAAGATAAACATCTTTCGTGTAGGTCATTTCATAAAACACATGCTGTCGGTGTGTTCTGCTTGTTCTTCTGTTGCTCTTTCTCTTAACGTTTTATTTTTTATCGTCTTTGGAAAAAAAGATGACTATAGATGCTGGTGGTGGTTGACTCAGTCTACACGGGCTCCTAGTTTTTCTTTTGCTATTATTTGTATCTGTCTTGTGCGGTTAGGCAGTTAACTAAAAAAGAAACAATAAAATTAATAAATAGCCGTTTGTAAGTCCGGTTTCTGCAATACCAGAATTAAATACTAAATATACTATTGATACATATGTCCTACATATTGTTCATCTTATCTAGCTTAACCATTCTTTCGTTAATTCAATAACATTTACATGCCGTTCAAACCATCTCATACAAACTAAGTTAAAATAACAGGATGGTAACAGATAGGTACAAATTAATAACATTTGTCCTATAAATTAAATAGCGAAATGCAGGGGCTTGTTTTATTTCTTTAGAATCTAACATATTGCGAAAATGATACAATAATCAAACTGCGTTTGAAACTGTTCTCATAAAATGTAAAATTTGACATACGATATTTTTCGCGTCAAATTCCAAATATCTAAGGGATACTTAAAATTTTACATGATTTATTGATTGCTAATATACGCCGCAGACAATTGCATTTTGGTAATTTTTATGTTTTACATTTTTACCCCCCTTGAGCTACCAAATTTAACATTAGAGACCCATAAGCGCAATTAAAGGTTTTCTTTAGCAGTGATATTGAAAACTATCGACATAAACTAATCAACTTTAACAGAGTATGAATTCGAAATTACAGGTTATTAGTTCTATTGCATCATATTGGAAATGTTAATAATTGCACGTAGGTATGATTATATGATCCAAGTTGCCGATTCAATAACATGAAAATTCCTAAATCGCATTGCGTGGGCCAATTACAAACACCCATTACACCTACCAAATTATTTTTGATTATATTTTCAAGATGGTTAATTTTACCAGCAGGTTCATATCTTTTATATTTCTCAGTTTAATAGAATAGAATGTATATTTCGTGAAAACATCAGGAAAACATCCCGTGGCAGTGCTCGAAATAACGAAAATGTAATATGTACTGTCATTTTAGAAGTTGCTCTCTCTATCTCCACGTAAAAGGTGTTGAAATTGCTACATTTTAATTCTAATGTTAATAACTTACATTGTTATAACTTTTGTATCAGCAGAAGATAATAACATTCTTATTATTATCCTCATTTCCTATATACCCATACATCTTACTATACAGTGTGTAAATAAAGTAAGGAATAATATTCATATTTTGTTTATTATCGCTGTTTGGGAGAAAAGCTCGGACAGGTCAATTTTATTTTCTTCCTCCGGATTTTATGGATGTCAATTTTTTTTCTTTGGTTTACTACTCTGGGACCTATGACGTCATCGACTTCTTTTTCAAATGGAACCTGCTTATTTTTTTGCTAGAAATAAAAAGTACATTTTTTTTCTGAATTCAGCAATACCGCATATGTGGTATTTAAAATTAGTAGTTTTAGAGATACGGAGGATCATAGGTATTAAAATGACAACAATAATTAAACTTGAAAATCAAAAGAGCAAATAGTAATAATTTATTCTTGGGAAGATTAAAAAACTTTACATTAATAAATGTTCAAATTGCCACCCATTTGTTTCTTGGTGATGATAAAGTCGGAGTTGAAATTCTTCCAAAACATTATCTCTCATTTCTTGGTCGATATTTCTGCACTCTGACATGTCAATTGTCATTATTAGCACGCTTAATACTCTAAACCTATTAATTTTAAATACCACATGGGGTATTGCTGAATTCAGAAAAAAAAATACTTTTTATTTCTAGCAAAAAAATAAGGTTTCATTTGAAAGAGAAGTCGATGACGTCATAGGTCCCAGTACAACTACTATATAAAGCATAGCTGACTCGTCCGCCATTTTGGAGATAACTTCGTCAAAATGTAGCCTATATGAGAACTGTCAATCTGTCCGCAATGACGTCATTGACAGCTAAAGTGAGCATACCGATATAAGTGTATCGTGATATGAACTGACATTTATCTCCAAAATGGCCGACGAGTCAGCTGTCCTAAATATAGTAACTATAGGTCCCAGAGTAGTAAACCAAAGAAAAAAAATTGACATCCATAAAATCCGGAGGAACAAAATAAAATTGACCTGTCCGAGCCTTTCTCCCAAACAGCCATAATAAACAAAATATGAATATTATTCCTTACTTTATTTACACACTGTATAGAAGAATTATCACTATTTTCAAACACCGAAAAGACATAGACCGCAAAATGCAGATGTGTATGATAGGATTACGAAATTATGCAAGCAGATTGTAAGGCCATCAGTGACTTACAGAGCCACAGTCTCAATAAGGAAGAAGAAGTAACAATGGCAATGAAGCTGGTCGTTATTATCCAAGGACACGTTCTGTAAGAAATCACTGAAACAATAAACAGCTTAGGAATTGCTTCCGAGGAAATCTAGCGCCGATAGAACTATTTATGAAAGCGGAAGCAATTGCTACAATCTTATGGTTAAAGGTTAACTGGTTATTGTACATTAACAAAATTACTGAATAATGATGAACATGCTTTTATTACATGTGACTGCAAACAGCCTGGCCTCTCAAATTGCTTTTACAAATAAACTGCTTATATGGATACCAACCAGAGGCCAGGCGAAGAGTCACTCAAGCATTCTAGGTACCATCAACGGTCTACGAATGAATCGCAATCTAATTCCCTTACAGAAGCTGATATCTGAAGACTATGGATGGAAATTTCATGCGATTTTATAAGCATAGATTGAAGCTATTATCCAAGAGAGAGAAACATAATATTTAAAGAAATAGAAGTGAACCCTGGTGTTGGAGACGTAAATTACATAAGAAAATCAATATGCATCTGTGAAGAAACAAAGCACTCAGGCAAAACTTCAGTAAGAATCTATTGGAGCCGACTAGAGCACTCAAGATCCCTGAAACATGTGGCCGGTCACGCCAAGTTAAACATTTTTATATTTTTGCTTTGGTTTATTATATTTTACTACCTTATTTAAAAAATATGCATTTTTGAGTACAACACGAACATGAGTAATCAGCCAGGTGCCAGCAAATCGTTAGTTTTAATGCTTAAACAACGTTATCGAGTGGGTCATGACGAAAGACATAGTTTTAGGTATGTGTTAAATGTTAGGGCTACAAACTCCAAAAATGGGAACATCAGTAACTGTAATGAGCATCTCCGAAACATTAAGATATGTATGACAACATATTATAAAAAAATGTATTAAAGAGTAAACAAAATCTACTGTATTTTTGCATAATTAAAGAACGTAAAAAAACATAAGAGCTAAGGCCCTCCAAAGAACGAGTGGGCTGTAAGAAAATCAATCTGCATCTACGCTGAATAGAAAAAACTCATGCAAAAGAAATCTTTCAGCCAAGTTACTATTAAATTCACATGAGTTGCTTCTGTACGCTTTCCTTCTAGGATTTTCTTTTTAAATTTATTAAATAAATGACTTTATTGCTAAATCAATAATATGGTACATAATAGATAACAATGTTACATCAAAGATTAGATTAAACAGAGATATAATTTTAATTTTGCAAGCTGAAGGCGAATATCAGAAAACTCCGCTAAATTAACCTTCCTAATTTGAACAATTAATTAAATAAAAGTGCCTATTCTAAAACATTCGACCATGCGCAACTATACGTTACATTATAACTAACATAGAGAAAATACATACTCGTACTACGGGCTACACAAAAGAAAAAAAAGAAAAAAAAATGGGAACAGTAATCTATTCTTTGGGAAGGTGTCAAGGGTGCTTCACATTCAAGAATTTTGCTATGAGCGCTCGTTTAAACCTAGACATCTCCAACAGTTTTGTTTCGGACGAAACCTGGTTATATTTTAGGTAAATCATGTACGTGAACGACCTTTGAAATAGTGATGTTCTATGCATTGGAGGAGATATTAATCCGCGAAATCTCGTGACAAGATTATGAACATCAGACCTAAATCTTATTTTATGATAAAGATATGGCGGCGTCCTGTAAAGCATTATCTTGAGGAAGAGGCATAAAGTCAGATATTCTTAACGGTTATACATATTCAAACAGCCAGCATCATTCAGCCTTTGGGAAATGTGATCATATTTTCTCACATTATAGATATAACGGAGGCAAGCATTCTGTACTCTCTGAATACGAAGCGCGGTGATCAAGTCCAAGGCACCATGCTATACAGAGCAACAGTAATTGACATGTGATAAGATGAAAGTGTCACATAGATTCTTCTTGACTTGCTCATTAGCTTTTTTTTAGATTTATGTATGCATTTTTAATATACTTTGTAATTTGATCTCGATAGCGGAAAGTATAATCGAAAGTAACACCCAAGCTCTAAACTTTCTCGATGATGGGTAATATAGTATCATTAAGTTTAATTTTTATAACGTTACTCAAGGTGCGGCATATCACCGTAGAGCCAAACAAAGTAAGCTGGGACTTTTCCGGATTAATGTGGAGGCAATGATTTGAGGAGGCAGCGAAGAGGCATTGAAGGTCAGTGTTAATTCTCTCCACCGCAGAACGCCAATCTGATGAACGGAACGAATAATACAGTTCTGTGTCATCGGCGTAGACATGAAATTTGCAATACTTTGTACAGTGTGTCAACTGTGATGTGTAAATATTAAACAAAAGAGGCCCAATCACAGATCCCTGTGGCACTCTTCGAGCGAGTGTGGGACTATCAGATATGTTAGTACCCAGCCTGACAACCTGTCGACGATTCGTAAGATAATTGTTCAAGAGGGCAGTCGCACTATCACCCATGCTAATACTCCTTAGTATAGATGAAAGACTGCAATGATTTATAGTATCAAAAGCCTTGGCATAGTCAAGTAGTATAAGACACGAAACAAGACTATTATCCGACGCCGCAATCAAGTCATCTGTAATTGACAATAAAGCTGTTTCACAGCCATACCCAGAGCGGAAGCCAGACTGAGTGGAGGGTAATATTACCCAATTAGGCAATAGATCAGTCAACTACAAAGCAACAACCCTTTCAAATATTTTGGACATAACTGGCAAAAGGCTGATAGGTTTTAAATCCTTCATCAGTTCAGAATGATTATTCTTTGGCAAAGAGTGGACCACCGCAAGTTTCCAACAATCAGGGAACACAGGTATCTATTATATGTGTCAAGTATGGTAAGATAGTTTGACAGCAAATGCGTGTATCATAGTTATATTTATATTATCGTGGCAGAATGACGAGGCCCTTTTATGTCGAATAATATTCCATATTTCGGAGGTATCAACACACCTAAAAGTGAAATTCAGTTGGCAGCACTTATTACTTTCGTAGAGCAGTTTAATACGAGAAACATAAGCATTTGATGAAGATATCTGATTAACGAAGTAGTCATTTATGCCACTGACATATATATATATAAAAACCTCATCTTTGGTTTCTCAACAAAAAAGCGGCAACCTATGTACATTACTAACATTACTATTTTGGCGATTTCACGACCTTCTTAAGTACTATAGCTGCATAAACAACAAATTCTCGGTGTACATACCTGAATACAAGCACTACGGTAAAATCTAATGAAATTGAGAAAGCGAAAGTTGTTTAAAAGTAAATTAAAAAATGTGAAAGGCTCAACCAAAAAAAAAAAATACTTCTTTCGACACAACGACCAAATCGGAAATAAATTATTTAGCTCGTGTTTTTAAATGAGAGAATAAAATGTTTACGATTTTTGATAGGAATTACTTGTTAGATAGCCTATAAACGAGATTTGCAGTGTAGTCACAGCAATGTGAAATTCATCATTTCCACTAATCAGAGCATGACATGTGTAGTATAAGTAAACTCATTCATTATACCGCAAAGAAGAAATGCTTGTAACTTGAAATATATGTACGTATATGTATAAACAAAACAATTTAGTGTGGCAGAACCAGTTTCATTTTTATTATGTACTAAAATACTGTTATCAGTATTTACAATCCTTAGCTTTATGTACGTAACTGTTCTTTTTGATCTTTTTTTTTGTTTTTGCCATTTAACACCTGCGCAAATACGATACGTTTTATGTAAATTATTGGCACCTGAGAGAATCATCGCTCTCGATTTGACGGGTTTCGTATTCCGTACGGGTGCTGTGTGCGAAATGCTGGTCGCATTCGTAATTGACGTCGTTATTTAAATTTTTGCGATACCAATCTCCAATTTGTGATGACGCTAAAATGCAAATTGATAAAGAAATAATAAACATAATTAGAAATTGTACTTCATTGATATAGACGCAATAATTATACCAACACAAATATTAATATACATTACATGTTCTAATAAATTGCAGATGATTTGAAAATCTTTGGAAAACCTCAATGAACCAGTGTTAGACAGATTGGTAACAGTCTAGAATAAACATAACAAAAGCCATCCGAAATTTCCAACGCATAGTTTCTAATAACTAGACAACGTTAATATACTTTGTATAAATATTTAAAATTAACATCATTAAACACATTACGCGCTGAAGGATTTGATTTTTTTGAAATAACAAACTCGTCTACGTTTAGACTTGAGAAAACACACACTAAACAACGAGCTTATTCAGAACACATATTTGACGTATATACATAATTCCGATCTTCGTCAATTACATATTACGAATACTGCTCAAAAAATGCAATGTCATTATCTAATATATCAAAATATTGCGGCGTTCATCATTTGAAACGTTCATTAACGATACTTCATCTTCTTCGAACGACTTCGTATTTAATTTATGAGTCACGTCAATTGGAGAAGTAGTTTTATTAAAATAAAAAAAATACAGATCGTATAACCAAGGATTCCTCTGAAAAGGCAGTTTTAAACTATAGATATTTATTCATCATCTTTACCTGCAAATTACCTGACATCTGTTGACGTCACAACTTACCTCCGTAGTCGTGGCCCTCAAAAAGCATAACGGCAGCACACTATCTTTTGTTTGAAAGAAATCACTTCACTTACGGCTATCCACTATACTTTCTTGTTTTATTCGAGTACATCCGTTTCCGTGTTTCTACATCTAAGGTAATTATTGCTTCATTAAAGTAATTTACCTGAGTATAATATATAAGTATAAATACATTTGAATTAATACAAGTGACTTTCATTTTAATCACGAAATACCTACATGGATTTAGTAAATATTATTTTTAAAAATATTATCTAAAAGGGCAAAATTTCGTATATAGGTACTTCATGATAATAATAATTCAACAGAAGAAAATTATAAATAAATAGTAGTAATCCGATAATATAAAGAGCACATAAAACTAGCACATAAAGTACCTACTACTGAAAACAGAAAATGTGAGTAATTATCTGGGAAAGTAGTGCAGGGGAATCTAATTTATTGTGAAGTAAATGCACTAAGACTTTTGGCACTTCTATGATATCTTCTAATGTGTCGATGAAGTGTCTGTTAAGGAGAGCTGCATAATCAACTCCCCTTGCCAGATAATAATCACTTTTAAATGATATTATTAAATGTTATTTTAAGCAACGTCTGAGATTTCTTTCAAGAGCCAATTCCAGGTATAGGTAGCGCAGATTACAAAACCATATTCATACTTGGTCCTTACAAGTGCATAGCAGAGAGACTTTAACGCAGGGGATTGTTAAATTGGTTACAAGATTTTATAATAAAATCCAGTGATGAAATGTGAAGTGTCAAAAATATGATCAGCGAAACGCAAGAAGGAGTCGAAAATAATTCCCAGATTCACAAACTTATGCTTTCTATGCACTAGAGTGTGACCCACACCGTAGCGGAATTGATACGGGTTGGAATTTCTAGTATACGTGACAACCGAGCACTTGCTAACATTTAAAGTAAATCCGTTTCGAACGCACCAGTCAACAATACATATGCAGTTCCTGCTACAGATGCTCACAGTCATTCAACGGACAGACTTGGGAATAAATTGTAGGGTCATCCACATATGGTAATACTTCACAATCCAATGACAACAACATATCCTTGATGAACACGATTAAGAGAAGACCCAGGTTGAAACCCTGAGGAATCCCAACAGTTGGGGTAGATTTTCTCGCATAAAAACCATTCCAGCACACATAATTGTCACTGCAGCTCACCCGCAATAGGTTTTTTGAAAAACAGAACCCGTCACCCTTCGACAGCAGTATCGACTGGTCAATGGATTGAAAGGCCTTCCCAAAGTCAGTATAGATAACATCCACTTGTGTGCGATTGTACAGAGCGTCACTTATAAATTGAGTTAGATGTGCCAAGTTGGTTGTGGTAGATCTACCCGAGATAAAACCGTGCTTTTGAATTGCAAGCCTTCACTTACACTTGCAAGAGTTTTGTCGATTTAGAGAACTTTGAAATATCATGGCAAAGTTGCTAATAATGCGAACGAGTCGATAGTTCAATACATTCAATTTATCTCTTTTCTTAAAAATAGGTATTATACGAGTGATTTTTCATAGTTCAGAAAACACGCACGTTGTAAGTATAAATTTATATTCACCGTAAATGGCTCACAGAATATAGGTTCGTGCTCTGTAGGACTTCACTGGACGAGAATGGTTGAATGGGGATAGAGTCACAATTAACTTCAGTTGGAGCTGCACTGGTGGTAGCTGAGCAACAGTAGTCATCAGAAAAAGCATTGGCAAAAGCATTTACTATGTCCTGACTGAGGGTTTGTCACTTCGCAGTCATTTAGTCTCATACAGCCCGGGACTCTAGAAGTATTCCTTTTACCGGCCAAAATTTCCAAAACGCTCTGAGATCGCTGACGATTCTAGTTTCTATATAGATTTGGCACTTCCTGTAAGCATCTGAGATTTCACCTTTAACCGCAGTACGCACTCTCTTAAACTCCTCGTGATGGAATTCTGACTTAGATTGCGTCCATTTGTGAAGCCAACCTTCTTTCAATTTTATCAGCATTTTGATTTTAGTTTGTAACATGGAGGAAATACTGACTTGCAGAATTTAATTTTTTTTAACGGTAGTTGAGGTTACTGAATATTAAAACCAGTAGTTTTCCTCCAGAACTCGTAACTGTATTATATTGGAGTAAGTTAGGGTTGACATGAACTTCAGAAGAGCTAAGTATTTACTATTTTCAAAATCACTAACTAATTATAAATACGTATGAATTAATACAAGTTACTTTCATTTTAATTACAAAATACCTACATGAGTTTAGTAAATATTATTTTTAAAAATATCAATTAAAAGGGCAATTTCTCTTATATAGGTGCTATTTCTGAAGAGTTATATATGTAAAAGTCCTGTTTCAACAGTGCGTAGCGACATCACGTAGAACCTGCAATTAAGGTAACTCTTTATCAAATCATAACAGCAAAAGCGCTAAGCTAAACTCCCCGACAACTATTCACGGACGGAAAATATTCCCGACTAGCAAATTTTCCTGGTGAAAAATTCCCCGACTGGAAAAATTTCCAGCGAATAATAGAAAGCACTACGGTGGAAACGCGTTACATTCAGTTGCACGTCATACTAGATCCATGACGACTCGCCTCGTATATGTTGCCGGATCTATTTTTATTTCTGTCAGTGACATTTGATATAACCAAAGAAAAAAATTATTCACAATACAATAACTAGAACGTAATATACTTAGTAATTGAAATGCTCTAAGACTTCAGTCTTTCTCAACTTATTTATTATAGTGATTTAAATTGTCGAAAAACCTTAAATGTTTCATTTCGTATCCATAATATAATTTAAAATAAGCAATACTTACGCTATTCACATTAAATTTAACACATGATTATAAAAAAGTTTGTAAAAAGCCTCGAATGTTTACAGAAACCTTTCTCGTATATTCAATGGACGCAAATAAATAATAAATACACTTCTAAGAAGCACTGTTTTTAAACAATTTACATCAAAGCAAAAATAAACATGAAAAATTTGACAGGAAGAATATACACAACGCACGCCTTTTTGACAGATATGATTTATTTGTCAACACGGAATTGAACTATTAGTCTATTAAAAATATGTAACCAAGAAATTTAATATTGAAACGGAAATTATGTGTTTATTTGCCATGAATGCGTATATTACGATCAATTTATAAATCTTCTATTTAAGCTAATAAAATAAATGCCCTCAAGTATAATTTAACAAAGTAACTTTTTTAGTTGCTCTAATACAGTTATGACAACATGTAAACGTCATCGATGACGTGCAACTGAACTTAACGCGTTTGCAGTATAGGTCACTTTTAGAAAGTTAAAAATGAGGTGTAGGCAACACTCGACTTTCTTATACGTATGTGCGTCTAGATTTTTTATTTATTTTTATTATCTTCTTAAAAGTGTTACTTTCCATCTCAATTTCGATTTTTTTTAATATATAAAAATTATTGAAAATTTAACTCTCAGTACTTTTGCGCTCCTGAAAAATCTATATAGAATACATAATGTGTGACATATTTGCAAAAAACAGCTATTAGAAGTGGGGATCTTCAAACATCTCGAGGTCAAAAATTTTCGTCATTAAGCATAAGAAAGTAAAAAATGAGGCGTGGCCATCACACGACTTTCGTATACGTATGAAAGTTACAAATTATAGAATTTTTAGAATTTTTTTAAATAAAAATAATTCAAAATCCTATTATAAATACTTCTATTCTCTTAATAAATCTCTATAGAATAAATACTTTGCGAGATATCCGAAAGAAAGTACTACTTGCTAAGAGTAAAAGTGTTACTTCCGGTCCGAATTTTGAAATTTCATTTATACAAAAAATATTCCAAATCCATCTCTAAATACTTTTGTACTCTTAATAAATATATATAAAACGCACAATTTACGAGATATTTGCAAAAATCGCTATTCGGTAAGAGTAAAAGTGTTAGTTCCGGTCCAAATTTTGAAATTTTTTTATAGAAAAGGTGTTGAAAATTAAATTATAAATACTTTTATACCCGTAACGTACCTGTCTAAGAAGCATGACTTGCGAAATATTTACAAAAAACTTATTTTCGATAGGAATAAAAGACCTACTTCCGGTAGAAATTTCGAAAAACTTTTTTCATAAAATTGTTCTCAATTTTAATTTTAAGTACATATGAATTCTATATGAATTTGTTTAAACTTAGTAGTTGACGAAATATTGCCAAATTCGATATTTTCACTGAAGTAAACTACTACTTCCGGTTCTGCCGATTTTACTGAAAATCTAATCAGTTCTCAAGAGGGAGATTATACTAGTAAATGCAAAATTTGGAATTCATAGCTATAGCGGTTTGACCGCTATCGTGGTCACACACAGACACACTGACACACAGAGAGAGACACATACAGAAACACAGAGAGAGAGAGAGAGACATTTTTTAAAAACCACTTTTTCGGTATCAGGGGACTTCAAAACGTGGACATCTGCAAAAATCTCGAGGTCGAAAATTTTCATCATCACAATACTTCCTTATACTACGTATAAGAAAATAAAAGATGATATATGTATACATACATACACATACATGCTCAGGAGAATACTAATACCGCAAGCACCCTCTACCACAGTGATTAGTTCCCTGTGATTCGTCTGTCAAAAAGTTAGTGCTGATTCTTAGTAAGAGAAAAAATATTTTACTCTTCGCCTAATGCAGACATTGGTTATACGCGGAGAGGACAATCGACACCAACAGTTGTCTGGTCTATTGTTAACGCTACGTGAGTTGAATACAAATATTTCAATTCTATTAGTTCGTGTCTTTTTACCAGACAAAACAAAAACTACCTGCTGCAAAAGATAAAAGAATTTATACCAGTGACGTCACCAATTACCATCCTTTCTGATTTCGAAACAGGCGTGATAAGTGCTTTTGCAAACGAATAATCAACGCATTTGAAACACTTTGTGAGGAGAATATGCTACCTGAGCAGAATTTTTTTTATTATATGTGGATTTATAAAGAGATTACTGTAGAAATAATAACATAACAAACTAGGTATGTACAATTCGATAGAAGGATCAAACGTTCTATTTCAGCAAAAGCAATACGTAGCAGGCGTTGAAGTCTCCTCTACTCGTAAAATGAACCGTGAATTTACTGAACGAATATCAGCATTGTAACCATGCTATTATTACGAAAACACCCGTTCTGATAAGTGTAGCGTGTAGTGTTTTATTGGCCATCAAATTTGGTACCTACATGATATGCCGAAATTCAGTTAACAAGAAAGTACAAATATAAAAGTATAAAGCATGTTTAAAAATGTAGGAATTAAAAAAGAAAAACTGATACTTAATTGTTAATAAAATTGCTTGTAAATAGCAAAAATAAAATAATATTAAACATGAAAAAGACGAATACATATATTCATGTTCATATTATATACATACACTTATATACATATACGTATAGATTTAGATATACATATACAGTGTGTAAATAAAGTAAGGAATAACATTCATATTTTGTTTATTATCGCTGTTTAGGAGAAAAGCTCGGACAGGTCAATTTTTTTTTCTTTGGTTTACTACTCTGGGGCCTATGACGTCATCGACTTCTTTTTCGAATGGAGCCTCCTTATTTTTTTGCTAGAAATAAAAAGTACATTTTTTTTTGAATTCAGCAATACCGCATATGTGGTATTTAAAATTAGTAGTTTTAGAGATACGGAGGATCATAGGTATTAAAATGACAACAATAATTAAACTTGAAAATCAAAAGAGCAAATAGTAATAATTTATTCTTGGGGAGATTAAAAAATTTTACATTAATAAATGTTCAAATTGCCACCCATTTGTTTCTTGGCAATGATAAAGTCGGAGTTGAAATTCTTCCAATACATTATCTCTCATTTCTTGGTCGATATTTCTGCACTCTGACGTCAATTGTCATTATTAGCACGCTTAATACATACTCTAAAACTATTAATTTTAAATACCACATATGGGGTATTACTGAATTCAGAAAAAAATATACTTTTTATTTCTAGCAAAGAAATAAGGAGGTTCCATTTGAAAAAGAATTCGATGACGTCATAGGTGCCAGAGTAGTAAACCAAAGAAAAAAAATTGACATCCATAAAATCCGGAGGAACAAAATAAAATTGACCTGTCCGAGCTTTTCTCCCAAACAGCGATAATAAACAAAATATGAATATTATTCCTTACTTTATTTACATACTGTATATAAATTTACTAATACGCATAAGCTTCTAAGTATTTCTAGATGCTATAGTAACTGGCAGTGACAAACATTGTTTTGGTATATTTTTTAAAGCGATTTGCACCCATATATTTATCGCTTTGTAGTAGACAATTAAACCCCAATAGTCATCTCCATTCAGTCTATGGTGAAAGACAACCAAAGCATTCTGTGTATTGTATTCGTGAACAACCTTACTTACTAAAAAGGGTAAAAAAATAAGTAATATATTTATTAACTATTAATCCAGTTCTATAAAATCTATAAATTATTTAGATATATTTTATTTTTGCTTAATATACAGGGTGTCCTAGAAATAAAAAGACGGAGTAGCAGAAATTGGAAGCTAGTTTGTGTAAAAACGTACCCTCAAAATATCAAGTCTTTATTTGTGCGCAGACGGCAGAAAAAAAATAATAAAGAATTCAATTGGCCGACCCTGCACTAAATATCCACCTGCTTCACTTTCGCAATCGGTCCTGAAAAGGACCATATTACTTGTGTTAAAAAAAGGAGGAGGAATAGGTACTTCATAATAAATATCAAACCATTAATTACTTTAATGTTACACCTGCTAGAAAAAAATAATTACATTCTTGATATTTACTGTAATAAAGGCTAGAAAAACTAGGATTTATTGAATATTCTAAAATAATAATAATAATCAGCTGTTTCCGACTACAAACACATGAAAGAGCAGCAACCTTCCTATTTTCAAAATAAAAACAATCTTTTTTTGTCTGCAATAAAGTGTGTCGCCCATCTGGGTCAACAACCGACTACATAGCTGCGTTATGTAGACGCATCGGGAGAAAATAGGTTTTATATGAATGAGCACGATTTAACGTTTTTTTCCCATTTTAAACAAATAAAATCGTATTTTTCTATGAATGCGTGTTCGTTTCTATTTACCAATGAGCATCCTTACGTGTATTTATAAACATACATTCTGTGGCAGGTCCGTAATGTAATTTTTTTATCTAAAAAACAACAGAAAATTAAATTTTTAATTTCTTCGTTATTGCGGTACATTTGGGCCTGTTTCCGTTCGGACTTTACATACCTGCTACTCCGTCTTTTTATTTCTGGGACACCTGTATGTACGAAATCTCTTGAGACCCTGAAGAAATCTATCGTCGTGCTACAAAAAAAAAATAATAAT
Source organism: Amphimallon solstitiale (assembly GCA_963170755.1). NCBI lineage: Eukaryota > Metazoa > Arthropoda > Insecta > Coleoptera > Scarabaeidae > Amphimallon > Amphimallon solstitiale. The sequence goes on along the minus strand of OY720676.1, from coordinate 136,166,422 downwards.
CACAACCACGAAATAAATTAAACGACAAAAAACATCAGCTTTTATTTTTCTTCGAGAAATTAACAATTATCCCATTCCATTCAATATGTGAGGCCAACGTTATATACGTATAATAAACTTACCTAATAATCTATGTTATAACTGATTTGAACATTTGCATTTTTGAATTCAATTGTCAAATTTGGCACTATAATCCCATAAACGCAATTTAGGGTTTTTTTTTAAAGTGATTGAAAATTATCTACATACGAGGCGTGACAATTAAATAACTCGACTGGTGCTGCTACTGGCAAATAGCAAGCGCGCCGCGTGTCTGTTGCTGCTGAAGCATCCCCAACCCTGGGAAATAACGACGACAACTTCAGATAATTGGTAGATTAATCCGTGAAAATTATCGTCTGATTGTCCGTCGACGTTCTGTCTGCCCTTCGCAAGTGAGTGAGGAAACGAAGACTCGATTTGTGAAAGAGCGAGACCTGGATGCTTTATTAAGACAATGCGCCAACCCATTCCACCTAATCTGTGAAGGCGTCTTTTGCGACATAAGGAATAATTGTGTTGGACCACCCACAGTACTCGCCTGACCTGGCCCCCCGTGACTTTTTTTTATTTCCTAATGTCAACTCGGGGGTGAAAGCAAAAGCGACAGAGGTTCTCAACAAGCTGACAGAAGCAGACTTCCAGCGTTGCTTTAAAGAATGGAAAATTTGTATGGAGCCCTGTAGGGATCGGCAAGGAGACTACTCTGAAGGCGATAAACTTTTTAGTGTAATTGGTTATCATAAATGTTTTTGTAGCACCAGTCCGGTTATTTAATTGCCACACCTCGTAAACTAATTACCTATAACATAATTTGCAATTACATGCTATTAACGCTATTTCGTAAATGTTATAGTTGCATCTTAGTATGATTTTATGATTATAAAATGAGTTTATTTTTGTGAATTAATTATTTAGGCACGACTACGGTAGTAAAACAAATACAGGAAGATATTTGCAAGTTTCCGATTTAATTACATAAAAATTGCAATGTATCAATTAGAGACACTAGATATATCTTGCACGTGTTTTTTAATATTCTTGCTTAGTATTCACTTTCTCGTAATTGTTTCTGTTACAACGAATTAACTTATTATTATTAATTATTTGCCTCTAGCAATGATACTAATTATTGCCAATATCGTCAGTAAGTGATAATAAATGCTTTTTATAAAGAGGTAGTAAACCCAGGTATTTATATAACATATCAAAATAAGTACCAATTAAAACTAAATTTAAAATTAAATTTAAGATATAGATAAATAATAAAAAAAAGTTTGAATATACAAATATTTGACAATTTTATTTCTTTAAAAACAAAAGTATACCAGTTGTAAAATATAAAAATAACCTATTGTAAGTAAATATTATGAATCATAACAGATAATTATTAACATACAAAAATATTATTGATCTAAAATGTAAAACTAGTAAACTTAATAAATAGAAAGCATAGAATTAAACCATTAAATCAAGCAATAAACTTATCACTTTTATATATTATTAATTGTAAGCGTGTAATTCTACAACAATTTCACTAGTTTCTCTAATTAATACAGCCTATATAAACATATAAGCTTTATAAAATTATGCATTTGAATTACGTATATAGTATTTCCTTTAGCTATCTGCGTATTACAAAATATAATTGTTATACAACATGTTTCAATATTAATACTCAACACACACATTCAAAATATTAAATAAACGTGATAAGTATGCAGGTTACGTCGTTGTACTACTATCAATATCACCAGATATTATTTTGCCAAGTATTAGTCTAGCTGGCAATTACATGAGTACGTCCCTTAACTTTATACTCTTCAGGGTATGTTATGAAATGTGCACATTATATTTTGTTAAATGTCCATATATTCAGTAATTATCGTATATACAGACTGATTTAAGTACTCCGTGCTTTTTGAAGTGTTTCAATTGCCGATGAATCTTGGAATTTGACACACTGTCATAAAAGATCAATCTCGTTCTGTCTAATATGTTCAATGCCACAGCTATACAGGTTGTGCCAAAAGTCGAAGCTAACTTTCTCAATTTACATACGAACACATCTTTCTTTATACGTATAAATTACCGTAGCGTAGTTTTGCCAGTGTAAAAAATAGTTTATTGTAGTGTAAAGTGACTTGTAATTTTAATTCCAATGTTGATGTTATAAGGATATATCCAAGAATGGTAATTTGAATGTTTCCATTGCGACTTAGGTTTCACTTTTCTAATTCGTACAGCCACTTTCCCAAAATTATAAAATTACTTTTTAATCGTGGAAACTTTCCCCTTGTCATCCTTGGAAAGTTTCAAATTCAGCGCACGGATATATCCCTGAATAATTTTTGACACTTCATTTGTGTAGTTTACCATTTAAATGTACCTATGAAGGCTTAAATCAGCTTAGCCCGTTTAGCCAATTTAGCAAAATATTACCTATTTAATTACAGCTGATTTCTGTTTCCACTGAATACTAGAAAAACTAGAAAATATCTCGGCATGAATTTTTATGAAATAAGTCGACTAAGGGATGAAGTTAAGTATAGGAAATCCTGAAGTAACCTATTCTGAGATTAAATACTTTTTTCAGATGTGTTTAAAAACAATAAATAAATTTCAATAATCGACGTTTTGGTATTTTTTGATCGCTATAGCTGAAAATTGACCGTACCAATATACTACAAAGAGACCAGCAAACGGCATTAAAAATTAGCATGGACTACCAGCTTATTTCTTCACAAATTCATTTTCGTAATTTTCAGCGGTTTGAAATACGACTTTTAAAATACTGGAACGGCTATTTTTTTATAAAAAAATAATATATGTACTCTGTATAGCTGATGAACTGAAAATAGTACGTAGCTGCCCTATTATAGCTGCCTGCTATATTTCAAATTTTTATTTCAGCATCAAGTTCAAAAACTTCTAAGGGATCGTTTTTGTATTCCCAGACTGGGTTGTTTCAAATCTCAATAAAAATTACCGTTATATATTTATTAATTTCGTGCAAAACAAAATTATTCTTGATGACTTGGCAAGTCAACAATTTTTTTTTCGCGGAAAAGCTGCAATGAGGGCGAAAAAAAAATAGAAAATAAAATATGTCGAACTAGTGGAAAGTTTTAAAGTAGAATTGAGTTTGCTTAGCTCTTACAGCAAACACGGACGCTAAACTAATTTTCGCACTTCGCTTATATACAGGGTGTCCAGACCATGCGAGGACGGAAGATTACGGCTTTATTATTAAAGTTAAAGAAAAGTGTTTTAGACAAAAGTTGTAGCCACTCCTAAAATACACATTCTAAAATTATTTTCAACTATACAGAGTGTTGCGTAAGTGAGTGACGATACAAACTTGTGTTTTTTTAAATGGAACACCCCATATATTTTGGCATATTTAGATGCTACTCTTAAAAAGAAGGACATGGATATAAACATGTGTAGGTGTAACTCTTACCGTTGTAGCTTTATTCGCAATTTTGTGTCTCAACATGTCCAACTTTGTGGAGACTCCGAGACGAAACCAGAAAGAATTTTTGAGATCTGTATAGGCAAGAAGTTTTCCACTTTCGTCAAGTTTAATAATCTATAATCAATTTATTTATTTTTCAATAAATGAGTTTAAAGGAATAACAAACGCAAAATTAACATTTACGCTTTTTTTTTAAATAGAACACCCTGTATATTTTTCTTCTGAAGTACAGTATTTTTTATAAGCTTTTTAATGATACCATGTTTTCCTTATCCACACTTAGTATTTTATAACTTATTAACTCTTATTATTAATAGATTCTAAATTTAAACAAAAAAAATCGTAGTCAGCTGTGAATTTTTAATTAAAATAATATCTGAATTTTATATCTGTCATTAGTTACGTTGTATTTACAAAATAACGCTGATAATTGTATTTACTTTTACGATGAATTTCTCGAAAGATGAAATGGTAAATATGATTTACGCATTGGGTGAGAGCGAAAGAAACTGTTTATTAGCCAATAGGATTTACTGTCAACGTTATCCAAATGCAAGACCTCCTAGAATCGAAGCATTTCAAAAATTAAAAGAACGTTTTGAAGCATCTGGAAATATTGGTTATTCCAAAAAGGAGATTAAAAATCGCAGGGTTACTAATGAGGAAAATGAATTAAATATTTTGCTATCGTTGGAAGAAAATCCTCAAGTAAGTACACGAAATTTGAATATCCAGACTGGAATAAGCAGGAGTACTATCATAATAAAGAAAAATAAGTACCATCCCTACCATATGTCATTACATCAGGACCTTCGTGGAAATGATTTTGTAAATCGTTTAAGTTTTTGCAACATTATGTTAAACAAAATGAATTTGGACCCGAATTTTCATCTTCGATTTTATTTAGTGACGAAGCTACTTTCAAAAGTACCGGTTTAGTTAATAGACATAATATGTATTATTATGCAACAGAAAATCTCCATTGGGTCAGACAAATTGACTTTCAACATCAATGGTCAATTAATGTATGGGGTGGCATAATTAATTTACAAGTTGTTGGTCCTTATTTCTTTGAAGCAACGGTAACAGGAACCATATACGAAAATTTTTTAAGACATCAGTTACCTAATTTATTGGAAAATGTCGATCTCCATACACGAAGAATAATGTGGTATCAGAATGATGGAGCTCCACCACATTTTCATAGAAGTGTAAATTTTTTTTAAAATAACTGGTGTGAAGAACGATGGATTGGTCGGGAGGGTTTATAGCTTGGCCTTCAAGGTCTCCTGATTTAACCCCTATTGATTTTTTTCTTTGGGGACATGTTAAGGAACAGGTTTATCGAAATATTCCAACCACACCTAATGACATGAAACAACGTATAATGGCCATTTTTGAAAACAATGGACAGCAAACGCTAACTGATGTTAAAAACAATTTTCGCCGCCGCCTCGAATTGTGCATTCAATAAGACGGTGGAATTTTTGAGCATCTGCTATAAATATGTTATACTTTTGCATTTTATTTATTTATTTAAGATTTTGCATTAATCTAATAAATATTATTTTTTGTTTTTCAATATGTTGTAGTAATTTGTTGTTATTAATAATTAAAGCTGACAGCAACTTATATTCTTTTTCTTTTCGTTTAAATTTAGAATCTATTAACAGTAAGAGTTAATAAGTTATAAAATACTAAGTGTGAATAGGGAAAATATGGTATCTTTAAAAAGCTTATAAAAAATACTGTACTTTAGAAGAAAAATATACAGGGTGTTCTATTTAAAAAAAAAGCGTAAATGTTAATTTTGCGTTTGTTATTCCTGCAAATTCATTTATTTAAAAATAAATAAATTGATTATAGATTATTAAACTTGACGAAAGTGGAAAACTTCTTGCCTATACAGATCTCAAAAATTCTTTCTGGTTTCGTCTCGGAGTCTCCACAAAGTTGGACATGTTGAGACACAAAATTACGAATATAGCTACAACGGTAAGAGATACCCCTACACATGTTTATATCCGTGTCCTTCTTTTTAAGAGTAGCATCTAAATATGCCAAAATATATGGGGTGTTCTATTTAAAAAAACACAAGTTTGTATCGTCACTCACTTACGCAACACTCTGTATAGTTGAAAATAATTTTAGAATGTGTATTTTAGGAGTGGCTTCAACTTTTGTCTAAAACACTTTTGGAAAAACACAGTAATATTACTATCCTCTTTTATTCTTTACCAAGGGTATCAGTTTACTCCGAGTACTATCTTGCAAGATTTGCGATATTCATTCGGTTCTCCCTCTATTTTACAATATACTTTTCGAAACGTCTTTTGTCCTGTCATGTTTTTGTTTTTCAAAAAGTATTGAATTTTTAACTTGTAATGTAATATTTGTCTTTGTATTCGTTTTTCAAAGAAATTTTAACGTGTTAATTTTTAAGTAAAATGAGTATTTTATTCTTATAATATCATATACATCCGCATTATATATGGAATTTTTTGATTTTCTTTGACTATTCTGAGCTGATGATGGCCATGTGCTGAAACTAGTACTCGGAGTAAACTGATACCCTTGGTAAAGAATAAAAGAGGATAGTAATATTACTGTGTTTTTCCATTCTAATCCTTTACAAAATGGACATTTACTACATAAAACACTTTTCTTTAACTGTAATTATAAAGCCGTAATCTTCCGTCCTCGCATGGTCTGGACACCTATATATGCGTATTTCATTAAGCAATTTCATTATCCGCCCAGATACGGATTATGTATACATTTCTGGAACCGAAAATTAAATTTCTGCACGGGCTTGACCTTTTTTTTAAAGAAATGTTCAGATGATTATAAAAGTTTCAGAAATAATATCAAATCGGTATTGTGTGGATGGTATTTATAACAAAGGTCGATAATCGTATAAGATAATGTTAATCGAAATCGGTCGTTTTCTAATTGTAGATTTAGGTTTCTGGGTTGGAACCGCGTCAAATTTGGCGTAAATGCCGAGTTTTCCTCCACTATTGCAAGGTACATCTTCAGGGCTGCGCAGTAACTGCTCATCGATTTGACTCAGAGAATGGGCTGAAATTATATAGGGATCGGGTCAGTGGTACTGGTTGGACCCGAACAAATCACAGCGTCCTATGAGCGTGGGATTTCATAATGGAGTTTAATAGAACTTGCCACGTTGCATGTAATGCATAGTGAATTTTAATCGGTTGAAAATAATGCTATCACGGGACAAAGATTTGGCATCTTTGAAAAGATTTTGATGGCCCAAGTTGAGCTTGTGTTCTGTCAGTATTTAACAGTCTAGTACAACGTTCGTATTCAGAGATACGCAGGCTGACTGGCCGCTTAGCGTCGCGAATATGAACACTGACGTTATTTGATCACTACTATTAACAATAAGCTGATTTAATACAATTTTAAGTGGATCTAGGAAAAAAAGTGGGTTTATTATGAATATTCAACACTGTCAATTTTTCTTCTGTAATTAGGCTTGTACCTGTTGGATAAATAAAAATGTTATAATTATTGTTATCATCGCTGGAGATCAGCAAAATTACACCAGTATTTAAAAAGGGTGATCGTAGTAACATTCGTAACTACAGAGCTATTAGCATTATCTCAAACTGTGCTAAGGTGTTCGAATGCGTCCTATTTGAGAAGTTATATGTATAACTACATTAAACCACATATTTCTGTCAATCAACATGGATTTATCAGTGGAAGATCAACTACAACAAACTTAGTCGAAAACACTCAATATATAAGTGAGGTTCTAGATGCTCGTCAGCAAGTGGACGTCATCAATACTGATTTTATTAAGGCGTTCGACACGATTGATACCTCTCTGCTTTAGGCTAAGTTACAATCTTTAGGTGCTTCCGCAAGAATCTTGCCCTTTTAAATTCTTATCTACTAAATTGCTCATACGCTACAGTAGTATAACACACGATGCTTTCTTAGGGGATGTACTGACTAGTCGGACTCATTTATTGGTTAAATAACGGGCGATCTAGGATTAGGTAGTGCTCAATTCCTTCATATTTTTTTTAATTTTCATATCTATTACCGCCTTGATGATGACATCGTATATTGTTGCTCTGTTGATACAAAGAAGCACACAATACTTGTAGACAACAGTGGCGGTTCGTGAATTCAATAACACGGGAAGCAGTGTCGGCAAAATCCATCTCCCCCCTTCCTTCTTAGAAAAATTAATGTGTATGATAATACTATTTTTTTTTATCTGAAATAAATTAGTTTTAACTTATTTTACAGCGCAAAATTGAAGTAACATGGAATAAAATATTCACTAATTGAATAGAAATTTAAGGTAAATCAGTGCTTCACTTGATTCTTCAAGAAAACCGCTGGTGATAGATAAAGGGATTTTCAGTTTCACTATGGCCTTTATCATGAATTTGATTAATGCTTTTTTGATTTTCACAGATTCCCATACTCGTGTCCACAGGTGCAAGCCAACAAGGGCTGTTTATTAAATTTAGTTTATGTAATTGTGCTGGGTGTTGTCTATATCAAAATTCAGTTTTGCTATGGTAGATCTGTAGAAACGTGATGTGTAAACTTTATCATAACAATGTTTCACATTTGTTTTCGGGTGTATAAATGTATATTGGGTCATTTTTGGCCAATAGTTATTCTGCCATTTTTCCTTCTCTGCAGAATAAGTAATGGTATTGCATGCTAACTGCATCTCCTTAGTGAGGATACTTCTATAAAGGTTTCCTTATGATCAGGTGTCTTTTACAAGTTTATCTACCATTTAATTAGGTATGGTACCACTATAGCCTTTTACTCAGTAAATTTTTATTATAATATTTTAAGATCTCAGCTGTTTCAATATATATATGATATTCAGAATAATAGGATTCATTTGTAGATAGAATTTCTTATTGATGAGGGATTGTATAACACTTTTGGAATCTGAGGTAATTACTAATTTCCTGACTTTTAAGTCTACACAATATTACAGTGTTTCTAGAATAGTTACACCCTCAGCGGTAAATATTGATACATCCGTCAACAGTTTACAAGTGTTCGAAGCTGTTTAAGTTATTTGACTTTATTCTACTAATTAATTCTGTGCATCCCTTTGATCATACAATCAAAGTACAATAAATTTCATGTCTTAGGTAGGGATGTCACGGAGGTTCGATTCCGATTCCGATGAGTCGGAACTTCCGATTGAAGTACACTTCCGATTTCGACTTCGGTTCCGACACTTTTAAATAGGAGGTTAAAATCGGAGATTGAAGCTACATTTTGTATGATGGAACGAATGATTAAAATACAGGATCCACTCTGCCTGTACACAAGTAATCACAATATCCCACAAATATTTCCTGAAGAATAACTGCAGCTCAAAAAATTATGCTACAACCTTTTGAAGAGATTACCCAGAATCTGAGTGATAGCAATACTAGCATCTCATCAGTAATTCCATTAATACACACACTAAAGCATGTATTACAAATAGAAAACAATAAACCAGGCACAAATGAAAGATTTAAAACTATAATAAAATGTACCATCGACCAACTGAATTCAAGATTCTGAGACCTATATTGGAACATGTTCTTTGCAATAGCCACATATCTGGATCCTCGTCATAAAACGAAATTTTTCAACTAAGTGATTTAGGAACAGGTTGAATCCGAATTGATAAGTTTACTTGATGATGGAAATAAATCTGCAAATCAGGCTGAAACTATTGACGCTCCTGCAAAAAACGGGCAAGGTTGGCATCACCAGCAACTGGTCAATTTAGCAATATTAAAAGCAATGTCCAAACGATTTTCTCGAATATATTGCGATAATGAAGATGGTAATACCACATCCGACGAACATGCAGTTTTGGACAAATTTCTTATATTGAAGGGTTTATTAAATGAATACAATAGAGCAAAACGGATTCCTATCAGTCAAGATCCATTATTATGGTGGAAAATGAATACCAAATAAAAATCCCTGAGCTCGATTGCCTGTCAATATTTGTCATGTCCACTAAGTTCAGTGGCAAGCGAACAACTCTTTAGTAGTGCTGGCCTAATATATGACGCGTTGCGAAGTATATTGGACGGAGATAAAGCTGCGAAGCTTTTGTTTATTAGGTGCAATTTGCTTCTTTTAGAGTCGCTAGATATTATTAATGATTAAAATTCAAGAAAATTTGATTTTTTTAAAGAACATTTGAAGATTTGATTAAGTAGGTGTATTATTTTATTGTTAACTGAAATTAAAGAAACTGAATAATGTTTGTTTGTATTATTTTATTAGATTGTTCTTAAAACACATTTCTGTTCTGCCTCCGGCTCCGCCCCGACTTCGATTCCGGTTCTGATTCCGGTTCCGATTCCGATAAATCAAATTTAAAAACTCCGATTCCGACTTCGGTTCCGATAAACTCACTTCCGTTACATCCCTATCTTAGAGATTACTTAAAAAAACTGTTACACAAATAATCGTTCAATAAAGAAAGTCAAACATAAATTTAACAAGCATACATGCATTTGCAAATAACATTTCAAACTACTCTTTGATAATTAATACATTTTAAACAATGGCCAATTAGCGTTTCTATAATAGGAGTAAAATACTACATAATAACAAAAAACACTGCTATGCCGATTTCAGGGAAGTGTTAACCATTTCATGTGTGTGTTTGAGTAGCGATGTGTAAACAATTTTCAGTGAATTGTAGGAACAAACCAGAATTAATTATCAACGTATTGGTCACTAGAGATCAGCAGTTTAAATGATTCAGCGTTACTACTAGATACTTTGGAGATGGCTGCTAAATGGTGTTAAAAACTAAAACATCAACTGAACATCATAAGTGCTGCAAAGTAACTTACATCAAAAAAGTAATAGATTCTTTTATATGGTTATTATCCACCCAACACGTCTTTATCAATTAGCAATAATTCCTGTAATCTCCGAGTTAGTTTATAACGCTTACCCACGTTATTTCATATATGTCTATGAATTGCTGAGACAGTTATTAGGGTTCACATTTGAAATTCTTATGAATTAGCAGGTATTAATCTAATCAAAGTAACATATAATGCTCTTGCAGTTAATAAACTTTAAAACACCTAATTTACACTGCTCATTCCCATATGTTGGAACAAGTTGAGCCAACAACTATCCAATTAGAGATTGCCAGTATACACCATTTTTTTCCCTCGTTTCGTGACACTTCATGCCATGCCTTTCAATTTGTTGAGTGATCGGAGTAATGTGTTAATGCGTTTTGATGTGTGCATTATGCGCTAAAACGGTAATAAAATGTGGATGTACGTTACTATATACATACTTTCTTTCTTGATTTTATTCCTTTATATGAAATTGTTTTATCTTGAAGTACAAAAATTAATAGTTATTTATTATACAAGGGAAAAAAGTATTATATTTTAGCTCGAGGTAAGGTTTATCTCCCGACGCGAAGCGGAGGGAGATAAATTACCGAGAGCTAAAATCTAATTTTTTTCCCGTGTATAATACACTATTTTTTCTGTGATGGGAAAAACGACGTTTTAATATTGAAAAAAAGCACGTATATATTATAGTCAGAAAATCAATCGATGTGACATTTCAAGTGACATTACACTTGCGTTGCTAATGGAAACCTGTAAAATAATCAAATATCTGTCAATTTAAGCGGGCAAAAAGTGAGCACTTTTTTCCCCGGGAAAAAAGTACTTACTTTTTGCCCGGGTTGAAAAAGTGACATTTTATTACCTGTGAAGAAGGATAAAATGTCAACTTTTTTTCCCGTCACAGAAAAAATACATTTTTTCCACGGTCGGGAGTAGAAATCAGTTTCTATGACATCAAAATTAAAACAGAAGTAGTCGATTATTCCCAAGGGAGTATAATGCTCCCAAGGGAGTTTACATTATGGAGAACGTTTGTGATTCATGCAAAAAAAAGATAACATTGAAATTATTTATTGACATTTAAATTAAATGTTACATTTGTACAATTTTCAAAATTAATATTAGAAGGAATATTACTTTCGCTTACATTTACAGTTTTTGTGATTGCCCTAGTAGTGGTACCTACTAAAACCTGATTAGCAATTTTGGTCTTATTTTCAATGGAGTTCTCGTCATAACCCTCAGCGACTGTCGTTGATTTCCAACCAGCATGACGCTTTATTGTCGTGATATCCACTCCAGCATCTGCCAGTAATGTCGCTGAAGATCTTCGTAAGCAGTGACCAGTATAACATGCAGCATCAGGTAATTTTAAATACGAAGCTACTACACTCGGAATTTTTCCCATGGTATTCTTGCCAACTGGCTGCGAACTACATTTTCCTGCTTTGTAGTACAAAAAAAAGCGCTTATGCTTGACGTGGGGAGGACGAAGGGACAGGTATTTTCGAAACAATTCAAGCATATTTTCCACATCGGTAACCACAAAGGTTCGTGGAATCTTTGTCTTAGTGTTTGGAATATTTACAATCAAGGAAGAGCCTACATCCTCAATATCATCTACAGTTAAATTGACTAGTTCATCAGTTCGACAAGCTTCGGCAATCCCCAGAATTAATCCAACCTATAAAAAATCAAAATACTTAATAATTGAAATACCTAACAACAAAAGTAATCTTACCTTAATCATTAAGAATTCTTTGTCATCTACACTTGATATAAAACGGTAGATTTGACCCTTTCTCAATATTTTCGATTTTTTCGCTTGATATCCGTCACCGGTTCTTTTCAAAAATGCGATCCGCTTGAGGAAATTGCTTATATCTATGTTGTCGTAAATTATCAAGCATGACTTAACCATAGAATATTGCGCCCATAATGTGGAAGACTTGTAATTCTTTGCATTTTCACTGAAGTATGCCAACAAAATATTCTCGCTATATACTTGAACATTTTTCTCGGCGCACCACTTTTTGAACCGATTGTAGGCTATATCGTATAAAGATCTTGACTTCGTAGGCAGCAAATTGCTTATTGCAATATTTGCAGCCTCCACAATCTCTTCCGACTCACAATTATTCATTGTGCACTAAACAAACTTTAAACTAAACCAAACTAGCACCTTAATTTGACAATTCTTTTTGTTTGTTTATTTTTTTAGTTCCGACAATAACTCAACGACTACTAAATAAGTGCTCAAATCCGAATACAATAATTCTGGTGCTAATTACTTCATAATGACAAAATATGTGTTTTTAAGTTAATGAGACCGAGGAAAAAATAGTATATACCATTCGGGAGAGATGCTATTTTGTCCTCGGTGCATTGTAGCCCTCGGGCTTCAAATTGCACCTCTGCCAAAATAACGCATTTCTCTCCCTTGTAGATACTATTATTTTATGATATTTTTCATTTTCATTTCAGTTTAGTATTGTAGTTCTATTATAGGATTAATATAATCCAAGATGTATATTACGTTATTATTGTTAAAACCTTGATTCATATGATAAATATATCAGTAAAATATTGAAGCATATGAATGTGCAAATGATTTAGTATGGCCTAGGGCGGGAGTTCGTATTTGATTTAATTAGGGAAATAATGATCCAAATAATTTCACAATTCCTTATTTGATCGTGGTTATAGCTTTCGTCAGGGTTTTATAACATCATGAGGCACAAAAATAAAACGGTTTATATAAATGTAATGTATTTGTATATAAAGTGATCTACCATAACTAACAACCAGCTCTGTTTCAAGGCGAAGTTATGGAATAATTACATACATCTTAAACATCTAGCAGAATTGTGAGAATATTTGCACTACGATTTTCTTACTATATGGTAATTTAAATGTTTCATTGGTTACGCGAAAATATCTCATTATTCATTATGTCGCAAAATATACATTATTTATAAATTTTGTTTTTAGTTTCGTGCATTTTCAAGAATACAGTAAATCTTTATAGATAACACCATAGACGCAATCATTTAACATGCGTATTAATCAAAATTATTATATAAATAAGTTAGCAAATCTTCGAACATTTTACTACTGATTTTAGAATAAATATGAATTGTATGCAGACCATTAAAAACCAAATAGCAGCTAAATTGATGAATAATATTTGACTATTGTTCATCAATCAAAAGCGGTAAACACTTTGCTACTTATTTTATTAGATCGATATGAACAAAATGATGAAGTGTTTTATCAAAACACAGTTTTCTTGCGAATATTTCACAACCTATGTCTTCTAAACAAATATATTAACAGTACAAAACAACAATTTTTGCAATAAATTAAATTTAGAAATTCCAAGAAGTAGTTTAATGTATATAATTATGGTCTACGCACAGATGTATGAAGAGGATAAAAATTTAAAACTTAGTTTGGAACTACTGGGGTGCGTTCAGAAAAGGAAAGAATGTTATCCAAGTGTCATTCCAATTTCACACTTGCCGTTCAGAAACAAAAAGATGTCCCAAAATTATGACGTCATTGCCGTTCAGAAATGATTGGTGCGACACTCGGAGTGTTCCTTCCATCACCCCCCTATTTGTGATGGTTAATAGCGGGCGATTCATGCGCATTCGGGTCGGGGTATTTAAAGCGCGGTTCGGAGTGGTTTTTAAGGCTATAATTATAATTCCATGTCATTTCATATCATATGGTCATATGTGTGTTTCTTGGAGTTTGAACAGTTTGTTTTTGGACAGTTTTAGTTTGATCAAAAAAAATGTTTCGATTATGATCCATTGTTCTAATTAGTTTTAATTTTCGACTTATTTCTTTGATGACATTATTTTTTCATACATAACCTCTAACTCTGCAATGCCTAGCTTTGAACTTTGCCACAAACTAACTGGATTCACTCTACGGCGTTCAGAATTGTAAAGCGCTCCAAGTTTACCAAGTGGATGATGTCATAAAATGTGATCTGACCACGCCAGTATCCTATCCAACATTTCTGAACGCACCCCTGTGGTATAAAAATTACAAACACATATACGTATTCAAAATGCCATTATCGGACAATACAGTATATAATCTTAATACCAATAACTTGAATCTAACATCCTATAGAGAGTAGAAGGTGGCACCTTCGGGACCCGAGTCGTGCGAAATTAGCCATTGAGCCGGACTATCGAACGTCAGTTTTAAAAGGAATAGCAAAGACAAATCGCTTTAGATAAAAAATACGAACGATTGAAATATGTATTTTACGACATGCTGAACCTATGCGGACAATATAAATATCCGACAAAGTAATTTTATAGATTCAGAAGCCTGTTTCCATGAGACTTGAGCTTCATCTGCCATGGCGTCTTTTCTTCATCCGATTCCACCTCTTGAATCGGAGCTTCTTGTGTGTTAAAACACTTTGTATAATCTGTTTGTCAGCCAGTTTTTCGACCACTGGCACACTTTTGTCGATTTTAATCTAGTCTATGACTTACTCAGGGGGTGGCGGACGTCTCTTAAAGGATTATTTGGCACAGCTTCTACCAAATCTAGCACCATATTTTGGCGATCACCGGTAACATTTTAATTATGATCCGCATCTTCATCATTAGGCCAAAGTTTGCTCCAGCACGTCTGTAGAGTCATTTCTTTCACCAGATTCCAAGCTAAAGCAATTGCGTAAATTGCATCTTGAACATTAAACTGTTTTTGGCTGTCCGTTATACATCAGAGTCAGCGTCCAAAAGGCCTTACACAAAATATTATTTATAGAAACACTTGAAATTTTAAATAACATCTTGATCTATCGGCTGAATCAAGGACGTGACATTTGATGATACGTAACCCGCAAAAATATTGCCGGAAACCAAATCCAATGCAAGAGGATGAGGTATACAATAGAACAAAACAACAACCAAAGGGCTCTACTATCGTCTGGCATTGCATTCCACGTTTCTTGAAGTTTTCCATTATATCTTTTTCGAGAAATTGAAGTATCTCTAGGTTTTGCTGTATAGTGTGAGAATTAGATGCTTACGCTTATTAGTTTTATTAACATTTCAAGAACTCGTACTGGACTTCGAGAACATTGTACAAACGTAATTTATAATCGTTAGAAAAAATGAGGTGTGGCCACCACACGACTTTCTTATACGTATGAAAGTGTTACTTCCGGTCCGAATTTTGAAATTTCATTTATACAAAAAATATTCCAAATCCAACTCTAAATACTTTTGTACTCTTCATAAATGTATATAGAATGCATAATTTACGACATATTTGCAAAAAATCGTTATTCGGTGAGAGTAAAAGTGATACTTCCGGCCCGAATTTTGAAATTTTTTTTATATAAAAGATATTTGAAATTAAGTAAGTTCTAAATACTTATGAATTCTTTATAAATTAGTCTATACTTAGTAATTGACGAAATATTTGCAAATTTCGATATTTTCACTGAAGTAAACTACTACTTCCGGTCTGCCGATTTTGCTCAAAATCTAATTAGTTCTCAAGAGGGAGATTATATTCGTAAATACAAAATTTGGAATTGATATGTCCAGCGGTTTGACCGCTATCGTGGTCACACACAGAGAGAGAGACACACACAGACAGACACACAGACATTTTTTTAAAACCACTTTTTCGGTATCAGGGATCTTCAAAACGTGGATCATCACAATACTTCCTAAAAAGGAAACGCTGTACTGAACTGATCACTGAACTGTAAGTTGATTACGATAAACACCAAGCAAACTAAAAGGAAAGAAGGACAGAAGGGCCCTAGACAACACCGTGTAACTGTGTAACGCGGGCGACGCAGTCGGTGGAAATGAGAGAGACATATTTAATTTAAATTTGACTCCTAAACATCACAAAAATTGTAGGTATATTGACTCATTAGTGAAGCCAATGAATTGAAATTGATGTCAATAGATGAATTTGCGATGTTATTATAATAGGTACACAGCCTATGGGAGGGTGACCTAATTGGAGGTACTAACTAAAATGTATTAGTTAATTTAGCGACCTGTATGTGTAGTAGGAATTCAGTCTGGACAATATGTCATGATCATGAATTCTATTCTGAAGAAGGAGGTAGAGGAAATTTAAATGAATCTAATGTCAGCGAAGCTCTAAACTCGATGTTTAACGTAGTGAGTAAATTATTATGACTATTCAATTCACCTGTCATTGTTCAAATATGAACCAATAAAATAGCAAATATTTACTTTCGTATCATAGCAACAGGAAATTTCAGCGATTATATCTTCCTAGAAGGTATTCAAGTGGATATTTTAAACAAGTGAAAGTTTTTATTAATGTAACTCATTTACTAACAATATTGAAGGTACAATTAGAAAAACTAACATTACTGCAGTGCTGCAGCAGACATTCTGGAACAGAGCTATCACTGGGAGTACCCGAGGGAGTACCTTTCTCTTGTAGCTTAATACCGTCACTATTACTGACAGATGTCGAAGTTGTACATGACACATTTGTTGTTGTAAAATTTCTTCGCATTTTGGTGATAATCGACTCGTGGTGCTCATCATCAAGCTGCAAGTACGATTTTATGGAATTCAGATTTTGGTGTCCCGTTATTTTCATCAGTTGTTGCTCTCCGACTCCAGCTTTCGCCAGAGATGATACAGTTGAAGAGCGTACCGAATGATTTGATATCTTCCTTCTTTTAACATCTAATCCAGTTTTTTCAGCTAATAACTTCACCCATTTACTGATCTCACATATACCAACTGGACTGTTCTTATACCACACCGCATTCTCAACTTTATCCCAAAACGGATTCGGTGTCAAAAACATCCTTTCTGTTTTCACATTTTTTCCTCTCTTCGATTTCAGTAGATAATACAATCTAAATAACAGAAGAATATTAATTATACCGTCTTGAAATTAAATATAAATAGGTTACCTAACTGGACACATATCGGTATTGCTTTTATTCTCTATCAACCACTTGCTGCCTGTCAATGATTTAGTTCCCCCCTGCGCAGTTTTCGAAAATACTGGATTATACTCAATTCTACCAGTTCTTCTTCCCTTGTTATCGAGTTCCTCCTTGAAGTAATAGGTGAAACAGTTGCTCCCTTCTCCTCCCCGCCAAGCTAGTTCGTAAGATGCTATTAAGAAAAACTTTTTCTGTAAACCGTCTGGGGTACTCTCATCTAATATGCGTATCATATTTAAGTATTCTGGTTCTGTAAGTGCCGCCGCGTTGCTGGTTCTTTTTTCAGGACACGCTTGCAGTTTTCTTCTTGTAGCATCCCTGGCGTCACGTGCTGACTTAAATATTGCATCAGAAAACGGGTTTACGTTTATTTTCCACTTATTGAAGAACATTTCTTGAACCATTTTCGCCGTCACGTTCCACATGTGCTTGATGACGCCTTCTTTATAATCGGACCCATCTTTTTTCTTCATATTACATGCCCACGACTTTAAGATGACATTTAAGTCCACAGGAGAAGTAGATTGATCCAGTTTATAGCCTTTTGCTGTTAAAAATGTACTAAATTGTCTCCATACTGAATCTTTGGATTTCTTCGTGTTCCAAGGGATATTTTCGCAAATTTCAGCATCGATTTCGTCTTCAGATTTCGTGCCAAATCTTTTCTCAGTTCCCATTATTTAGAAACACCAGTTTTTATTCAACGAAACGAACTAAATAGGAACACGATTCCAAAAATTTTAATGACAAACATAAATGTTTTTTTTGTTGACATGGAAACGTAATCATGTGTAACTAAATTTTGAGTCATTTTAATATGAAAAATTGATTTGGTTCATTGAATAGTCTCTCGAATACGATTCGTAGTCAAAGTTGAGTCTACTATTTTTGTGGTGCTTTACACTCATGTCTTTCATAATTGCGAATACTACTCGTGCTCCGCACTCGTAGTATTTAAATGCAATCATGAAAGACATTCGTGTAACCACCACAAAAATAATCGACATAACTTTGACTACTCATGGTATTATAAGTGATTATTTCCTTCACCTGTCAAATTTAAATTTTGTCAAATCACAATCAAAACTGAAGTTGAAATTAACCAATGAACGGTACCGGTTCTTGATATCAGCGACTATTACAAATCGACTATTCAAATATAGGTAACAAGTCAAGTATGTATTTTTTCATTAAGTGGCAAACGTGTCAAATAGATGAAAATGTCCGACAAACAGAGATTTAGCGATGTTTCGGAAATAATCTTAACAAATATAGCTCGAGCTTGATAAGTAGTCGACTATTACATTGTTTCAATTTTTCTCGTGTGCCTCCTAATTTGACTTAACCAAAATTGGCATTAATAATTAAAGACTAAAGCCCTCGAGCTAAAGCTCTCGTGCTCTAGTCAAATTATTAATGCCAATTTTGGTCTCGTCAAATTGACCGTAGCGCACACTCGAAAAATTGATCACAATGAAATAGTCGACTATTTGTCAAGATCTCGTTATATTACCTTTGACTATAGCATCGAGAAAAATAATCGCTAATCTTGTGAAAAAACATATTTTAGAACGCAGCTCTGTACTTATTGGAGACCATTGATGTGTGTTTTATAAAATAATGCTCATACCATGAATGCATGTTTTAATTTATATATTACAAACTAAAGGTAGAGTGGTAGTATTACTATCAATTGTCGAAAAAGTTTTCAATGCTACATTAAAGACTCATTTATATGGTTATTGAATACTATTTTGAATCGAATGTGACGCATAGATTTTGAATTATAATTATTATACATTTTTCGATCTACGAGTTGTCTAAGATATAACCAACGTCGTCTGTAGATGAGTTCTTTTGTGTGAATGTTACATATTAGCATTTAGATATGTTCAAATACATCCTACGATTTACCATGTATGGAGAGCATTTAATTGTGTTTAGAGGTGAATACAGTCGTTCATATAATTTATGACGTGAAATACTTTTAAACCATCTGCAAAGAGTAGTTTTTGACATCAAGAATATGAACAACGTCATCCATATAGACAGAAAATTATAGGAGTCCAAGAATGAATAGGCTTGTTTACAACATATACAAGTCTCCCAAATAGTGCCCAAGATCTCAGATTACTACTACATTTTATTACAATCTTCTCAAAACTTTAAGATTAAGACATAATACTTTCATTTCATTATCTATTTATTAACAATAATACATTAAGTAGATACATACATAATATTAGCATCAACCAAATTAAATGTCTTGTAGCAAACGTTTTTTAATCTTGCTGCTACATCTTTAATAGGATATATTTGTTTGTAAATAATAGTTGCATCTTCTTAATTTGCAATTATGTTATTGTCAAGAAAATTAATTACACACAGATATATGTACATATGTACGTGCGTTTGATATTACTAAGAATCTGAAAAGACGCTTCAGTTTATTAATTGCAACATGACTTGTTATTCCATTACGTTACAGATATTAAATTAAAAACAAAAATTAATGACGCAGGTTTGCGTTAAGTCTGAATTTTACTAGTACCGCAAAATCTGCTGAAATTAATTCAAATGAATTTTAAGTCGGCTAGATCAAATTCGCCTAATTACCTACTTGCTAATTGTGATTCTAGTACAAATTTTCTCCTTCAAAATATTATTAAAATGCTTTGCTATTTTTAAATTCAACGAATATTTCTCCAAAATATTTTTAGGAAACGGCTTGTTAAAATTAACACAATCGCAAACAAATTGTATATATAGTAAGACAACAAATATTAGTAACAATTATTTACTTTTCTCATTATGTCTATGTTATTTTTAGATATCTATATTTTCTTTCGGTTTTAACTTATGTAGATACATCACAGTTACATATACATATATATACAGCATATAACATTATAACTACACTAGATCGTTGTTGTAAATATAAGTGTTTAGGCAATTTTCGACCTTGATTACAAAGTTTGTACATTGATTACAACAGTTTCTTCCGCATTCACATCATGTTTCGATATCTTTACGTACAAGCATATTGCCGTGCTAAGTAAAAAAATAAGTGAGGGGTGGACACCACACGACTTATTTAGTTATTCTAAATCAAGTTTTAAATACTTTCATCCTCTTAATAAACATGTTAGAAGAATATAACTTCAAAAATTGGACCAACTCGAGCTCTAAATACTTTTGTACTAATAAATATGTGTGGACACGTCTGTTAAATCCTAAAAAACTAGAACTATTACTCCGAGCCCGAATTTATTTTGTACAAAAATTATTCCAAAAGAAGTTCTAAATTCTAAATACTTTTATATTCTCAATAGCTCTCTATAGAACACATAATTTTTGAGATATTTGCAAAAAGCTTCTATTATTTAAGAGTAAAGGTTTTCCTTCCAGTTCAAATTTTGATTTTTTTTTTTACACAAACTTTATATATGTATTCAACATCAAAGCCTAAATAAATACTTTTATGTATACTAATATATCTGTCTAAAAGTTTCACCTACGAGATAATCGGAAGAAAATTATAAAAGACCTACTTCTGGTAGGAATTTCGAAAGCTTTTTTCGGTGTCAGGAGATATCTGC